>CM065598.1:103094726-103464726 GCA_033119425.1 Bufotes viridis
GTGTTGTGATTGTTGCCCCAGTGTTGTGATTGTTGCCCCAGTGTTGTGATTTTTGCCCCAGTGTTGTGATTGTTGCCCTTGTGTTGTGATTGTTGCCTTCGTGTTGTGATTGTTGCCCTCATGTTGTAATTGTTGCCCCAGTGTTGTGATTGTTGCCCCAGTGTTGTGATTGTTGCCCTTGTGTTGTGATTGTTGCCCCAGTTTTGTAATTGTTGCCCCGTGTTGTCATTGTTGCCCTTGTGTTGTGATTGTTGCCCTTGTGTTGTAAATGTTGTCCCCGTGTTGTGATTGTTGCCTCCGTGTTGTGATTGTTGCCCTTGTGTTGTGATTGTTGCCCTTGTGTTGTAAATGTTGTCACCGTGTTGTGATTGTTGCCCTCGTGTTGTGATTGTTGCCTCCGTGTTGTGATTGTTGCCCTTGTGTTGTGATTGTTGCCTCTTTCTTGTGATTGTTGACCTTGTGTTGTGATTGTTGCCCTCGTGTTTTGATTGTTGCCCTCATGTTGTGATTGTTGCCCCAGTGTTGTGATTGTTGCCCCAGTGTTGTGATTGTTGCCCCAGTGTTGTGATTGTTGCCCTTGTGTTGTGATTGTTGCCCCAGTATTGTGATTGTTGCCTCCGTGTTGTGATTGTTGCCTCCGTGTTGTGATTGTTGTCCTCCTGTTTCTACAGTTGATCCTTTGTCTCAGTTTTACTGTAGGTTACGTGTTTTTTCCTGCTGGTGATAAGGCGGGGATTGAATGGACTGACGCTCACCTCTCTAACCTGGCCGATGACCGCGTCATAAAGGAGAATTATCAGATCAGTTTTACTGCCGGTGAGTTTTGTCACCTCCAATGGACGCAGCGCCCAGGTCGTGCTGCATAGGTGGCAAATGTGCAATGGCATGGGTACCTCCAATTCTCTATTCTGTGTGTTGGCTAGCATTGTAGGGGGGCACTGTGGCTAGCATGTGGGGGAGACTGTAGTTGGTATTGTAGTGATCATCATGGCTGATATTGTAGGGGGCACTGTGGCTGATATTGTAGGGGGCACTGTGACTGATATTGTAGGGGGCACTGTGGCTGATATTGTAGGGGGCACTGTGGCTGATATTGTAGGGGGCACTGTGACTGATGTTGTAGGGGGGCACTGTGACTGATATTGTAGGGGGCACTGTGGCTGATATTGTAGGGGGCACTGTGACTGATATTGTAGGGGACACTGTTGCTGATATTGTAGGGGGCACTGTTGCTGATATTGTAGGGGGCACTGTGACTGATGTTGTAGGGGGGCACTGTGACTGACGTTGTAGGGGGCACTGTGACTGATGTTGTAGGGGGGCACTGTGACTGATGTTGTATTGGGGCACTGTGGTTGATGTTGTAGGGGGGCACTGTGACTGATGTTGTAGGGGGCACTGTGACTGATGTTGTATTGGGGCACTGTGGTTGATGTTGTAGGGGGCACTGTGACTGATGTTGTAGGGGGCACTGTGACTGATGTTGTAGGGGGCACTGTGACTGATATTGTAGGGGGCACTGTGACTGATGTTGTAGGGCGGCACTGTGACTGATGTTGTATTGGGGCACTGTGGTTGATGTTGTAGGGGGGCACTGTGACTGATGTTGTAGGGGGCACTGTGACTGATGTTGTAGGGGGCACTGTGACTGATGTTGTAGGGGGCACTGTGACTGCTGTTGTAGGGGGCACTGTGACTGATGTTGTAGGGGGGCACTGTGACTGCTATTGTAGGGGGCACTGTGGTTGATGTTGTAGGGGGGCACTGTGACTGATGTTGTAGGGGGGCACTGTGACTGATGTTG
The DNA here is from genome assembly GCA_033119425.1 of Bufotes viridis. Taxonomy (NCBI): domain Eukaryota; kingdom Metazoa; phylum Chordata; class Amphibia; order Anura; family Bufonidae; genus Bufotes; species Bufotes viridis. The sequence continues at coordinate 103,096,531 of CM065598.1, forward strand.
TATTGGGGCACTGTGGTTGATGTTGTAGGGGGGCACTGTGACTGATGTTGTAGGGGGCACTGTGACTGATGTTGTATTGGGGCACTGTGGCTGATGTTGTAGGGGGCACTGTGACTGATGTTGTAGGGGGCACTGTGACTGATGTTGTATTGGGGCACTGTGGTTGATGTTGTAGGGGGCACTGTGACTGATGTTGTAGGGGGCACTGTGACTGATGTTGTAGGGGGCACTGTGACTGACTGTTGTAGGGGGCACTGTGACTGATGTTGTAGGGGGCACTGTGACTGATGTTGTATGGGGGCACTGTGGTTGATGTTGTAGGGGGGCACTGTGACTGATGTTGTAGGGGGGCACTGTGACTGATGTTGTATGGGGCACTGTGGCTGATGTTGTAGGGGGACACTGTTGCTGATATTGTTAGGGGACACTGTTGACTGATATTGTAGGGGGCACTGTGACTGATGTTGTAGGGGGCACTGTGACTGATGTTGTAGGGGGCACTGTGACTGCTGTTGTAGGGGGCACTGTGACTGATGTTGTAGGGGCACTGTGACTGATGTTGTAGGGGGCACTGTGACTGATGTTGTAGGGGGCACTGTGACTGATGTTGTAGGGGGGCACTGTGACTGATGTTGTAGGGGGGCACTGTGACTGATGTTGTATTGGGGCACTGTGACTGATGTCTTAGGGGGGCACTGTGACTGATGTTGTAGGGGGGCACTGTGACTGATGTTGTAGGGGGGCACTGTGACTGATGTTGTAGGGGGGCACTGTGACTGATGTTGTAGGGGGGCACTGTGACTGATGTTGTAGGGGGTGTGGACAGCAGCAGAATGGTGGGACCAGAGGGTGGGTGCACATTGGCTCCATGTGATGCGTCAGTGTGTGAGGGGGTAATCACACTGCCCTCTTCTTCCAGGAGGTCAGACATTTGACGTTTCTGCGACTCTGGACTCCAGGAACAGCCCCCTTATTTACAATCCTTCCTTAAACTCTTCAACGAAGCAAAGTGTTGGAATCACCCACGAATGCATCGCCACCTTCAGGATGGGCGCGGGGCATAAAGGTTGGGGCCTTGTTGAGTTCTTCTATGGGGTAAGAAAATTTAAAGGGACAGTGAACTGCACCCTGATCTTCTATTAGTTGTGTTCTGTTGATATAAAAAATTTTACATTTCTGAAAACGCTTCTCCGCTCTCCTCACATCTTCTGCTCTCCTCTCATTCTCTCTCCTCCGCTCTCCTTTCATCTTCTGCTCTCCTCTCATTCTCTCTCCTCCGCTCTCCTTTCATCTTCTGCTCTCCTCTCATTCTCTCTCCTCCGCTCTCCTCTCATCTTCTGCTCTCCTCTCATTCTCTCTCCTCCGCTCTCCTTTCATCTTCTGCTCTCCTCTCATTCTCTCTCCTCCGCTCTCCTTTCACCTTCTGCTCTCCTCTCATTCTCTCTCCTCCGCTCTCCTCACATCTTCTGCTCTCCTCTCATTCTCTCTCCTCCGCTCTCCTCACATCTTCTGCTCTCCTCTCATTCTCTCTCCTCCACTCTCCTCACATCTTCTGCTCTCCTCTCATTCTCTCTCCTCCAGCTCTCCTTTCATCTTCTGCTCTCCTCTCATTCTCTCTCCTCCGCTCTCCTTTCATCTTCTGCTCTCCTCTCATTCTCTCTCCTCCGCTCTCCTCTCATCTTCTGCTCTCCTCTCATTCTCTCTCCTCCGCTCTCCTTTCATCTTCTGCTCTCCTCTCATTCTCTCTCCTCCGCTCTCCTCACATCTTCTGCTCTCCTCTCATTCTCTCTCCTCCGCTCTCCTCTCATATTCTGTTCTCTTCTCATTATCTCTCTTCTGCTCTTCTCTCCTTCTCCTTTCAAATTATCTTCTCTCCTATTCTCATCTTACTTTCTCTTTCTCTTTTCTCCACTTTTCTTTCCTCTTCTCTGCTCCTCCCCTCCCTTTTATTCTTTTACTGCTCTCTCCTTTCTTCTCCTTTTCTCTCATCTTTTCATCTCTCCTCTTCTCTGTGCTCTCTTCTCAGCTTCTCTACTATTTTCTCTCCTTCCTTCTCCTATCATCTTCTCTTCTCTTCTCCCCTTTTCTCTCCTATTTTCCCCTGCTCTCCTCTCCTTCTTTCTTACTCTTCTGTCCTCCTCTCTTTTTCCTATCCTCTTCTCTACCCCTCATTGCCTCTTCTCTCCTTCTCTCATTGCATTCCCATCTCCCCTCTACTTTTCAATCTTTCTTCTTCTCTTTTCTCTTCTTCTGTTCTTGTCTCTTCACTTCTCTCTCTCATATATTATTCTATCTCTTTCCTTCTCTTGCTATCCGGTATTCTCTGTTTCTCCTTTTCTTCCCTCTCACTCTCTTCTCTCATCTCTTCTTCAGTTGTATTTTCCTCTTCACTCTTCTTCCTTACCTTTCTTTCCTCTCTTTTTCCTCTATCCTTGTCTCTTCTCTGATTCTTTCTTCTCTCCCATCTCCTTCTGTTTTTCTCCTTTTCTGCACTTCTTTCCTCTTTACCTATCCTCTTTTTCTCTCTTCTGTTGTCTTTTCTACTCTTCTTCTATTATTCTCTCCTCTATACTTCTTTCCATTCTCTTCTCTTGCTATCCTCTCTTCTCTTTTTCATCTTCTTTTCTCTAATCTCCTTCTCTTTTCTTTTCCTCTCCTGTTTTCTCTTCTTTCTTCTTTTTCTCTGCTCTCATCCCCTTCTCTTTTACTCGTCGTTCCTCTTTTCATCTTCATAATTTTCCTCTTACTTTTTATCCTTTCATCTTTTCATCTCCTTTCTCATCTCCTCTTTTCCTCTCTGTTCTCTTCTTCTGTCCTTTTCTTCCACTTCTTCTCTCCTATTCCTCCCTTCTCTCTTCTCTTCCTCTACTCTCTTCCCCTCTTCTGGCTTCTCTTTCCTCTTATGCTTTCATCTTCTCTCCTTGCTGTACTTTGCTCTTTCTTCTTCTTCTCCTCTTTTCCCTTCTCTCTTCTCCTCTCCTCTTCCCATATCTCTTCCTCTTCCTCTCTTTTATTTCCTTCCGTGATTTACAATGTTTCTTACGTTTTCTCTGCAGGTATAAGAACTGCGCCTCCTCTGGTCTCGGAACATCCTGCAATTCACTTTCATTTTGTAACATCTCTTCTTTCTGTAAATCAGTCCTAGTGAATATTCGGTGTGATCTCCGGGGGGGACGGGGGGCGCTGGGTGAGGGTCGTGATTTGCAGTATTTGAACCCCGGATTGTGACCCGGAAGGGCTCTGCACCTACTCGGAACAGCACAAGGTGGACCGCACAGTATCACAACCAGCTCTGCTAGTTAAAGCGGACGGTGTCCGGTCTTCTGTAAATGATTTATTATATAAAAGATCTGCAACTTTCTATTAGACATTTACAGCTGACCCTGAATTATGGTGTCAGTTCTGCAGAAACCGGACGTGATTTTGGTGCATTGTGTTTAGACTCGATAACAACCCCCCTGCTGTGACAAGTATAAGTCCTGTTTCATGGGCAGCACAGTGGCTCAGTGGTTAGCGGTGGCTCCGTGGTTGGCGGTGGCTCAGTGGTTAGCGGTGGCTCAGTGGTTAGCGGTGGCTCCGTGGTTAGTGATGGCTCAGTGATTAGCGGTGGCTCAGTGGTTGGCAGTGGCTCAGTGGTTAGCGGTGGCTCAGTGGTTAGCAGTGGCTCAGTGGTTAGCGGTGGCTTAGTGGTTGGCGGTGGCTCAGTGGTTAGCGGTAGCTCAGTGGCTGGCAGTGGTTCAGTGGTTGGCAGTGGCTCAGTGGTTAGCAGTAGCTAAGTGGTTAGCAGTGGCTCAGTGATTGGCGGTGGCTCAGTGGTTATTAGCAGTGGTGCCTTGCAACACTGGGGTCCTAGGTGGCTCAGTGGTTATTAGCAGTGGTGCCATGCAACACTGGGGTCCTAGGTTCAAATCTGACTCAAGGACAACATCTGCATGTAGTTTGTATGTTCTTGCCGTGTTTGTGGGGGTTTCCTCCGGGTTCTCCGGTTTCCTCCAACACTCCAAAGACATTCTGATAGGGAACTTAGATTGTAAGCTCCTGGGGACAGTGAGTGATGATAATGTCTGTACAGCGCTGTGGAATATGTCAGCGCTATACAAGTGAGTAAAATAAATGGCAACCATAGTGCAGCGGCAGATTGCTCCTCCCATGAAGAATGAGGGAATGTGATGGACGCTCCTGACAGATCCTGAGGGTATATTATCTTCCCGATAATCGCTAGCGCGTGTTCCTATGAACGTTCATTAGCGATCACCTGGCAGGGTAATACTGCCTCCAATTGCCCGATGCCTGCTGAAGGATCTGGATTTGCCGGCAGCAGATGCCGCTGTGTAATCGCGATCTGCCGCCGGCACACCGCTTTCCTGCAGGGGGATGAGCGATGGCATAGCGGAGGACATTGCTGCATGTAATAACGGCGGTGTCCTCTGCTACGGGAGGGGGAGGGAACGCTTCGGGGTGTCTAATGCAACCTTAAGAATATGTTATAGTGGAAGCAGCCGGAATATTTGCAGCCACTGACAACAAGCAGAGCTCTTGAAATGGTGACAAATTGAAATGCAAGGGCCCACATTTCTGAAGACTGGCGTTTCATACACCAACCTCAATCAAATGTTTTTGGCATTTAAAGGTGCCCGCCTGGGCCTGCGGTGATGTGACCTTGTACACTGTATCTCAGCCTGTACATATCTGGGGCCCCGTTATCTCCTCCTCTCCGTATCAGCGCCGATGGCTTCTCAGTTTCTGCACTTTGTGGAAATGACAGCAGATCAGTCTCCTGGCGGAACCTGGGCTGCTACATGGATGTGGTGACGTGTGGCGCCATCTAGTGGATCTGTGCGGAAGAGCAGCCTGGAATGAGATTGATGCACTTCCTGAATGTATCATTATATCATCATCATCATCATCATTAATATCTCATTCGTCCTCTGCGGCCGCGTCTGATCCTCCTCCGGGATCTGTCACCTCATGAATGGCGTTTATAAGACCCTTTTTACATTCTGAGTGTACCAGATCCCCCCAAATCTCCCTCAGGACGCCCCACAGATTCAGCATGGTCACTGCTGACAATTCTTCTCATCATTTATAGTCAGCTACAACAATCCCCGGCACCGCTTGTCTGGAGCTTTAGTTATGTTCATCCGGAGCCTCCTGGTTCATGAATAGAATGCTAGCACCTCAGTGAACGCTGACACTTGCAGAGCTGATTCCATGCTATTACTATTCAGGGTATACAGAGAGGTGGGCGAAGAGTACGAGGGGGGCCATGAATGGTTGTCACTGAGCAACGGGCGACGGGAAGATGAAAGACTTTATTCCCTGTTCTGCAGAAGATTTCATCATTCAGGCTGCAGGACATTACACCTGTCTGCAGGAAATTACATCTGTCTGTAGGACATTACACCTGTCTGCAGGAAATTACATCTGTCTGTAGGACATTACACCTGTCTGGAGGACATTACACCTGTCTGCAGGACATTACACCTGTCTGCAGGACATTACACCTGTCTGTAGGACATTACACCTGTCTGCAGGACATTGCACCAGGCTGCAGAACATTACACCTGTCTGCAGGACATTACACCTGTCTGTAGGACATTACACCTGTCTGCAGGACATTGCACCAGGCTGCAGGACATTACACCTGTCTGCAGGACATTACACCTGTCTGTAGGACATTACACCTCTCTGCAGCACATTACACCTGTCTGCAGGACATTACACCTCTCTGCAGCACATTACACCTGTCTGTAGGACATTGCACCTGTCTGTAGGACATTACACCTGTCTGCAGGACATTACACCTCTCTGCAGCACATTACACCTGTCTGCAGGACATTACACCTGTCTGCAGGACATTACACCTGTCTGTAGGACATTGCATCAGGCTGCAGGCATTACACCTCTCTGCAGCACATTAGACCTGTCTGCAGGACATTACACCTGTCTGCAGGACATTACACCTCTCTGCAGCACATTACACCTGTCTGCAGGACATTACACCTGTCTGCAGGACATTGCACCTGTCTGTAGGACATTGCACCAGGCTGCAGGACATTACACCTCTCTGCAGGACATTGCACCAGGCTGCAGGACATTACACATGTCTGCAGGACATTACACCTGTCTGTAGGACATTGCACCAGGCTGCAGTAGATTACACCTGTCTGCAGGACATTGCACCTGTCTGTAGGACATTGCACGAGGCTGCAGGACATTACACCTGTCTGCAGGACATTACACCTGTCTGTAGGACATTGCACCAGGCTGCAGTAGATTACACCTGTCTGCAGGACATTGCGCCAGGCTGAAGCACATTACACCTGTCTGCAGGACATTACACCTCTCTGCAGGACATTACACCTGTCCTCAGGACATTACACCTGTCTGCAGGACATTACACCTCTCTGCAGGACATTACACCTGTCTACAGGACATTACACCTCTCTGCAGGACATTACACCTGTCTGCAGGACATTACACCTCTCTGCAGGACATTACACCTGTCCTCAGGACATTGCACTAGGCCTTAGGATGTTGCACCTGTTTGCAGGACATTACAACTGTCTGCATGAGATTGCACAAAGCTGCAGGACATTGCACCAGGATGAACTGGTTTCGTTACTGTATGTGCACTGGATTCTTAATGGAGTGAGACAATATTTTCCACTAAACAGCGGCAGTTGCCATGGTTACTATGTCCGCTGCGACCCTCTGCGCATCCTGTTTGTGCTGCGGGTTCGGGTCACTGTATGGTTCTGTGGTATAATGAGCTCAGCCGGACTCCATCCTGATCCGAGGGTCTCGGGTGAATCATCAGCGAATGACCCCCAGGGGGACAGAGACGTGTCAGACGACAGCCGAGCGATGCCCAGAGCAGGGATGAATCAGCCGCCATTACCCAGGACCCCTGATGACCGGGGCTCAGCACCGCTATATGGTACCACTGGTCAGTGCCGCCGGCAGAACCGCGTCACATGATTCTAATAACGTCTCCTGCACAAGACCGTATCCATTTCGTTGTCCACGAATTGAAGATTCGCGAAAGATTAATGCAATTCCGTGTGCATCTCCCACTTTTCGCGGGCCCCATTGTAGAAATGCAGATTGTACGCAAAGCGGACCAGAATGCGACGTGTTCTATAACTTGCGGAATGTGGACGCCATATGGATGACATCACGGCGCTGTCCGCATTTGTGTGACCCATAGAGATGAAAGGGTCTGCGTGCAATCAGCAAAAAGTCGTGTGGATGAGGCCGAGGTCAGGGATGTATGAGAAGTGTGGGAGATGATGGGAGTGCTCCACCATACACATACTCCTCTGAAGCCGGTGCACAGTCTCATCATGAGGGCCCCTCCTGACCCAGGTCCTGGGGGCCACATGTCAGGGCTGGGTCCTGGCTGGGACTATTTGCTCAGTGGGGTCATTTATCAAACTGGTGTAAAGTGGAACTGGCTGAGCTGCTCATAGCGACCAATCAGATTCCAGCTTTCATTATCCAAAGCAGCTGTGACAAATGGAAGGAGGAATCTGATTGGCTGTTATGGGACAGTTTTCCATTGCAACAATTTTGATAAATCTCACTGAGAGGGCCACACGGGCACACACGAGGAGAAAAACATGACTGATGAGACCCTTACAGCTGCCGTGGTAACGGGTGGGGGTAACTATAGAGCCGCCATGACAGGTAACGGATGTGGGTAACTATAGAGCTGCCATGACAGGTGTCATTCCCCCCCTACCGCCAGGCCTACGGTGCAGCCTCCGATCCCGGATCTCAGGACGTCCCGATCACAATACGTTGTGTGACTTGGAAGCTGCACCTCTGACGCCCTGGACAGGGCCCAAAACTAACTCCAGAGCTGCCAAAAAAGGAGGGGGACGCCCAACGAGTGACCCCAGCCCTGACATGTGACGCCCAGCGACTCCGCATTCTCCAGTCACAACAAGAGCTCCATCCACATTTCAGCTCTCTAGTATTACAAGCTGAAGGTTTGTTACAATTGTATCCTCTTTCAGATGATACAGACAGATACATATAACCTGCACTGATACATTGTAACAAACTATCAGGGCAGGGGAGAGAGTTGTGCTGCGGCCGTGTTTACCTCACAGAGGATTGTCCAGAGTGACACATTGTAACAAACCCTCAGCTGTGAGCAGTGCACACCGTCTTCTGCCTCCGGATCACAATGAATCTCGCCTCACTGCTTTTCTTCAGGAGTTCAGACACAAAGACAGAGGGGCAATGGTGATAGGGCAGGTAGGTGCACCTCCACCCACCTACTGTGGAGCGCCTGGAGAAGAAGGATAAGTCCCCGTGGAGGCCATTGCAGCTGCCTTGGTCAGGGGGCGGTATGTTTCCGCTGCTGTGTTGTCTCCATTCTATCAGGCACATATATACAGGCGCCTATGCAGGACAACTCCCATCCTGCCCTGACAGACTGTCTATCATGATATGATGGGAAATGTAGTTTTAAAACAGCTGGAGGGCCACAGGTTGGCGATAACTGGATTAGACTCTATTCACATCATGCAGCATTATTTCTCTGGCAGGATGATGGAACCCATTATAAGTTCTCTCCTATATTTTATCTATTCAGATTCTGTGCGGACTCTGCTGCAGGTGATGCCGCGTCTCTCCAGCAGGTGGCAGCGTTGGATACAGAACCTTTCCTCACCCTAGATAACTTGTAGCCAGTGTTCTTTGTATGGAGGTTATGTCATCTGGTAACTTGCTGGGCCGGACCTGTACTTGCTGGGCCACACATGAACTTGCCAGGCCACACCAGTACTTGCTGAGGCGCATCTCTACTTGCCAGGCCACGCTTGCACTTGCCAGGCCATACCTGTACTTGCCGGGCCACACCTGTACTTGCCGGGCCACACATGAACTTGCTGGGCCGCACCTGTACTTGCCAGGCAGCACCTATACATGCTAGTTAAAAAAAAAATGAAGTAGCGGTAGCGACCAACAATTACAGGTGCGTCCCGGGAAATAGTTGTAAGCCACATATGGATCCACTGCCGGGACCACATTGTGTAGGGGAAGATGAATACTGAATGGGCCGAGGGTCTGATTGGCTTGACGTATTTGCAGATAAACATCCAGTACAGGTGTGAGCTATACACAGGGTTATCGGCTGTTTGGCTCCTGCATATTCACACAAGACATCACTGGAATCAAAATAAAACTCTAGCAGCAGCCCAGCTTGTAGATGGTTTCCAGGTAGGTCAACCAAGAAAGCTAAGCGTCTCTTTGGGAGGGTCTCTCTGCTGATCATGTTGCGTACATGGTATGGCTCCACCTGGTGTTAAGTTACTGACATAGTATGGCTTCACCTGGTGTTCAGTTACTGACATAGTATGGCTCCATCTGGTGTTCAGTTACTGACATAGTATGGCTCCACCTGGTGTTCAGTTACTGACATAGTATGGCGCCCCCTGGTGTTCAGTTACTGACATAGTATGGCTCCATCTGGTGTTCAGTTACTGACATAGTATGGCTCCACCAGGTGATCAGTTACTTACATAGTATGGCTCCACCTGGTGTTCAGTTACTTACCTAGTATGGCTCCACCTGGTGTTCAGTTACTTACATAGTATGGCTCCACCTGGTGTTCAGTTACTGACATAGTATGGCTCCACCAGGTGATCGGTTACTTACATAGTATGGCTCCACCTGGTGTTCAGTTACTTACCTAGTATGGCTCCACCTGGTGTTCAGTTACTTATATAGTATGGCTCCACCTGGTGATCGGTTACTTACATAGTATGGCTCCATCTGGTGCTCAGTTACTTACATAGTATGGCTCCACCTGGTGTTCAGTTACATACATAGTATGGCTCCACCTGCTGTTCAGTTACTTACATAGTATGGCTCTACCTGGTGTTCAGTTACTTACATAGCATGGCGCCCCCTGGGGTTCAGTTACATACATAGTATGGCTCCGTCTTCTGTTCAGTTACTTACATAGTATGGCGCCCCCTGGGGTTCAGTTACATACATAGTATGGCGCCCCCTGGTGTTTATTAATTACATAGTATGGCTCCACCTGGTGTTCAGTTACTTACATAGTATGGCTCCTACTGTTGTTCATTTACATAGTTAGTATGGCGCCCCCTGGTGTTCATTACTTACATAGTATAGCTCCACCTGGTGTTTAGTTACTTACATAGTATGGCGCCCCCTGGTGTTCAGTTACTTATATAGTATGGCTCCCCCTGGTGTTAAGTTATTTACATAGTATGGCTCCTACTGTTGTTCATTTACTTACATAGTATGGCTCCACCTGGTGTTCAGTTACTTACATAGTATGGTGCCCCCTGGTGTTCAGTTACTTACATAGTATGGCTCCGCCTTGTGTTCAGTTACTTACATAGCATGGCGCCCCCTGGTGTTCAGTTACTTACATAGTATGGCTCCACCTTGTGTTCAGTTACTTACATAGTATGTCTCCACCTGGTGATCAGTTACTTACATAGTATGGCTCCACCTGGTGTTCAGTTATTCACATAGTATGGCTCCACCTGGTGTTCAGTTACTTACATAGTATGGCTCCACCTGGTGTTCAGTTACTTACATAGTATGGCTCCCCTGGTGTTCAGTTACTTACATAGTATGGCTCCCCCTGGTGTTCAGTTACTTACATAGTATAGCGCCACCTGGTGTTCAGTTATTTACATAGTATGGCTCCACCTGGTGCTCAGTTACTTACATAGTATGGGTCCTCCTGGTGCTCAGTTACTTACAAAGTATTGCTCCACCTGGTGTTCAGTTACTTACATAGTATGGCTCCACCTGGTGTTAAGTTACTGACATAGTATGGCTCCCCCTAGTGTTCAGTTACTTACATAGTATGGCTCCCCCTAGTGTTCAGTTACTTACATAGTATGGCTCCACCTGGTGTTCAGTTACTTACATAGTATGGCTCCACCTGGTGTTCAGTTACTTACATAGTATGGCTCCTCCTGGTGTTCAGTTACTTACATAGTATGGCTCCTCCCGATGTTCAGTTACTTACATAGTATGGCTCCTCCCGATGTTCGGTTACTTACATAGTATGGCTCCACCTGGTGTTCAGTTACTTACATAGTATGGCTCCACCTGGTGTTCAGTTACTTACATAGTATGGCTCCACCTGGTGTTCAGTTACTTACATAGTATGGCTCCACCTGGTGTTCAGTTACTTACATAGTATGGCTCCCCTGGTGTTCAGTTACTTACATAGTATGGCTCCACCTGTGTTCAGTTACTTACATAGTATGGCTCCACCTAGTTGTTCAGTTACTTGACATAGTATGGCTCCACCTGGTGTTCAGTTACCATGTAGCTATAGCATAGTATGGCTCCACCTGGTGTTCAGTTACTGACATAGTATGGCTCCACCTGGTGTTCAGTTACTTACATAGTATGGCTCCACCTGGTGTTCAGTTACTTACATAGTATGGCTCCACCTGGTGTTCAGTTACTTACATAGTATGGCTCCCCCTAGTGTTCAGTTACTTGCATAGTATGGCTCCACCTGGTGTTCAGTTACTTGCATAGTATGGCTCCACCTGGTGTCCAGTTACTTACATAGTATGGCTCCTTCTGGTGTTCAGTTACTTATATAGTATGGCTCCACCTGGTGTTCAGTTACTTACATAGTATGGCTCCACCTGGTGTTCAGTTACTGACATAGTATGGCTCCTTCTGGTGTTCAGTTACTTATATAGTATGGCTCCACCTGGTGTTCAGTTACTTACATAGTATGTCTCCACTTGGTGTTCAGTTACTTGCATAGTATGGCTCCTTCTGGTGTTCAGTTACTTGCATAGTATGGCTCCTTCTGGTGTTCTAGTGTATAGCAAGTGCATATCCACCTTCTGAGTGCTCAGTCATCTGGAGGACACAAATACTTAGTCATCTGGTGGACACACATGCTCGGTCATCTACAGGACACACAGGCTCAGTCATCTACAGGACACACAGGCTCAGTCATCTACAGGACACACATGCTTAGTCATCTGGAGGACACACAGGCTCAGTCATCTACAGGACACACATGCTCAGTCATCTACAGGACACCCATGCTCAGTCATCTACAGGACACACATGCTTAGTCATCTACAGGACACCCATGCTCAGTATCTGGAGGACACCCATGCTCAGTCATCTACAGGACACCCATGCTCAGTCATCTACAGGACACCCATGCTCAGTCATCTACAGGACACCCATGCTCAGTCATCTACAGGACACCCATGCTCAGTCATCTACAGGACACATATGCTCAGTCATCTACAGGACACACATGCTTAGTCATCTACAGGACACACATGCTTAGTCATCTACAGGACACACATGCTTAGTCATCTGGAGGACACACAGGCTCAGTCATCTACAGGACACACAGGCTCAGTCATCTACAGGACACACATGCTCAGTCATCTGGAGGACACACAGGCTCAGTCATCTGGAGGACACACAGGCTCAGTCATCTGGAGGACACACAGGCTCAGTCATCTACAGGACACACAGGCTCAGTCATCTGGAGGACACCCATGCTCAGTCATCTACAGGACACCCATGCTCAGTCATCTACAGGACACCCATGCTCAGTCATCTACAGGACACCCATGCTCAGTCATCTACAGGACACCCAGGCTCAGTCATCTGGAGGACACCCATGCTCAGTCATCTACAGGACACCCAGGCTCAGTCATCTGGAGGACACCCATGCTCAGTCATCTACAGGACACACATGCTCAGTCATCTGGAGGACACCCATGCTCAGTCATCTACAGGACACATATGCTCAGTCATCTCGAGGACACCCATGCTCAGTCATCTACAGGACACACAGGCTCAGTCATCTGGAGGACACCCATGCTCAGTCATCTACAGGACACACATGCTCAGTCATCTGCAGGACACCCATGCTCAGTCATCTGCAGGACACATATGCTCAGTCATCTGCAGGACACATATGCTCAGTCATCTGCAGGACACATATGCTCAGTATCTGGAGGACACCCATGCTCAGTCATCTACAGGACACACAGGCTCAGTCATCTGCAGGACACACATGCTCAGTCATCTGCAGGACACATATGCTCAGTCATCTACAGGACACACAGGCTCAGTCATCTGCAGGACACCCATGCTCAGTCATCTGCAGGACACACATGCTCAGTCATCTGGAGGACACCCATGCTCAGTCATCTGCAGGACACATATGCTCAGTCACTCTCACCACAGCCAGGTCTTTGCAGTCATCCTCTGTATCGAGCAGCCAATAGAAATGGCTTCCTGTTTGTCAGAAGGAGCAGATTCTCTGCCGTACATCACAGGATGGGGGAGAAGACCATTTCTACAGAGGAAGTAACCAAATATATGGTCAGCTGCCAGAGGGGGGAGGAGGCTGATTGTGTCCAGAGCCTCCCACAGTAGCACCAGGAGACACTTGGAAGCAAAAAACGATGAAAGCTGGTTTTCTTTCAGGACTTCTGGTGTGGGAATAATTTCCGGATACCCCTGTAATGTCCAGTGCTGGAGGGAGGACACACTGGAGCAAGAATCCAATACAGGAAGCCCCATGGACAGCATTACACATCTCCCATAATGCACTGCAGTCTTCCCCTACCTGGACCTGTAACTTTCTTCCTGGTCACCGAGTAGAATTCCTTAGTATCAGTGAAGACTGACATTTACACTGGCTGTAGTACAGGCGCACCATAGGTTGATAACGTTCTGTAAAGGGAAGTATTGTGCTCCAAAATGGGAGGCTCACCTTGAGGGGTTGTGCAAACCTTAGGCACAACTCTAGAAGAAACTTGTCTTAATGGTGTAGGGTGGATCCCAGGAAAGGTGGTATGCAGCCACGGATGTCGTTCTTCTTAACATCGATGCCTGATTCTCCAAGAAGATTCGAAAGTGCTTACAAACAGGAGAACATCCCTCGGCGCAAGGAACCAGCCAGAGGATCCAGGTTGATGCAGATTATTGATTTTTTGAGCAGAATAAAACAACGCGTTTTGAGGAGTTATCTCCCCTTCTATGCAGTTTTTACCTGATGAAGGGGAGATAACTCCCCGAAACGCGTTGTTTTATTCTGCCCAATAAATCATCAATAACCTGCATCAACCTGGATCCTCTGGCTGGTTCCTTGCGCCGAGGGATGTTCTCCTGATTGTGAGCATTTACACTGGCTGAGCAGTCGAGGAGGAGATTTTTAGCCATTCTGGATGTGCGGAGAGCTGGGTGATGACATCATATTACGGTTGTATGTAGAGGAGGTCGCTCAGAATATAATGAGAAATGGCGGTACGCAGGGTGCACACAGGAGGCGCCGGTTCTCTGACGGCTCTGGGTTATAAGGTGCCTCGTATTTCTTACACCTGCGCTGTACGACCGCGTCCCTTAATCCTGGAAAATGAGGTGAGTGACAGCGCTGACGAGCGGCCTCATTACCTCTGAAGATCCGGGCGGTTTCCGTCATCACTGCAGAATCCCGGAGACCCGGTGCATTACTGGATATAATTCCTCCAGCGTCCGAGCGTCAAACAGCGCGATAAGCCGAGGAGCTTAGCACCACTTACGCAGCCGACCCATAATCCTCCGGGGCTGCGTACCACCTGATTGACTGTTTTTAGCTTTTTTCCTGCCTGGTTGAAGCTCATTACACGGGGTCCCCCCCCCATCAACATCACAGGGGGCTCACCCAGGAGCATCTAATAGGGGTGACAAACAACAGGCTACCATTACAACTGCTGCAGAGGTTGTCAGTTGTCACCCAGCTTTATCTGATGTCTCCTGATGACTTGTGTGAATGGTCTTGTTGGCGTGGTCAGAGCTTTGGGGCGCGCCTCCTCCCCTCTCACAGCATGCTGTCACAGATAGGTGGAGAGCTCCGGCTGCAGCATCCCCCTCCTCTCCTCTCCTCTGTGTCTTCATTTTTACTGCAGTGACAACAGCACGAAATGGAAAGTGGTTGTCACCGGTAATGTACTGTGCTGTCTGGGGTCAGTGCCCAAATATAGCGGAGACATCATGTGATATGTCATGTGACCAGCGAGTTCTGCAGTCACCAGGAGAACAGAAGAAGTATACACACGGGGTGTGAATACTTACCGCATAGACCCTGGGGCTAAGGGCTCATTTCTAGGTCATGGGAGTGTGAAGGGTTAATAACAGCTTCTCCGTTCAGCCCATGAGGGGTTAATGCGCCGGTCATTGTCGCTGCGCTCTATATTTCCGGTAAATGGCGAGGAGATGCCAGTCCTGCCGTGTTTATTTTGGAAGTGACCAGATTGCTAATTACTTCAGGTCGGAGCAGCCGCCGCCAAATCTCACACCTCCAATAAAAAAACATCACGTCCTCCGCTAAACGAGCGGGAAATGAGGCGATTTACGAGCGTCTAACGGCCAAAATCAATGTCTTACACCAAACACCTCAGTCACCAGAGCTATAGGTGCCCCTGCCCTACTGACCGGGCACAGGCCCTGCACCAGATCTATGGGTGCCCGTGCCCCTGCCATACAGACCGGGCACAGGCCCTGCACCAGATCTATGGGTGCCCCTGCCCTACAGACCGGGCACAGGCCATGCGCCAGATCTATATGTGCCCCTGCCGAGGCCCTGCACCAGAGCTACAGATGCCCCTGCCCTACAGACCGGGCACAGGCCATGCACCAGATCTATGGGTGCCCCTGCCCTACAGACCGGGCCCGGGCCCTGCACTAGAGCTACAAGAATTTAGTAAATAGGAAACATTCCAGGTAATTTCAGATTATTGGGGGGATCTAGAACCTGCTAGAACCCTCCCCCCATGAAGAGACCCTTTCCATGGCCTCCAGTGGAGGTGAGGCCGCTGCCAGCAGCACCAGGTTCTGTTTGTTTAGTACAGTTTTCCATGGGCCTGGATCTGAGACTGTAACGCGGCCGCGCTGGCTGCGCCCCAACGTTTCACCTTGTAAAGCCTCGGTCGTGACTTGAAACGCGCTGCTCATTGATTGCTGGCGGGGACCCCCATTAATAGAGAGAAACGCAAGCAAATCCACTGCTCCGTGTAACATCAAAGAGTCCCCTAATCTCGCTGCCCCGTCACTCTGTTTACGAGGTGCGCCCCAGAGCCAGTGTAAATCCAGCCCTGTCAAAGGGGTCAGTGTTCTCCTCCGAGATGCGAGGCCCCGTCCTGCCCGGAGCGCGCTCTCCACCTCTGCTCCACCACCACTTTATCCTATTTCTAACTTTTGGTCTATTTTATGGTCAATTAATTTTTTTTGTTTAATATTTTACGGTCAATTAATTTGTTGAGAAGGCGCGATCCAGAACAGAGGCCTCTGCCGCAGGACCGCGGGGCTACTGGCGGTAATTTCAGGTTATCAGACAAGCATCGCCTCATTCTGGGGACCTGTAACTGAAGGGCATGTCCAGTATTGAGAACCCCCGTCCCGTGCGCTGACTGATCCTCATCTCCTCCCCCTATCTCCTCCCTGGCTGTGCAACGTCGGACAGCGGCAAAGGGTCCCTTTAAGAAATATTCGTGACGCCAGTTCCGGTGAAGCAATAACGGGACAGAGTTCCTTTACGAAATATTGTTGGTGGTGGTACCCAGGTGTAGGAATGGCCGAGTGCTATAGAGTGGTCTACAATGTCCCTTAAAGTAATGTTGGGCACGTGTCACGGTGCTCCTACCTGGATGCACTGGACCCCAGGTGTTGTCTTCCGCAGCAGAAAAAGGGGATACGTTAACTTGGGGATGAAGAATAAATTGAGTCCAGACCTTGTGATGAAGTTGAAAAGCAGCTTTACTTTAAAATGTTTCTCCAAACGATTTACAGACTTCCCAGCAGGATTTAAGCATGAACAAAACTGTGGCAGGCAAACTCCTCTCTGCTGCATCTGTCGCTCTCTGGCTCTGCTGTGCTGACAGGCTTAAAGAGGACCTCTCCCCAGTCCTGACATGCCTGTTCTAATAGCTTCATGCGTTCCCCATGTAATACGTTCTGGAACATCTAGTCTTATGTCTCTATGTTGCTCCATCCCTTTATTATTTCTACTAGAAGTTATTAATGAATTGCTATTAGCCTTCAGTAAGGGTACAGAGGGGTGTTACCAGTTGGGGGGGTGTACCTGCACAAACTCATTTTATCCAATCAGTGTTGCCATTTTCAGTCTGTGCAGGTACACCCCCCAACTGGTAACACCCCTCTGTACCCTTACTGAAGGCTAATAGCAATTCATGAACAACTTCTAGTAGAAATAATAAAGGGATGGAGCAACATAGAGACATAAGAATAGATGCTCCAGAACTGTTATTACATGGGGAAGGCATGTCAGCACTGATGAAAGGTCCTCTTTAAATAGAATCTCTGCTTCTGCAGGATGCTGCAACTTCTCTCTGTAGTCTGACTCTAGCTTAATCCAGGGAACGTTCTTTCTGGCCTCTATATCCAGGAGGTGCTCTAGCTGGCTCGCTTTGCTGGGGCACTGCTGCGCCTGCTGCACACCCTTCCCGTAGCTGGGGGTGTACTTCACTGCTCCTTAGTCCCCTCCGCTCCTTAGAGGGAGCGTTAGAATGGAAAGAAGGGTTCCATTCTCTGTAACTGTAGCACTGACATGCTTGCTGCCACCTACTGGTGAACCAGGTAAATTGCACTTGAACATAACCGTTTCAAACATACACATGCACATTGTGAAGGACCTGCAATAAATACACAGATGACATGATATTAGCCCATTAGAGATAGTAGCAGGGTGCAGAAGTGGTAATGCCACTCTGGGGTGTTACAGCTCCTCCTCCTGTCCTTTAGCTGGTTGGCCTACATCTCCTCTTCCCTTGCTGCTCCTCTTCTCCTCCTCCTATCCCCTTCCTCGCCATTCCTCATCTCTTCCACCTGTACTTCTCCCATACTGTTCCTGATCTCCTTCTCCTGTCCACTCCCTGGGAGTTCCTCATCTCCTCCATATTGACTCTTCCCTGGATGCCCTTCATCTTCACCTCATCGGCTGCTCCTCACCTTCTCCTCCTGTCCCATCTCTGGGTGTCCCTCATCTCCTCCTCCTTGGTGCTCTCCTCAGTTACTGCTCCTGGATGGCTCCTCCACCACTCCCTGGCCCCACCTCCCTCCCTGCCCACGAGGAGCTTTGTGTCTTCCAGCACTGATTGAGCTGTGGCTCCTGCATCCTCATGTTCCGGAGGATAAAAAGAAACATAATTTACAGTTATTTAACTTGGAAACAAAGTGAAAAGTAAAGATGGAGGCGCAGTCCTTGCACGCCGCCGCGCTCCGTTCCTCACCGTCAGTGCTGGGGATGGGGGTTCAGTTTGATAATACTATGATTAGATTACACATGCTGCTTTCTAGCTGTAAGTTTGTGCGCCCCCCCCATTACATTTTACTAATTTTCAGGTTAAATTTCTTCTCAGGATTCTGATAAAGGTCGAGGTCAAATTAGTGAAATGACAAAATCGTCCGCCATGTCTGAGAATCGCGGGCAATGCTGATTACCGCGGGTCCGCTAATTACCGGGCGCTCATTGCTCCCCAGTAAGACTCATGAATGGAACCTTCTTTCAGATGTTATTTTAATGGACTTCGAGCCTTGGCTTATAAAATTACCGACATCCCGGGGGATCGTGAGGCGGCCGAGCGCTAATGGCGTCTGTTTACATCTCACATTAAATCATTTTTCAAGATTTCCCTTCAATTTCACAGAAACCGGCGGCAAATTCTTCACCAAATGCGCGGCTTACACTCCGGATTATGAGCAAGGAAGTGAAAATCCTGCATGAGCGACCTGAGCGGATAATTCCCTCATAAACCTGCGGAGAGACCTGCCGGATTTACTCTGGTTACTGTCCTGCTGCAGCAAAACCAGAGAGGTCTCAAGATGTTTCTACTGCAAATAAGTGTGTAGTGTGGCCTGTCACTTATGATGGTTATACTCCAGTCACATCCAGAGCTGCAGTCACTGTTCTGCTGTCCCATCATGTCTTATACTCCAGTCACATCCAGAGCTGCAGCCACTGTTCTGCTGTTACATCGTGTCTTATACTCCAGTCACATCCAGAGCTGCAGCCACTGTTCTGCTGTTACATCGTGTCTTATACTCCAGTCACATCCAGAGCTGCAGCCACTGTTCTGCTGTTACATCGTGTCTTATACTCCAGTCACATCCAGAGCTGCAGCCACTGTTCTGCTGTTACATCGTGTCTTATACTCCAGTCACATCCAGAGCTGCAGCCACTGTTCTGCTGTTACATAGTGTCTTATACTCCAGTCACATCCAGAGCAGCAGCCACTGTTCTGCTGTTACATCGTGTCTTATACTCCAGTCACATCCAGAGCTGCAGTCACTGTTCTGCTGTTACATCGTGTCTTATACTCCAGTCACATCCAGAGCTGCAGCCACTGTTCTGCTGTTACACCGTGTCTTATACTCAAGTCACATCCAGAGCTGCAGCCACTGTTCTGCTGTTACATCATGTCTTATACTCCAGTCACATCCAGAGCTGCAGCCACTGTTCTGCTGTTACACCGTGTCTTATACTCAAGTCACATCCAGAGCTGCAGCCACTGTTCTGCTGTTACATCATGTCTTATACTCCAGTCACATCCAGAGCTGCAGGTACTGTACTGCTGTCAATACTCTCCTGGTTACATCATGTCTCATATTCCAGTCATATCCAGATATGCAGTCATTATTCTCTGGTTATGTCATGTCTTATGCTCCAATTCACATCCAGAGCTGCAATCACAATGCTGCTGTTACCTGTTCTCTTATACTCTAGATGCATCCTGAGCTGCAGTCACAAATGCATTGTGGGAAATGTGGGCAATCAAAAGTGGATGATCGAAACTGGTGCCACTTTTATTTCCTGACACAAGTGAAGAAAGGAAAGCTAATCTGCAGCTCTGAATGTAACTGGAGTATAAGACACAATATGACTGCTGCTCTGGATGTGACTGGAGTGCAAGAAATGATATGACTGCTGCTCTGGATGTGACTGGAGTATAAAACACTATATGACCACAGCTCTGGATGTGACTGGAGTGCATGAAATGATATGACTGCAGCTTTGGATGTGACTGGAGTATAAGACATGATATGATTGCAGCTTTGGGAGTGACCACAGTATGATACATGATTTAACACCAGAATTATGAGTTCAGCTCTGGATGTGACTGGAGTATAAGGCTTTCCAGGGTCTCCTCTGTGCACTGATTTTCTGCGGTCGTTGATACAGGATCTGGGCCTGGGTGTCGGCCGGGGATGGAGAATTGTCAGAATGGATTGCTATGGGACTACAACTCCCAGCATACTCGGACAGCCTCAGATTAAGAGGAAACAAAATCTGTTGTCATGGCTACAAAGAATGATACAATGTTTTCCCCAAGTCACAGTAGTTGCGGATGATAGGGCTGATAGTTCTGTTATTATTTATCGTCCTCCTGGTGATACTTTGTATCTCCTGTCAGGTTCTTGCGATCAGCGTCTCATCGCCGCCGCCTCTCGCCTCCTGATTGCGCAGGAGTCTTACAAACGAGCAATGTTTAATGATTCTAATTATTACAAAGTGTAAACCTCATTTTCATTCCTATGAGTGACGTCCGTGCCCCTCCACATCTGGAAGTGATTGCGCACATTGGGGGTTGTGCTCCGGGGCGCAGGCACTACTATCTGTTCCCTGGACCCCGGCCAGGCTCATTAGCACAATTGACTGTACGTGTAATGAAGGAATCCTGCCCCCCGCCTCTCCTGAGGGCTGCGCAGGTTGTTGCAGGACTTGGGCCTCTTCCCAGTATTTGTCAGCCAGTTTCCTGAGCTTGCTGACAGAGCCGTCTGGGTAGGCCATGGCTCACATTCCAAGGAGTCTTTGCTCCAAGTCAGCTTCTCGGGCCCAATTTCAAACAAACACAGACAGACCACCACAATCCTGCGCTCGCCGTGGGACTGGCACCACGTGCCTCCTTCATATTAAACAGAAATCACTTGTGGCCAGATGTGGGCGGCAGACAATGTGCAGAGGTCGACAGCGCGGCCGACGCCAACAATCGCAGCTGGACCGGTCACATGGTCATGTGATCTCTATGCGAGGGTCATTTTACAGAAAATGGGCTCTTGAGCAACAAGCAAATAAGGGCCCCACTCACCTTTAGGCCTCTTGCACACGAACGTGTGCGCCCCGTGCCCATGCTGTGGACCGCAAATTGCGACCCGCAATGCACGGGCACCGACGGTGGGGCAGCCACAGCCGATCACAGACCTATTCACTTGAATGTGTCCGCGATCTGCCCGTTCCGCAAAAAGATAGGATATATTCTATCTTTTTGCGGGACAGAAGTACGGAATGGAACCCCACGGAAACACTCCGTAATGCTTCCGTAGTGTTCCGTTCCGTCACTCCGTTCCGCATCTCAGGATTTGCGGACCCATTGAAATGAATAGGTCCGCATCCATGATGCGGAATGGCCACAGAATGGTGCCCGTATATTGCGGATCCGCAAATGCGGTCCGCAATACGGGAACGGGGTGCACACATTCATGTGAAAGAGCCCTATTCTAAAAGCCACAATATCTAAATAATACAACCATGCGGTGTCCTTATAATACTACCATACGGAGTCTAAATAATACTGCCATATAGAATCCTACTAATACGACTACCATATAGTGTTTCAATTATACTACCATACAGTGTCTAAATAATTAACTAATACTATCATACAGTATCTACATAGAACTCCTCTATAGTGTCCTAATAATACTATTGCCCTACAGTGTCTAAATAACTCTATAATATAACATGTAAATAATACTACCACATAACATCCTAATAATACTACCACATAGTGTCCCAAGTATACTACCAATTCTACAAAATATCGAAATAATACAGCCATGCAGTGTCTTAATAATACTACCATATGGAATCCTAATAATACGACTACCATATAGTGTCTAAATAATTCTACCACATAATAACTAAATAATACTACCATATAGTATCTAAATAGAACCCCTATATAGTGTACTAATAATACTATTACCATACAGTGTCTAAATAATTCTACAATATATGTAAATAATACTACCATATAAAGTCCTAATAATATTACCATGTAGTGTATAAATAATACTACCATATAGTGGGCTGGGGATGTTACATCTTTACCTGCAGTGATTGTAGCCAGTTCTCTGGTTCTGCTAAGGTGCAGGGACCAGCAGTGTCCACCAGGTGGCGCTGTGTGCATTGCCATCCAGTGGCGGGAGGTTGTCATGAGTGGGTAGTCAGGGCCTGGATATCACAAGGTGTCGGCTCCGCTTCTTCTGAACTGATTTACCTGATTTTCCGCTTCACTCGTTATTTTATCATCATTATTTCATTTAATAGCAAAACAAAAAATTACAACTGCGGATGAATATTGGGATATTTTTAACCCCTTCTGCGGCGTGGAGAGAGTTAACAGTCGGCTGATGTCAGCTGCAGGCGCTCAGGGCTGCAGAGTTGGCAGATCTGGTTATTGTAGAACAGAACAGGGATTGTCTCCGGTGAAATCGACTCCGCGCACAAGTGGTTCTAATCAACGGCCTACACCCGGCGCTGCCAGCTCCGCCATCACTGTGTGGCCATACAGGAACTACTGGTCGGGTACGGGGTCCCCCAAACCTCAGCACATGCAGAGCAGAGACCACTACAGCCTAGAGCAGAGACCCCAAACCTACAGCACTGACCCCCCCAAACCTATGGCACTGACCCCCCAAACCTATGGCACTGACCTCCCAAATATACAGCACTGACCTCCCAAACCTATGGCACTGACCCCCCCAAACCTATGGCACTGACCTCCCCCAAACCTATGGCACTGACCCCCCAAACCTATGGCACTGACCTCCCAAACCTACAGCACTGACCCCCCAAACCTATGGCACTGACCCCCCAAACCTACAGCACTGACCCCCCCAAACCTATGGCACTGACCCCCCAAACTTATGGCACTGACCTCCCAAACCTACAGCACTGACCCCCCAAACCTATGGCACTGACCCCAAACCTATGGCACTGACCCCCAGACCTATGGCACTGACCTCCGAAACCTATGGCACTGACTCCCGAACCTATGGCACTGACCTCCCAAACCTACAGCACTGACCCCCAAACCTACAGCACTGACCCCCAGGCCTGTGGCACTGACCTCCCAAATCTGCAGCACTGACCCCCAAACCTGCAGGACTGACCCCCAAACTTACAGCACTGACCCCCAAACCTACAGCACTTACCCCCAAATCTACAGCACTGACCCCCAAACCTATGGCACTGACCCCCCAAATCTACAGCACTGACCCCAAATCTACAGAACTGACCCCCAAACATACAGCACTGACTCCCCCAAACCTGCAGCCCTGACCCCCAAACCTGCAGCCCTGACCCCACAAATCTACAGCACTGACCCCAAACCTACAGCACTGACCCACCCAGACCTACAGCACTGACCCCCAAACCTACAGAACTGATACTCCAAACCTACACCACTGATGCCCCAAACCTACAGCACTGACCCTCCCACAAACCTCCAGCCCTAACCCCCCAAACCTATAGTACTGAGCCTCCCAAACCTACAGCTCTAACCCTCCTAAACTTACTGCACTGACCCCCAAACCTACAGTACTGACCCCCCCCCAAACCTACAGTACTGACCCCCAAACCTACAGTACTGACCCTCCACTGTCTCTCATCACATTATTCTTCACATTTAAAATCCAGGTCATCAGTGTTGTGCACACCCCCACCCCTCTTTCCTATTGCTTTGTACCAGTCTTTATTGTAGTTCTGGAATTCCGTTCATGCACCATAAAGCTCAGGCAAGAGATAAGCAAACCATTTGAGATTCAGTTTGTTTCAGGTTCACTGAATATTTCAAAAAGTTTGTTTTGGATCTGAATTGACCCAATTATACCCAAACTAAAATGCTCCAATTGCCCTGAAATTTGTTCTATATCTCTCTCCAGTCATCTCGGACTCAGAATGTTTAGGTAAAGATGTTATTTCTTTTCGCTAATTTTTTATGAATTTTTGCAGGGAGCAGCCCACAGAGAGCATCCATGTTAGAGTACATAGCAGGGATGGCTTTTTGGGAGAAATTTTGCCGCCTAGGAATCTTCCAGCGAGGCCAAACGCATGCCATCGGCTCACCAAAGACAGCAAACCCAACTAAGTGGTATGGCAGCGACTGCACTGCCAGCAACTTGGCCAGGTGGGAATTAAGTAGGTTATCCGACAGTAAAAGAGTGGCCCAGACCTTCCTAACCCAGGATGGGGATGATTCGCACCTGATCCGCACCGCTGGATTTGGCCCATTGGGCTCCCAGGCTGGCAGTTCTGCTCCCATGTGCACCAAGGACAATATCCGTCGACAGGTGCACACGTGACTGCTGCAGCCAATCACAGGCCATGATAGTGACCTGCTCTCCTTGTGTTACATGTGACGTCACATATGATGCAGATTGATCACGTGTGCCCCCGTCGACGGATGTTATCCTCAGCGCACGTGGGAGCAAAACTTCCAGCCTAGGTGCCCAATGGGCCAAATCCAGCGGTGGGGATCAGGTGAGCATCATCCCCACCTTGGATCGAGCAGGTCTGGGCCTCTCTTTTATGCCTCATTCACACATCAGTGTTCGGTCAGTGATTTCAGGTGCGGCTCAGAACAGGAGCAGATCTTTCCCATTCACCTTATGTCTGTGGAGGCTCCAGTCCTGGTTTTGGCTCACAATCAAAGATGGAAATCACTGACCGAACACTGAAATCTGAATGAGGCTTTACTGTTGGATAACCCCTTTAAGCTGGCACACTAGCGGAATGATGGTCGTGTATAAATGTTTCCTGGTCACACGTTATCGATGGCCGACGATGGAGCGGACAAGGAGGAGTCTGAGCGGGAGTGGCAGAAAGAGAGGACACCAATGTGAAAGACACTGCACTGCCCGTGGATGAGGTCTGGCTGCCGCAAGGGAGACCCAGAGAAGGAGGGAACTCTTCTTGCAGTAGCTGCCACCTACCTCTGTTTGCCCACGGGATGGGGTGATCCCGCTTCATGTGCTTCAATAGATCTATGGTGCCTATGTTTGTGTTCGAACACCCACAGATTATTTTAATCCTGCAGATCTTGCACACAGAAAACATGCCATACGGGAGATAACCAGCAGGTAGAGGTAGCCGAGCTCGGCTTAGCTCTGGCGCAGTATCAGCGGCATCACCAGATCCCGAAGCAAACGTGGCCCTGGCTGTTCTTTGGGAGGTGCGTGGCCTCTGCTCTTCATTGCTGCCATCACCCGCCTGCTCTGATGGTGCCTTCTCCTCAGCACCCTGATCCGGCTCCCAGGTCCTGTCCAACACACAATCATCATTGGAGTCCTCATCCTCCCTGCCGCTTTTATCTGACTGTGATATATCATGGTGGGCTCCTTGGACCCCCTCTCAATTCCCTTATCTGTATTTGCCCAAAGTGCTGCTGTCGCTACCACTGCCCCCGCCTACGCCACCATGTCTACAAGTGCCATCACTATTACCACCAACACAGCTATGCATGGGGTCCCCCACCTCCCCTAAACCTCCTCGTGGCAGTATAAATGCTGACTGCTCTCACCCAAGTCAACAGGGAGACTCTCTTGACTATGTGCCGTAGGGCGTGGTTGGGGATTTCTTGCCACTTCTGAGGAAAAAGGAAAGTGCCCCTCTAGGAAGGGGCAGTAAAGACTGAGAGGACTCCACTGAAAGCCTTCCCTGGAGCTGCAAGGAGGTGGAGCAGGAGGAACGCTGTGACCTCCGGATCCATGGCACGGTGTCGGACTCTGAAGTCCCCTCCATATCATCCTGCTGTGAATGAGAGAAGGAGTGAGCAATCCAATCCACAATCTCAGCCTCTTTCTCCTCAATGATAATGGTGACCCTTTTCGAAGCCAGCTGGGAGAACAGCACCCTACTACTACTATTACTACTACTTCTGGTGGGAAAGCTGGGGCGGCTACTACCCACATTTTTTCTCTGGGAGGACAAGGCCTGGATCTATCCTTTTGAACTCTTCTGTATTCCAGATATTTTATTATGAGGCTTGATGAAAACAATATTCTTACATGAAAAGTCACAGGTTTGGTACACAGTCACACAAATTATGGAACAGATAGAGCAAAATTGCAAGTGCTTTTTTGTAATTTAAAGACAGAGGTGCAATTAAATGTCCTTCCCCTTCTACAAACACAGTAAACACTGCTATCGACAATTTACTTTGGGAATAATGCTGTATTGGAGCTGGTAAGATTTCTGCCTACAGAGTTATTTGCGCTCACAATGCTGGGTAAAAAAAGGGGATTTCTGTAGTATAAGACACACATAGCAAACTTGTAATGTGATAATGTACCCTCCTACCATCAATATAACGAGGCAGGAAAGGTCAGTAATATTTCTGTTTACAGTGAAATTTATATTTAATTTCACTGGTATAAAGATGGTGTTATTACAGTAAAATGCTTTTTCTATAATGCAACAAGTTTAATAACACAGATGTTATGCACTAAAAAACTAAAGTGTAATTCTCAGCAGCAGAATGCTATTGGGGTGCTGTGCTGGGAATACGCTGGAAGGAATAATGTGTAGAAACTTGAGGTTTTGAAAAAAATAAAATAAAATGACTGTCATTTGTAACACAGAACTGCTAGAATGAGGTTCTGCAGCAGCAATACATTTATTTCTTTCTGTTCTGTCCGGCACAGAACGGCGTTCTGCTCGTTCTGCTAGGGCACCTGCCTGCCTGCTGCACACTGATTGGCTCAGATGCCGACTGACAGCCTGGATGAGCCAATCAGGACAAGTCCTCCGGCCACTTCCTCCTAGGGTCATGTGAGCATCCTTCTTCTTCCTCACTCGTGGTCTTTCCTGACGACATGTGCAGCAAAATGGCGCCGTCTGCCGTTTTAATGGATTCATCTGGAGTGAAACTGAAAAGCCGTGGGTTCATTTGGTCGGACACTTTTCTGTGAAATTTGTAATGAACCAGGTTCATTTCTCTTCGCTCAGTCCGATCAGGGCCATAGACAGCTGGACTAAAGTAAGAGATGTGACATAAGAGGTGGGAGGAAGACATTGCTGTATCTGTAGCTCTCATCTGCGGGGGAGGGGAGGATATTCATCAGTTGGTGTCCTGTGACTGACACTCCTTTCATTAGTCAGTGACGGGTTTAACATGTGAAGTGACCTGTCCGTGGACTATTGTCCGCGCCACACATTTCACATCTTCTTGCTTCCACCAGGTGACTGAGCTGCTTATCCGAACACTCAGCGGAGACAATAGACGTCATCCGATCCTAAAACTATGAGGATTTCACCAGCGAGGATTGTGGAGGAAGAGAGGATCAGGATGGACGGGAGGAGAACAGAAATTCCACAAGAAAAGATGAGACATTTCAGACATCCACTGCAGAGAGCGCTGATCCGGTGACCAGAAATAACTGTGCGCTAATAACACACTGAATGTGCACTAATGACAGTACCCTACACATGAGAAGAGTGACTACATCCTGTACTATACTCCAGAGCTGAACTCACTATTCTGCTGGTGCAGTCACTGTGTACATACATTACTTATCCTGTACTGATCCTGAGTTACATCCTGTATTATAACCCAGAGCTGCACTCACTATTCTGCTGATGGAGTCACTGTGTACATACATTACTTATCCTGTACTGATCCTGAGTTACATCCTGTATTATAACCCAGAGCTGCACTCACTATTCTGCTGATGCAGTCACTGTGTACATACATTACTTATCCTCTACTGATCCTGAGTTACATCCTGTATTATACTCCAGAGCTGCACTCACTATTCTGCTGGTGGAGTCACTGTGTACATACATTACATTATTTATCCTGTACTGATCCAAAGTTACATCCTGCATTATACTCCAGAGCTGCACTCACTATTCTGCTGGTGCAGTCACTGTGTACATACATTACTTATCCTGTACTGATCCTGAGTTACATCCTGTATTATACTCCAGAGCTGCACTCACTATTCTGCTGGTGCAGTCACTGTGTACATACATTACTTATCCTGTACTGATCCTGAGTTACATCCTGTATTATACTCCAGAGCTGCACTCACTATTCTGCTGGTGCAGTCACTGTGTACATACATTACTTATCCTGTACTGATCCTGAGTTACATCCTGTATTATACTCCAGAGCTGCACTCACTATTCTGCTGGTGCAGTCACTGTGTACATACATTACTTATCCTGTACTGATCCTGAGTTACATCCTGTATTATACTCCAGAGCTGCACTCACTATTCTGCTGGTGCAGTCACTGTGTACATACATTACGTATCCTGTACTGATCCTGAGTTACATCCCATATTATACTCCAGAGCTGCACTCACTATTCTGCTGGGGGCAGTCACTGTGTACATACATTACTTATCCTGCACTGATCATGAGTTACATCCTGTATTATACTCCAGAGCTGCACTCACTATTCTGCTGGTGCAGTCACTGTGTACATACATTACTTATCCTGTACTGATCCTGAGTTACATCCTGTATTATACTCCAGAGCTGCACTCACTATTCTGCTGGTGCAGTCACTGTGTACATACATTACTTATCCTCTACTGATCCTGAGTTACATCCTGTATTATACTCCAGAGCTGCACTCACTATTCTGCTGGTGGAGTCACTGTGTACATACATTACTTATCCTGTACTGATCCTGAGTTACATCCTGTATTATACTCCAGAGCTGCACTCACTATTCTGCTGGTGCAGTCACTGTGTACATACATTACTTATCCTGTACTGATCCTGAATCACATCCTGTATTATACTCCAGAGCTGCACTCACTATTCTGCTGGTGCAGTCACTGTGTACATACATTACTTATCCTGTACTGATCCTGAGTTACATCCTGTATTATACTCCAGAGCTGCACTCACTATTCTGCTGGTGGAGTCACTGTGTACATACATTACTTATCCTGTACTGATCCTGAGTTACATCCTGTATTATACTCCAGAGCTGCACTCACTATTCTGCTGGTGCAGTCACTGTGTACATACATTACTTATCCTGTACTGATCCTGAGTTACATCCTGTATTATACTCCAGAGCTGCACTCACTATTCTGCTGGTGGAGTCACTGTGTACATACATTACTTATCCTGTACTGATCCTGAGTTACATCCTGTATTATACTCCAGAGCTGCACTCACTATTCTGCTGGTGCAGTCACTGTGTACATACATTACTTATCCTGTACTGATCCTGAGTTACATCCTGTATTATACTCCAGAGCTGCACTCACTATTCTGCTGGTGCAGTCACTGTGTACATACATTACTTATCCTGTACTGATCCTGAGTTACATCCTGTATTATACTCCAGAGCTGCACTCACTATTCTGCTGGTGCAGTCACTGTGTACATACATTACTTATCCTGTACTGATCCTGAGTTACATCCTGTATTATACTCCAGAGCTGCACTCACTATTCTGCTGGTGCAGTCACTGTGTACATACATTACTTATCCTGTACTGATCCTGAGTTACATCCTGTATTATACTCCAGAGCTGCACTCACTATTCTGCTGGTGCAGTCACTGTGTACATACATTACTTATCCTGTACTGATCCTGAGTTATATCCTGTATTATACCCCAGAGCTGCACTCACTATTCTGCTGGTGGAGTCACTGTGTACATACATTACTTATCCTGTACTGATCCTGAGTTACATCCTGTATTATACTCCAGAGCTGCACTCACTATTCTGCTGGTGCAGTCACTGTGTACATACATTACTTATCCTGTACTGATCCTGAGTTACATCCTGTATTATACTCCAGAGCTGCACTCACTATTCTGCTGGTGCAGTCACTGTGTACATACATTACTTATCCTGTACTGATCCTGAGTTATATCCTGTATTATACCCCAGAGCTGCACTCACTATTCTGCTGGTGCAGTCACTGTGTACATACATTACTTATCCTGTACTGATCCTGAGTTACATCCTGTATTATACTCCAGAGCTGCACTCACTATTCTGCTGGTGGAGTCACTGTGTACATACATTACTTATCCTGATCCTGTCCGCGTGCATTCCGTATTTTGCGGAACGGAACAGCTGGCCCCTAATATAACAGTACAATCCTTGACCATAATGGTGACAATAATAGGACGTGTTCAATCTCTTTGCGGAGCAGACATAAGGAAATGGAAGAAACATCTATGATCTGTGTTCTATAAGTTTTAATTAATAAAGGCATTCTTTTTTATTTGTCCCTTTAGTGGCCCCAGACCCTGCAATGATCAGGGCCCCCCTGACTGTACGCAGCTCCGCTGCTATGCTATGTGCCTCCGGCTTCTTCCCCTTTATCCCTCCATCGCTGGAAGATCTGCAGCCGCAATAATAAATATTAGAAGCTGCGATCTGCCCCGTCCAGGAGGATCCTAATTAGAAGCATATGAAGCCGCAGCCTCACCAATTCCTCCAGCGCAGCCGCCATACGCTGCGGCCGCTGGGGTGAGCCTGCTGAGGGCCAGGCAGCAGATGGGCAGGGCGGGGAGCCTCAGACAATGCTCGCTCTATATGTTCCCTGGGAATGCTTTCACTTCATGAGCCCCCCCCCCATCCCATATCCCCCCCCCCACATCTTCTGCCCCCATAACACTGTGTCATCCTCATCATCCTCTGCTATCCCGCTGGAGACTTGTTGCTTCCTTTGATGCTGCTTTCTTATCTTCTCTGGAAATTCCCATTATTTTCCATCTCAGTGAACGCAGAATTAATCCTGTCAATACATTTTGTACTGCGACCGGTGAAACGACCTCGAATTACGTGATTGCGCCGCTTCCTCAGGGTCCCTATAGTGACGTGTTACACGGAGTGAACCTGTAGGAGAACGACCGGAACAGCAGCTACTCTGGATGGGGGATCAGTACCAATTCCACTGCTTTTCTGTGGATAGCGGATGGTTGGCAGTGTGTGGCAGTGCTATGTGCTGTGGATAGCGGATGGTTGGCAGTGTGTGGCAGTGCTATGTCCTGTGGATAGCGGATGGTTGGCAGTGTGTGGCAGTGCTATGTGCTGTGGATAGCGGATGGTTGGCAGTGTATGGCAGTGCTATGTGCTGTGGATAGCGGATGGTTGGCAGTGTATGGCAGTGCTATGTGCTGTAGATAGCGGATGGTTGGCAGTGTGTGGCAATGCTATGTGCTGTGGATAGCGGATGGTTGGCAGTGTGTGGCAGTGCAGTGTGCTGTGGATAGCGGATGGTTGGCAGTGTATGGCAGTGCTATGTGCTGTGGATAGCGGATGGTTGGCAGTGTATGGCAATGCTATGTGCTGTGGATAGCGGATGGTTGGCAGTGTATGGCAGTGCTATGTCCTGTGGATAGTGGATGATTGGCAGTGTATGGCAGTGCTATGTGCTGTGGATAGCGGATGGTTGGCAGTGTGTGGCAGTGCTATGTGCTGTGGATAGCTGATGGTTGGCAGTGTATGGCAGTGCTATGTGCTGTGGATAGTGGATGGTTGGCAGTGTATGGCAGTGCTATGTGCTGTGGATAGCGGATGGTTGGCAGTGTGTGGCAGTGCTATGTGCTGTGGATAGCGGATGGTTGGCAGTGTGTGGCAATGCTATGTGCTGTGGATAGAGGATGGTTGGCAGTGTGTGGCAGTGCTATGTGCTGTGGATAGCGGATGGTTGGCAGTGTATGGCAGTGCTATGTGCTGTGGATAGCGGATGGTTGGCAGTGTATGGCAGTGCTATGTGCTGTTCAAAGCTTTGTAAATTCCCGCTGTTCTGTAGGGCTGTGGATCGGATTCCCACTCCCATTCACAGGAAAAACGTAAATCACAGCCCAAAGGTAGTAGAAAATCACAAATGATTTTATTGGTACATGTGCGGCCAATACAAGTGCGCGAACGTTTTCGGCCAGTACGGCCTTCATCAGGCACTGTAGGTAACATAATACAAAATTATAAGTAAAGTGAAAACGATACACAGTGGTGAAACACCGCCAAATTACACAAATAGTATACATATATAGTATATAGTATATCCCGCATGTAGGTCCGTAGCTTTGACGACTCGATGCTTGGTCATTATATCGAAATCAACAATCGCCGGACTATATCGCATCAGGTTAAGGGTGAAAACAACGGTAAACAATTATATAATAGTCTTATGGTGCTATAGGTATGGGATGTAACCATCCCCTATAAAATGAATAGTCATCTAGATGCAGCCAGTAGTTATGCAAGCAGTCTAATTATAGGACTAAATGTCAAATCACTTACCTATGCCGCAATGGAGAAGGATTGAAGGTGGGAGAGATGTAGTAACGAAGAAAGGGGCCTGCCAGCCGCCCAACAGAGAAAGTGTCTCAACAGGAGGAAGCCCATAGGGCCATTATATAGGATGCTGCGTATGAAATGCCGCCAAATCGCGGGTGCTGGCCGGCCAGGAAGTGTAGAGGCGCTCGGAAATGATGTCAGAGCGCCGGAGGAATCGGGTGGAACGCATATGCGTTCCACTAACCGGAAGTGATGTCGTGTGGAACGCATGCAAGCGCACTTCATGCATTCCACACATAGTGGAGAATAACAGTAAAGGAGAGAAAAGAAAAGGACTGAAAAAAGGATACTACCATACTGCGGCATCGGTATTCTAACAGAATATTCACATGGCCTGTGGAAGAATAAAGACATATAATTAATAACACAGAACACCTAATGTAAAATGATATGATATACTATGCATATAGTAGTACAGAATTGCCAATGCATAATGAGAAAAGGGATATCAGCAAATTACCTATTTTATATGGATATCACATAGTAGAAAATACAGTGTAGGGTAACCAAGGATAACTTACATGAGATTCTGGACTTCATATTCCATATTTAACCCTTTAGGTGAAAGGGTTTGCAGCACATTGATCCAATACGCTTCCCTAAGTTTTAATCTTTTTGAGATCTTTTTTCTCTGCTATGTGCTGTGGATAGCGGATGGTTGGCAGTGTGTGGCAGTGCTATGTGCTGTGGATAGCGGATGGTTGGCAGTGTATGGCAGTGCAGTGTGCTGTGGATAGCTGATGGTTGGCAGTGTATGGCAGTGCTATGTGCTGTGGATAGCGGATGGTTGGCAGTGTATGGTAGTGCAGTGTGCTGTGGATAGCGGATGGTTGGCAGTGTATGGCAGTGCTATGTGCTGTGGATAGCCGATGGTTGGCAGTGTATGGTAGTGCAGTGTGCTGTGGATAGCGGATGGTTGGCAGTGTATGGCAGTGCTATGTGCTGTGGATAGCGGATGGTTGGCAGTGTATGTCAGTGCTATGTGCTGTGGATAGTGGATGGTTGGCAGTGTATGGCAGTGCAGTGTGCTGTGGATAGCGGA
Source organism: Bufotes viridis (assembly GCA_033119425.1). Taxonomy (NCBI): domain Eukaryota; kingdom Metazoa; phylum Chordata; class Amphibia; order Anura; family Bufonidae; genus Bufotes; species Bufotes viridis. Next base: position 103,129,978 of record CM065598.1, read on the forward strand.
TGGTTGGCAGTGTATGGCAGTGCTATGTGCTGTGAATAGCGGATGGTTGGCAGTGTATGGCAGTGCAGTGTGCTGTGGATAGCGGATGGTTGGCAGTGTGTGGCAGTGCTATGTGCCATGGATAGCGGATGGTTGGCAGTGTGTGGCAGTGCTATGTGCTGTGGATAGCGGATGGTTGGCAGTGTATGGCAGTGCATGTGCTGTGGATAGCGGATGGTTGGCAGTGTATGGCAGTGCTATGTGCTGTGAATACTGCACGGTCTCTGTGAGATTGCCGCCCTCTCTCTTCTAGTGAAGCAGACATTGTAAAGTACAGAGAGCTGTCGGGTGTGAGGCCGTTGCACACAGTGCTGACACTGCAGCTGTTACTGGAGGAGATCTGAGAAGAGTTGGGCCCCACCAGCGTTTGATCCCGGGAATCCTGCTGAGTGGTAGCGCATCACTAACATTATATACCCGACTCCACCAGACTGCGGCCATTACTAGGGCTCCATGACTGGAGAGGACGCTGAGTATCCTGCAAGTGATCCTCTCCTGAGGGGAGTAGTAGTGGGGTACCCCAACCTAAAAGTGATGCCAGCGACTGAGCCGCCACCAAGCTACAGAGCCCTGACATAAAAATTTACTGCCATACAATGTGCCCATTAGAGACTGTACCGCCATGCTGTGTGCCCATTTAGTGATTGTACCGCCATGCTTTGTGCTCATTTAGTGATTGTACCGCCAAGCTGTGTGCTCATTTAGGGATTGTACTGCCACGCAGTGTGCCCATTAGAGACTGTACTGCTATGCTGTGTGCACAGTAGAGACTTTACCGCAATGCTGTGTGCCCATTTAGAGATTGTGCCGCTATGCATTGTGCTCATTTAGAAACTGTACTGGTATGCTGTGTGCCCATTAGAGACTGTACTTTTGCGTAACTGACAACCAGATCAGCCGCCATATTGGTTGTCAGGTCTGCAGCGGACACAACTTGCTACTTTGCTATCAATAGTGCGGTTACAACCAATATGGCGGCTGACCCGCGACAAAATAACAGATAAGGACCCTTCCGCTGTAGCTCGTGAGTCTCTCTGGTGACTTACTACATTTCGGGGGTCGTCTGTAATGTGGGCGCTATGTGGGGGTCTATCAGACGCAGCCGATCAGTACCGGGAAGTGATTTCTTAGGAGATGAGAATTTCCCTTTTCCCGGAGGATTTTTCTCTGTTCTGCCGGGCAGTGAGACTTCACATGGGATAATTCATAGATGTGGGGGCAGGGGGGTCCCGTCCAGTCTGTGGCCCTTGTGAGCCCGCTGTAGCCTCCGGCAGGAAGTCGCCGTCGGACTTCTCACCCTTCTGCGGCTTCCATTTCCTTTCCACTTATCGCACTGATTCTTCTGTCTGGACGCGGCTTCCTCTCGTGCCCACGGCGGCCGCTGCTGACGGCTCCTGTGGAATGGTTTCCTTCTCCTGAGACCTCCGTCTTGGAATGGTGACCCCGCTTCCTACGTGTCGGGGGACGCCAGTTACAGCTCTCGGATACCTAGAGGAGGTCCTCAAAGTCACGCGTTGTATTGATATAGCACTGTGAACCTCCGGGGCGTTGTACATACGACCTACGTAATGATGATCCCACCGCATTACAGACCACCGGACCTTCGGTCAATGAGATCAGGATCTTTAGTCCCCACAATCAAGGCAGATTATTCCTGAAATCAGCGGGTGCTGTGTACTGCAGACGAGGGAGCCCCAAAAATCACCAGTCCAGGACGTGTGTCTTATGTCGCTAATAAACAATTCTATCAAGTAGTTCTGTTTCTGGAAAAGCTGGGTGATAACCAATATGGCTGCCATCTCCCCTGGGGTTAGACATCAGCCCCATGTCCTTTCTGCCCCTCAGAGCTCTGGGAAAGCTGAGTGGGCCCCGTGTATTAGTGCTCATCCTGCTGTCCTATGTTGTACAGCGCTATGGAATACGCTGACATCATATAAATGACACTGTTACATACTGGCGGGATGTGCGCTGCTGCAGACACATTCTCATCACTCCCAACATACACGTATCATCTTGAGGGGTCCCCGGCTCCCACTTTCACATAAATCCAGCTCATTGTTCTCAGGCGCTGCCTCAGGTTGGATTTACAGCCCATTCAGGTCACCCCTTAAACTAGGAACAAATTCGGCGTGAGTCCGATGAGGAGAGTAGTCGGGATTACTTCAGTACATTTACTGCACACAGAGGACTGCGGGCACAGGATGGGCACTGCCCGGTCATTGATGCTTAACTCGCTGGCACATTGTACTTTCAGTCAGTTACATTGTACCCTCAGCATCCACCTGGCACAATGGCACCTGCGCCCCGTTCCATTCACCTTCACCCATCGGTATTGACCGTTCTCTTCTACCATGTTACATTGTATCTGTCGCCGTCCTTTCACCTTATTACATCAGGTCTCATGTATGAAATATAATAAAATTGTCAACGTCTCATTCTTCACAGTTTTATATTTCCTAAGATATTGCTACAATATATCTTCACTCTGCTACATCGTATCTTCACTCTGCTTTATTGTATCTTCACACTGCAACATTGTATCTTCACCCTGCTACACTGTATCTTCACACTGCAACATTGTATCTTCACCCTACTACATCGTATCTTCACCCTGTTACATTGTATCTTCACCCTGCTACACTGTATCTTCACACTGCAACATTGTATCTTCACCCTGCTACATTGTATCTTCACCCTGCCACATTGTATCTTCACCCTACTACATCGTATCTTCACCCTGTTACATTGTATCTTCACCCTACTACATTGTATCTTCACCCTGTTACATTGTATCTTCACCCTGCCACATTGTATCTTCACCCTACTACATTGTATCTTCACCCTGCCACATTGTATCTTCACCCTACTACATTGTATCTTCACCCTACTACATTGTATCTTCACCCTACTACATTGTATCTTCACCCTGCCACATTGTATCTTCACCCTACTACATTGTATCTTCACCCTACTACATTGTATCTTCACCCTACTACATTGTATTTTCACCCTGTTACATTGTATCTTCACCCTACTACATTGTATCTTCACCCTGTTACATTGTATCTTCACCCTACTACATTGTATCTTCACCCTGTTACATTGTATCTTCACCCTGTTACATTGTATCTTTACCCTACTACATTGTATCTTCACCCTGTTACATTGTATCTTCACCCTACTACATTGTATCTTCACCCTGTTACATTGTATCTTCACCCTGCAGTATTGAAACTTTAAAGGAGTTATCTGAAATCTAAAAGATCCCCCACCAATGCTTGGGCCCCTCATATACATTATACTGCACGGCCGCCGCTGCATCTCCCCGTCGCACAGATTAAAATATCCGGTGGAGGGTGGAAGCCAATAGCAGGCCTTGCTAGGAAGGTTGGTCACTGTGGTGTATGCGTTCCGTTTTTTTTGCGGACCCATTGACTTGAATGGAGCCACGGAACGTGATTTGCAGGCAATAATAGGACATGTTCTATCTTTGCACGGAACGGAAAAACGGAAATACGGAAACGGAATGCATACGGAAACACTTCCGTTTTTTTTGCGGACCCATTGAAATGAATGGGTCCGTATACGGACCGTATACGGAACTCATAAAAACGACCCGTACACCCGCAAAAAAAACGGTCGTGTGCATGAGGCCTAACTCTGCTATTCTGTATCTTTGCTCTAGTACCTCGTATCTTCACATTACCCCATTGTGTTTTTACCTGGCTACACTGTATCTTGATATAGTACATTGTATGTTCAGCTTGATACATTGTATTTCCTCCCTGCCCTCTCTATCCATGTTGCCCTCACCCGCCACATTGCACCATTTCACCCGCTGCATTTCCCTGGTAATGGGCTGTAATAATAAGAAATGCTTGTGAAGGCAGGCATTGGCTTTACTATGGGGTTTATGGACTCGGGACTCTTTTATTACATATACTGTATGTGTATACCCCGTATAGTTATTTATCTGTGTTATAAAATCCTTCCAGCTGCAAGGCCTGCTGAGCCGGGATCTGAGCTGCATCCCACTCCTACAAGCCCGAGTCACCCTGCCCTGGATTAAGGTCTTAGTGTTTTATGGAAGTGAAAATAAACTTTTTTCCATTTCTGTTAAATTTGCAATAAATTACGTCAGATTAATAAAGATTAACTGCGCAGAATCCATAAACTGCAGCATTCAGCGCTTCGCTCGCTCCTGATGAAAGTGTTGCTGTGAGCCCCTCGGGTCTGGGCCTCCCCGAACCAGCATTGGCTTCAGTATCTGAGCAGCAGGAATGTAGCTGCTCCTGACCTCAGCTCCCTCAGCACAAGTGGGTGACAGTCACCCAGCCCAGAAGCCTAAAGACATTTGAAAGTATAGTATCAAATTATTATCTTTTTTTTTAAATCATGGCATTACTTTTCATCTCTTTGTCCTTCAATTCCTCACTGTTGTCAAGATCTCTGCTTGCTGTCATTGAAAGGAAACATTTCTACTTACAGCCAGAGACTGAAAACCTGTCCTGACCCACTCCTTCTTGCAGCTGAGGGTTTGCTACAATTAACCTTTCCGTACAATCTTTGTTGCCTTTACAGTCATTCCGTTTAATGGCAGCTTCTTCATATACAATGATACGTGATTTAGTCAAATAAACGATTGATATAGATGAAGCTTTTGATGCCATTTTTATTCCCGCACATGTTAGGTATCTACGTGTTACATGTACTGTGCCACTCCGGAATCTGTTCACATGCTAGCTGCTTCTGTTCTCAGCTCCCTTAGCATAAGAGGGAGGCAGTTACCCTGCCCAGGGCCCTTAGGGAGCTTAGTGTCATTTATATCATGCAGTTTCCAATATCTAAAATATCCCCCCCAATGACCGGGCCCCTTGTATAGATTATACTTACCTGCTCCCTGGCACCCACGGTGCTCTGGATCCCTGGACATCCACCGCTGCATCTCCCCATTGCTTGGATCAAAACATCCACGAACCCCCTTGAGGCTGGTCCCTGTCGCGGCCTGCTATTGGCTGTTCCCCCCTGTCCGGAGATCCGGACCGTCACGGGTGTCGGGGAGCAGGTAAGTATAACCTATACAAGGGGCCCAGGCATTGGGGGGATATTTTAAGGTCCATTGTATAAAGTCATTTTCCACTTTCCCTAGAACTGTGGCAGCCCTGATGCGAGCGCGATAACGGCGTGTTCTGCAATTCGCAGAACTTCAAAGACGGAGATGACCCTTAGACGAGGTGGGAATGTTTTTGCTTCTATACACCATTTTGCCAATGAGATCATTCATTTTCGAGAAGGTTTTTCTACCCCGCAGGGTGGAATTTGCCCCTCGCTGCTAGAACAGAAGTTCACAATGGGAAATGAGACGGCAGGGAAGAGAAATAGACAAATCCTTCTTCTCCTCGCTTTTGGTGTATGATTTCAAAGTTTGCTGCTGGGAAGTTATGAGACCACCAGAAAGCATCTCGGACCCGGCCAACAATGACTGTTCTAAAGCTCGGGTGCTAATATCGTGGAAACCGAAGACGAAAATGTGGAGAAGGGAATTGGGAAAGGTCAGAGGCAGATTAGCGAGCAATAAGGGGGGAGCCCGTGGGCAATGCCAGATAACGGGGGCTAATCCCAAGAGCGGATTCCGTCACACACGCACCAAGAGGAACGTGAACAGATTTCTACCCCCCCCCCCATCTTAACGTGCGGACATCAGTCTATGGGCGGCAGCTTTTTATTTTACGCACTTATATAGCGCTACTATATTCCGCAGCACTTTACAGACATTAGCATCAGACTGGCCCCAATGGGGCTCACAATCTAAGCTGCAGTTTATAGCTACACTGCCTTGTTGTAGTAGAAATCATCTCTCCATGCACTGGCTGGTGCTTTTCCACAGCAGCCAATCGAAACAAGCAGAGCTGCAGTGTAAAGCATGGGGTACCTGGGGGACCCTCGGACACATAAAAGGAGAACAGGGGTGTAAATGGCAGATCACTGCTGTTGGGGGCCCAGGGTCCTGAGCTTAGCCCCCCCGACTTCTGCCTCTGCTGGATGGGTTTTGGTGGCGGGGTCCCTGGGGCCATTACACTCGGGGTCCTGATGGGACCTTAAACTTCTCCTTAATTAAATCTGAGCGGCTCGGGATCTCTGTATCTGCTCTTATAAAGTTGGGTTTTCTTTTATTGGGGACCATCAGTTTAGTAAAGGGGACCCCTCCCCCGCAGTTATGTGTCTGATTGATAGGCAGGACCCTAAGTACAAGGAGAAGCGGCGCCATCTCATCTCACACATTTCTTAGTTTTATCTGTGCCCGGGAAAGCTGAGTTAGGGCTTCCTATAGAGACTTACAGGGCAGTCTGGGAAAGCTGGGGTGCACCCCTGTGGAGGCAGCAGTGGGCTCCCTGATTCCACCCAGCTTTCCCAGACACAAATACAATTACAAAGAAAAAAACAGAAAATTAGTTTTAGCAAAAAAGGATTGTTACAATGTATCAGTGCAGGTAAAATGTATCAGTCGGGAGTCACAGAGCATTTCATGTCACAAACCCTAAGCTGTGAAAATGTGTTCATTCACTAACAGCAAGCAGAGATATTGAAACCAGTGATGAATGAAGCAAATTCTATTTGAACATTGGATTATAGAAGGACTCCTCCTGTGAGTCCTGGTCCCTCCCGCGGTGCCACATTCCCTTTCCCAGCAGTTCATCTCCAGTGTGCGTCTGGATTATTCGCCCCCATTAGTGTGCACATGCGCTGTGTGTCCCCAGAGGGTTACATTAGGGCAGAGATTTAGGGGGGACAGTGACCTCCACCCACAAGGAAACTGCTCATTTCGCAAGCAAACACGAATGGGGCATCTCGCTGCGCTCCACAGCTGGCCGCGCTCTCGCCTCCATTCCAGGATGGTTTTGTCCTGACTCCAATCCTGAAACGGTCATGTTTTTCCAGACAGGAAATGAAATGAATCAAAATAACATCAGTTATTTGTGTGTGTGTGTGGGGGGGGGGGGGGTATGGAGGGGGGGAGGGGGGGCTCGAGGGGGGGGGGCTGCACTGACGTCACAAGTCCTGGACCCTGAGTGTACAGTCATTGCCCAGATCTCCACATGTAACGGGTATATGTGTGTGTGACTGTATCTCATCGTAACTGTATCAATGTCATTGTATCTAATCTCTGTATCACATTGGTGACTTTATCTCATCTATAACTGTATCTAATCTGTAACTGTATCTGATCGTGGACTGTATCTCATCTATAACTGTATCTAATCTGTGACTGTATCTCACCGTGGACTGTATCTCATCTATAACTGTATCTCATCTGTGATTGTATCTAATCTGTGATTGTATCTCATCCGTGACTGTATCTCATCTGTGACTGTATCTAATCTGTGACTTTACCTCATCGTGGACTGTATCTCATCTGTGACTGTATCTAATCTGTGACTTTACCTCATCGGTGACTGTATCTTATCTATAACTGTATCTAATCTGTGACTGTATCTCATCTATAACTGTATCTCATCTGTGATTGTATCTAATCTGTGATTGTTTATCGTCGTAATTGTATCAATGTTATTGTATCTAATCTGTGACTGTATCTCATCGGTGACTGTATCTCATATATAACTGTATCTAATCTGTGACTGTATCTCATCCTGGACTGTATCTCATCTATAACTGTATCTCATCTGTGATTGTATCTCATCTGTGATTGTATCTAATCTGTGACTGTATCTCATCATGGACTGTATCTCATCTATAACTGTATCTCATCTGTGATTGTATCTAATCTGTGATTGTATCTCATCTATAAATGTATCTAATCTGTGATTGTATCTCATCGGTGATTGTATCTCAGCTGTGACTGTATCTCATCTGGGGTGGACATTGGGCTGCCGCGCTGCGGTCTGACAACCTCTGGATTTCTGCCTCTGTCACCCAGAGATAAGCAGCAGTGGAGGAGCCTGGCAGCCGCTGATCTCCGCATGTTTGGTTCTGCCGTCAGGGGTAGGACGGTCCTTCTCTCGGGCCCCCAGATCGTGGACCCCAGATGTAGCCCGGACCCCTCACAGCTCTCATGTAATCAGTATGGGATCTGGTGGTGGCCACAGTATAACAGCGCCCCCTGCAGGAGGCTCGTGGGGCGGCCTCTCTGATGATCTGGCGCCTGTGCGGTGCTGCCGGATTACCGGACTGTAATTACCATCATTACCGTTCCCGGTCGTCTTCTCTCTTGTGTGTGCAGGATATTGCGTCTGCTCGCTTTAGGTGGAGGCTTTCTGCGGACATTTCCGCGGGTGAAGAATGTCGCTGCGGCGGGAGCCTGGCCGCACCGCGTTATGACATTGTGTGAACCTGTTATCTGCTGGCCGACCGCCTCTGGACTTCCTGCGCGGAGCAGACGGCGGCGCATTCCTCCTGGCCTTCAATGGGTTAATGAGGCCAATCGGGGATTTACTGCTTCTGAAGGTCGTAAAAGCGCCATTCCGATTTATCGTAAACACTGGCGGAGGAAACTTACAGACCTGAAACCAGAATCCCAGGACAATGACTCCCAGCATCTGCTGTGATCACCCCCCTCCCCCGCGCCGGTCACCCACAGAACACGATGGAGAATTACGGCAATAACCGGAACCGGTGGAATCACCGCGTGAGACGAGAACAGCCCCTGTATCATGTCTGAGAGGTTGTCACAGCCCCGCCCACTCTACATACAGATAGCAGCAGATTTCAGGTTGATGTGTCACTATACGTGTAAAGCCAGGTGACAACTCCTACGAGCAATGCGGTGGCATCATTAGTAGTTGTCAGAGAACTTCAGGGCGCATTCCTCTCGTACACCCATCACCCCTCGTTCTGCCCGGTTACCTGAGCAGGTGCGCAGGACTTTAATCCCGGAATAATGGGAGTGATAATCCGGATTTTGCTGAGATGTCAGGGGTCGTGGGTCAGAGATGTTCAGGTCTCTGACACTAAATGGGATATATATGGGGGGGGGGGGGGTCAGACATTGACTGATATGACCCTGACCGCCAAACGGCTTAAAGGCCACGGACTCCGTCAGGGGAGATTTTTTTATGATTGCATTTTACTCATTTTGGGCTAAAAATGTTTTTTGTTTCAATTGATCTTCATTTATCTCTGAATTCCCGACGGCTCATAAACACTTATAATATCTAAACTCTTATCAAGCGGATATGAACATGGCGTAGGCGACTTTCACACTAGCGGCAGCCTTCTCCGGCGGGGGAACAGCTTGCCGGATTCGTGCTACCGCTAGTACACCGTGCCGCCGGAAGTCTATGATGGGGGCGAGCCGGAGGTCCGGCCGCAGCGCGGCAAACGTGCGAGAGGCGGCTGGAATAAAACTATGACATTATAGTGGATTTCCGGGATTTACATGTTGATGTCCTTTCCTCAGGATCAGCATGAAACAAATCTATAAAGAGACAATGCGGTCATTTATTAAGACTGGCGTTTTTCCGGAATGTAAATAAAGGCGTATTTCAGGATAATAAACGACCCCCATTGTATCTAAATGTACGATTACCACCACCATACAAATGTATAATGAGACAATGTATCGACAGCGATATTTACGTGACCTTCCCTGCGACCTCGCTCTTTCTGATCATGGTGCCGAGTATCGATAAAGATGCCGATTACTTGCGCCATTTTTATTGTTTGCAGATTCATTAACCTCAGAAATTTTTTATCCAGTTATTTCCGATGAAATGTTGCCCCTTTTTATCACTCACATTTTCTGTCTGGGTCTGATAGACACGTGATACGTCCGGGCTGAGGTATCTAATCTACCACTGCTCGGATTCTTGGTGCCTTCCCTAATGTAAAATATCATTTTTTAGTGATTTTGTCTTTTGGGTTTCATCCACCTCAATTCTGTGTACGGTTTCTCCTGCGTAACCGTCTTTCATCACCCGCGCTGCGTTCCAGGACTGCTGGGAAATCGGGGCTTTCGCTTTATTAATTTGCATTGTGTATAAATAACTTTATTATTTTAAAGGGCAACAAAATATTTTACAAATGTTTATTGCAATTTGCCAAAAAAAGAAGGAATTTGGCCTCTCAGAAAGAGATGGCTGGAGGGAGCGGAGAAAGGAGGAATTCTGTGCAATAAGCAAAGCTGCAGAGCTGTGTTTGTTCTGGCTCCCTGCCCCAATATTTATATGAACTTACAGCCGTTTTTCACGGCGAGGGGCCGTCCCCAGAGAGCGCGTTTCAGAAGGATATTTGGCTAAACTTCTATGAGCGCTGTCACATAACCTCTTTGTGTAGTTTGACAGAACATCGACCATGTGAAAAAAAAGTCAACCACCCATTAATGTTCAAAAAGAATCGCACTTTTAAAGGCATACGGAAAAAAAAAAAATTCCCTGGTTTTGATGTCACTTGACTGACACGAGCAAAAATAACAAATGTGTTTTACTTCAAAACAGCAATAAAAAAAGCACATAATAAGTTACTTATGTAAAGTTACCCCCAAAATCATCAAAGGTGAAGTCGGGGGGGGGGCAGTTCATTTTCCCTTAATTGCAATAACATGAATTATTTTAAGTCTGCACAAAAAAATACACATTATAAAAAAGTAAGAAGAATAAGAGTATGTTAATAAAACATTAATAAAAAAGATAAATGATATGAAAATGATAATTAGATCAGAAATGATAGGATCCAGAATCTGATATTTAAAGGTACGCATTTATTTTATTTCATAAGTATTTTAAGTAAATGAATTGCATTAAAAATTGAAAAGAAAAAACATTTGAAATTAGTAAAATATTAATAAAAAATATCCAGTAGGAAAATGATACATTTATTACAAGTGATTGGATTCAATAAATAAAAATGTTGATTTATAAAAATCTAATTTCTTTTTCTTTTTTTAAAATGTGTTTAAAAAAAATGAAAAGGTTTAAACTACAAACATTTAAAGTATTTCTAATTAAACACAGAATTTTTTAGACATTTTTAATGTGACTTTCAGAGACCACTGTCCGCCCGGCCTGATTGCACGCTGTGGAGTGAAGCTGAATTTCTCGTGTTTCGAGTTTTATTTATTTTGCTGGAGAATACAATGTTATTATTATCTATAACTATTCCACATGAATCCGTATTTTCCTAACCTACTTCCCGCTGCCGACTCCCCGCTCTTCTCGAGCGGGCGGGACAGGAGTATGCGCCATTGTTTATCTTCTGGATTTACATGGGTTAGAACACTAATGGCTTCACGTTTAATTACAGGCCTCCCGCGCGGCTGTAAACGGCTTCTTCCCAATAAATCCTGGTAATTATTTCCCGGTTTTCGTTCAGCCGCCACCATTAGATGAGTCACCTCGCGGCTTAATGATTATCTGATATTTCTGTAATCTGGAAGATGTTGGGAGGTTCACATTATTCCCCGGAGCTGGGAGGACGCCATGATCATTACATTGTTCACAAGTGGTAATCATAGCCGTCACTCAGTGTCAGCGCTCCGTGGCGGCGGCGGCGGCTTATAAATTGGCGCCTGGTCAAGAAAACAGAGATAGTGTTCAACGTCTACTAAGATCTGCAGAGACCACCTTTAAGGACCACATCCATAGTACCACTATACCATCCACATTCATAGTACCACTATACCATGCCCATACATAGTACCACTATACCATCCACATATCTAGTACCACTATAACATACACATATATAGTACCGCTATACCATCCACATATCTAGTACCACTATACCATGCACATTCATAGTACCACTATACCATCCACATTCATAGTACCACTATACCATGCACATACATAGTACCACTATACCATCCACATTCATAGTACCACTATACCATGCCCATACGTAGTACCACTATACCATCCACATATCTAGTACCACTATAACATACACATATATAGTACCGCTATACCATCCACATATCTAGTACCACTATACCATCCACATTCATAGTACCACTATACCATGCCCATACATAGAACCACTATACCCTGCACACACCTAGTACCACTATACCATGCACACATAGTACCACTATAACATGCACATACATAGTACCACTATACCATGCACATACATAGTACCACTATACCATGCACATACATAGAACCACTATACCCTGCACACACCTAGTACCACTATACCATGCACACATAGTACCACTATACCATGCACACATAGTACCACTATACCATGCACATACATAGTACCACTATACCATGCACATACGTAGTACCACTATACCATGCACACATAGTACCACTATACCATGCACATACATAGAACCACTATACCCTGCACACACCTAGTACCACTATACCATGCACACATAGTACCACTATACCATGCACACATAGTACCACTATACCATGCACATACATAGTACCACTATACCATGCACATACGTAGTACCACTATACCATGCACACATAGTACCACTATACCATGCACATACATAGTACCACTATACCATGCACATACATAGAACCACTATACCCTGCACACACCTAGTACCACTATACCATGCACACCTAGTACCACTATAACATACACATATGTAGTACCAGTATAACATGCACATATCTAGTACCACTATGCCCTGCCCATACGTAGTACCACTATACCATGCCCATACGTAGTACCACTATACCATGCACATACATAGTACCACTATACCATGCACATACATAGTACCACTATACCATGCACATACGTAGTACCACTATACCATGCACATACATAGTACCACTATACCATGCACATACATAGTACCACTATACCATGCACATATCTAGTACCAGTATAACATGCACATATCTAGTACCACTATGCCCTGCCCATACGTAGTACCACTATACCATGAACATACCTAGTACCACTATACCATGCACATACGTAGTACCACTATACCATGCACATATCTAGTACCACTATACCATGCACATACGTAGTAACACTATAACATACACATATGTAGTACCACTATACCATGCACATACATAGTACCACTATACAATGCACATACATAGTACCACTATACCATGCACATACATAGTACCACTATACCATGCACATACATAGTACCACTACACAATGCAAATGCGTAGTACCACTATACCATGCACATACATAGTACCACTATACCATGCACATATGTAGTACCGCTATACCATGCACATACATAGTACTACTATACCATTCCAATACATAGTACCGCTATACCATGCACATATCTAGTACCAGTATAACATGCACATCTCTAGTACCACTATACCATGCACATACATAGTACCACTATAACATGCACATACGTAGTACCACTATACCATGCACATACATAGTACCACTATACCATGCACATACATAGTACCACTATACCATGCACATACCTAGTACCACTATACCATGCACATACGTAGTACCACTATACCATGCACATACATAGTACCACTATACCATGCACATATCTAGTACCAGTATAACATGCACATATCTAGTACCACTATGCCCTGCCCATACGTAGTACCACTATACCATGAACATACCTAGTACCACTATACCATGCACATACGTAGTACCACTATACCATGCACATATCTAGTACCACTATACCATGCACATACGTAGTAACACTATAACATACACATATGTAGTACCACTATACCATGCACATATCTAGTACCACTATACCATGCACATACATAGTACCACTATACCATGCACATACATAGTACCACTATACCATGCACATACATAGTACCACTATACCATGCACATACCTAGTACCACTATACCATGCACATACATAGTACCACTATAACATACACATATGTAGTACCGCTATACCATGCACATACATAGTACTACTATACCATTCCAATACATAGTACCGCTATACCATGCACATATCTAGTACCAGTATAACATGCACATCTCTAGTACCACTATACCATGCACATACATAGTACCACTATAACATGCACATACGTAGTACCACTATACCATGCACATACATAGTACCACTATACCATGCACACACCTAGTACCACTATACCATGCACATACCTAGTACCACTATACCATGCACATACGTAGTACCACTATACCATGCACATACATAGTACCACTATACCATGCACACATAGTACCACTATACCATGCACTATATATGATGGCAGTAGGACTGGGTCCACAATGTCCTGGACAACCTGAAAGCTGGCCAATGTTCCCTCCACCTAAGGGCGCCCGACTTCATGTACAATGCCTCCGCACTATACATGACAGCACTGCTGTGAGGCGGCCATTATTAGTACCGAGGGTTCAGAGTTGTCAGGAGGGCTTTAGAGCACCTTCCGAGGGGCCTCATTCACAGCTCTGCGGTCTTTTACCAGGGAGCATCTGAATAACTCAGAATGGCGCCATCTTCATTTATCTCCGACATCATTTATCGTTCAATCTGCACCAAAAAACTAGTGCAAAATGCATCAAAATTACAAGCCATCTAGTCTGTGCCAAATCTACGACACGTCAACATCAGTATTCACGTCATAGAGAGGATTCGCGCCAAAGTAGAAATCTGCCAAGAAAATTGGGCACGGTTAATAAACTGGTGTTAGGATAATCACATTTATTACCGTGTTATTAGAGAAAAGGCGCTAATGATGGAAGCTGACCCCAGGCAAGAGCAAACTCATGACGTCACACGCAGTAATCAAAATTACGTCTTTTCGTTAAAAAGCGCCGGGCATATTCGGGACTTCCTGTTCTTCTCCCATAAACTGGTGTAAAAATGTCATAAATCTGCTGCCCCACATCTCATTTATTATACTCTGCACGACATTTGATAAATTTGGTGTCAACTTTCATCTCTAGTTCTAAAAGTTATGGAGCAAAATCTCCCCCATGGGGCCCACCTATCAGATAGAGCACCTACCTCACTTTATCTCAGGTTATCTCAGGTATAGAGCGCACCTCAGTTTACCTCAGACATGGGGCCGCCCTTACTTTATCTCAGACATGGTGCGCACCTCAGTTTATCTCAGACATGCTGCCCACCTCACTTTATCTGAGACATGGTGTCCACCTCACTTTATCTCAGACATGGGACCCACCTCACTTTATCTCAGGCATGGTGCGCACCTCACTTTATCTCAGACATGGGACCCACCTCACTTTATCTCAGACATGGGACCCACCTCACTTTATCTCAGACATGGGACCCACCTCACTTTATCTCAGGCATGGTGCACACCTCAGGTTATCTCAGACATGGGACCCACCTCACTTTATCTCAGACATGCTGCCCACCTCAGTATATCTCAGACATGGTGTCCACCTCAGGTTATCTCAGACATGGTGAGCACCTCAGGTTATCTCAGACATGGGACCCACCTCACTTTATCTCAGACATGGGACCCACCTCACTTTATCTCAGACATGGGACCCACCTCACTTTATCTCAGGCATGGTGAGCACCTCAGGTTATCTCAGACATGGGACCCACCTCACTTTATCTCAGACATGGGACCCACCTCACTTTATCTCAGGCATGGTGAGCACCTCAGGTTATCTCAGACATGGGACCCACCTCACTTTATCTCAGACATGGGACCCACCTCACTTTATCTCAGGCATGGTGAGCACCTCAGGTTATCTCAGACATGGGACCCACCTCACTTTATCTCAGACATGGGACCCACCTCACTTTATCTCAGGCATGGTGAGCACCTCAGGTTATCTCAGACATGGGACCCACCTCACTTTATCTCAGACATGGGACCCACCTCACTTTATCTCAGGCATGGTGAGCACCTCAGGTTATCTCAGACATAGGACCCAACTCACTTTATCTCAGACATGCTGCCCACCTCAGTATATCTCAGACATGGCGCCCACCTCACTTTACCTCAGACATGGTGCACACCACAACTTATCTTAGGTATAGAGCGCACCTCAGTTTACCTCAGACATGCTGCCCACCTCACTTTATCTCAGGCATGGTGCCCATCATCATTTATTGTAGATATGGTTCCAATCTTCATTTATATCAGACATGCTGCCCACCTCAGTATATCTCAGACATGGTGCCCACCTCAGTTTATCTCAGACATGCTGCCCACCTCAGTTTATCTCAAACATACTGCCCACCTCAGTTTATCTCAGACATGCTGCCCACCTCAGTTTATCTCAGACATGGTGCCCACCTCACTTTATCTCAGGCATGGTGCCCACCTCAGTTTATCTCAGATATGGCGCCCACCTCACTTTATCTCAGGCATGGTGTCAATCATCATTTATATCAGATATGGTTCCAATCTTCATTTATCTCAGACATGGTGTCCACCTCAGTTTATCTCAGACATGCTTCCCACCTCAGTTTATCTCAGATATGGTGCCCACCTCAGCTGGCCCCAGACCCCACATGTATAGAGCCATTATCTGGGCTATTGTTCACATGCTTTATGAATTGCACCGGTCTGGGTCAGGCAGTGCCATTTTTGACTTCTTTGTACAACTTGTTCCACTTTGACAGAAACTTTCGACTGCAGCTGGGATGGCACTGGTTGTCAGTGGGTAGGACACTGGGGTGCAGTATGGATGGTTCTTGTACAGAAGTATGGGTGGCGCTGAGAGGGACATTGCGTAAAACTATTTTGGGATAGCGCTCCCAGATCAATACGGTTAGAGTTCCAAGTTCTGAGAATAGCAGATTCTCCTGGTTTTATGAGGATGTCTTATGTGACTGGACATCAGCCATTACTCCTAGGGCCAGGATAGCCTTCACACAAACCCGTAAGATTCATCTCTGTTCATGAAACATCCAAACTGGAGATCACTGAAGGACACCCAATTCCAAAGTGCCAAAATCACTATATAAGTGTAAAGTAGAAAGAAAACAAGCAGAAAGCCAGGATCCAAGGAAAGTATAGCCTACGGACCAATATAAGGAGTGTAGCTGATAGGTTCCAGTGCAGGGTGTTAGGTAGTGTGATAGGTTCTGCTGTCCGTACATACATGCTACAGACACAGTGCTGTGATGTCACATTACATTAGATAGTTATCTTCTATATATATTACAGATAGTTAGTGGGAGATAGTCAGTGTAGGTTAGATAGTGATATAGTGTAGCTGATAGGCTCCAGTGCAGGGTGTTAGGTAGTGTGATAGGTTCTGCTGTCTGTACATACAGGCTACAGACATAGTGCTGTGATGTCACATTACATTAGATAGTTAGTTATCTTATATATATATAATACAGGTAGTTAGTGGGAGATAGTCAGTGTAGGTTAGATAGTGATATAGTGTAGCTGATAGGTTCCAGTGCAGGGTGTTAGGTAGTGTGATAGATTCTGCTGTCCATACATACAGGCTACAGATATAGTGCTGTGATGTCACATTACATTAGATAGTTAGTTATCTTCTATATATAATACAGATAGTTAGTGGAGATAGTCAGTGTAGGTTAGATAGTGATATAGTGTAGCTGATAGGCTCCAGTGCAGGGTGTTAGGTAGTGTGATAGGTTCTGCTGTCCATACATACAGGCTACAGACACAGTGCTGTGATGTCACATTACATTAGATAGTTAGTTATCTTCTATATATAATACAGATAGTTAGTGGGGGATAGTCAGTGTAGGTTAGATAGTGATATAGTGTAGCTGATAGGTTCCAGTGCAGGGTGTTAGGTAGTGTGATAGGTTCTGCTGTCCATACATACATGCTACAGACATAGTGCTGTGATGTCACATTACATTAGATAGTTAGTTATCTTCTATATATAATACAGATAGTTAGTGGGAGATAGTCAGTGTAGGTTAGATAGTGATATAGTGGAGCTGATAGGTTCCAGTGCAGGGTGTTAGGTAGTGTGATAGGTTCTGCTGTCCATACATACAGGCTACAGACATAGTGCTGTGATGTCACAACAATACTTAGTGCACCAATCACTAATATGTAGTCAGACCTGATAATATGTGAAGTTGCACGTATTGCACAAAAAAATGCGCATCATTAATTGCCGATGGTGCAATCAGGAATATATCGGAGCACTCTATCTGCATATAAAGCTATTGTAATGTTCTGCCGTGCCAACCATTTTCTCCAGTCTCAGGAAACTTCTAGCAGCTTGAAAAAATTGCGCGCGCAATACGTGAATATTACACTGCCGATTTTCGCAATCAAGAAAATAATTGTGAATTCTTAAATTAACGAATATATGATGAATATTCGCCCAAATATTCGCAAAATATGGCGGATTGGAATATTGCCCTGTCCGCCCATCACTACAGTACCCATAGAACTAAGAAGTGTAGCATCAGTGGCACATCGGGGCCTTGTGGATGGCACTGGCTGGCAGAGTGGATGGCACTGGCTAGCAGTGTAGATGGCACCGGCTGGCAGTTGTATGGCACTGAATGGAACTGTGGATGGCACAGGCTGGCAGTGTGGATGGCACAGGCTGGCAGTGTGGATGGCACAGGCTGGCAGTGTAGATGGCACAGGCTGGCAGTGTGGATGGTACTGACTGGAAGTGTGGATGGCACAGGCTGGCAGTGTGGATGGCACAGTGTATTTCTTGAGGGGCATCTATTACAGATCATCATCTTGCCCCCATACATTTGGCCGTCATGCCCTCGTGCCATCCTCCTCTCGCTCTCTTCCATATTTGGCTGCCGGGTCCCACATTCTGCAGTCGGTTGGTCCCATTTCCTGCATGATAAGCGGCTTCTGTCCTGATGGAACCCCGCTGTTCTCTGCCATCATTTCCATCCACGTGGACCCCCCAGTCCTGCAGAGCAATGGCCGCCCGGGCTCATGTGTCGCAGGGAAGGTGTCAGGTGCTGCAGCTGCTGGACATGTGAGACGCCTCTTTGATGGGTCAGTGCTTTGCTCTGCGCTCAGGTCAGACACGTACACGGAGATCCCTCTGTAATCCCTGTTTACAGAAGAGATGAGGAGACCATCCCCGTGTGGAGATTAGGGGCTGCCGGTGGGATTTAAAGTGACGCATCACTGAGATTCTCCACAATGCTGGAAAGCACTGAAGATCCGCACAGGAATTCTGACCACCGAATGGCGGCTGCAGCGCCACACAGAGGAGGCAGAGGGAACCGCCGGGAAATGCCACTGCTGTCACCTGAATAAAAGTCTGTTCTGTCTGATCCTGGGAAAGCTGGGTGACATCCAATATGGCCGCCTTCAGATCTTCTGCCATGTTATGTAATGATTGGACGTGGGAGAAGACTCCTGCGGGTGCTCTAGTGGTGACCATGTTGGCTGGCACCCAGATTTCCTCTTATGCAGTGATACACACTGGCAGGCTTGCCATTCAGGACCCTAGAAAAGCTTGGTGACGCCTGTGCAGACCATCGATGGCGCAGAGAGTGGGTGAGGTCGGTCGGGGCCGCTCCTGCTGCCGCGTCGTATCCAAGCGGCTCGTGGCTGCTGAACTCACAGACTTGAGGTTTCTGGTTTAGTGACTGCAGCAGAATTTCTGCTGATTTGCAGATCTGCCCACTGGCGAGTGGTTGGCAGCGCCACCGCCCGTAACGTCCTCGGCGTTATTAATGATGTGACATCGGGCTGCTGAAGGAGTCACTGAACCGAACGCCTCTTCCCTGGCAGCCATGTCAGAAGCGGGGGAAGGAAGGCGTCACGCGGGAAATGGCGTCACATGCCCGCTCTGATCTGACCCCTTACATCCAGAAATGGCACCAGTCTGACTGGTATAGCGCCAGCTGCCTGATATTTACCAGGCGCCAGCCTTAAAGGGATCCTCCAGTTTTAGGTAAATAAAGCTTCACCTGTGTCTCATAAAAAGTTCTGCAACTTTCAATTCCTCACCATTTTAAAAGATCTCTGCTTGCTGTCAGTGAATGGAAACATTTCCCTCCCTGAGCTAATGCTTCTCACAGCTGAAGTCTTGTTACAATGTATCCGGTCTAGATAGTATTTCATCGATTGAATCCAAGCTACACATTCTTTGTCTTTTCCAGGACCTCTGCCGGCTTACAGTGAATAGTAACATTTAGAGCGTGCCTTGACTGAACACTTCTCACAGCTGAGGGGTTGTTACAGTTGAATCCAGTCTAGACAACCCTCTGTGAGTTTAGCACATCAGCACAAATCTCTCTCATCCTGATTGTTATAATGTATCTAGACTGGATACAACTGTATCAAATCCTCATCTGTAAGTAGCATCAGGGCTGCGCAGGTTTTCTGTGCGTAAGCAATGGTCCCATTCACTGACAGCATGCAGAGATCTTGAAAATGGTATTTAAAACGCAACGTAGGTGAAGAACTTTCCATTATACAATGATATCCCTCCTCCTTCCCTCGATCTGACCCCTAGACCTAGCAGAAGGCAGGATCAGACCTCACAGGGTTTGTTTGTTGCCTGTAACCATGGAGACACATTGGTTTGTATAGGGACTGTATACACAAGTTGCTTCTTTATTGAACTGTAGATAGATTAGAGCAGAACTACAACTCCCAGCATGCCCTAATTCTGAACCCAGTGCATTCGAACAGCTCTTACAGCCCTCCACATAGCATTCTCCGTGCGGACTGCGGCGCTCTCCCGTCTGTCATTGGCGCGGAGGTTTCAGCCGTCATTCATCATGGCGGTCGTGCCTCTGCCTGCCTGCCCGCCGTCTGCCTGAATGACTCCGTGTAGCTGTCACAACGTGTCAAAATATCAGCTTCAAATCCTCCCGGAGGTTTATTATTGGAATCAGGTCTGACACATTCTGTGGGATCCCCTCTAGTGACGGCGGGGGAGGGGGCGCTGCCAGACACGGGATGACATCAATCAGACGCCTCTCCTCCGCCGCGCGGCTGAAGACTCCAGGTGCCAACCATCCCGGGGCTTCAGTGTTCACTCAGGGATTTTGGTTGTTCTCCAATCCTCCAGGACGCATCCTCATCAACGCCCGGAAAGAGGGAAAATTCCTGATCTGATGCTTATGACATTCGCCGTCACCTCCGGGTCAGACTCACCTGCTGTTCACCTCCGCACCATTAGGCCCAGTTCACACTTCAGTTATTTGGTCAGTTATTTCCATCAGGTAACCCCCAGTGAAGCCTCCAGATCGGGTGTAACGGAAGATTTCCTCCTGTTCGGTGTTTTTGACCGGCACCGAGTTTTGGTTCAGAGTAACTGATGGGAACAACTGACCAAATAACTGAAGTGTGAACTCGGCCTAAGCTGCATTGTCTGTTGGAGTCTGAGCTAGGTCTCTCCCTGATGCTTTACACTGCAGTCTATACATTATTGGAGGGATAGTTGAGTATCAGGCTTCGTCCCTGTTATCACACAAGGTCCCCCATTATTCTGCATCACCACTGAAACAAATACCTCTACTCCTCAATGTCAGGGTGTGCAATCAGGGTGTGAGGCTCTGCTCAGTCAGGGTGTGAGGCTCTGCTCAGTCAGGGTATCAGGCCATGCGCAGTCAGAGTGTGAGGTTGTGCGCAGTCAGGGTGTCAGGCTGTGCGCAGTCAGGGTGTCAGGCCGTGCTCAGTCAGGGTGTCAGGCTGTGCGCAGTCAGGGTGTCAGGCGGTGCTCAGTGAGGGTGTCAGGCTGTGCTCAGTCAGGGTGTCAGGCGGTGCACAGTCAGGGTGTCAGGTGGTGCTCAGTCAGGGTGTGAGGCTGTGTGCAGTCAGAGTGTCAGGCGGTGCTCAGTCAGGGTGTCAGGCAGTGCTCAGTCAGGGTGTCAGGCCGTGCTCAGTCAGGGTGTGAGGCTGTGCGCAGTCAGGGTGTGAGGCTGTGCACAGTTAGGGTGTCAGGCAGTGCACAGTCAGGGTATCAGGCGGTGCGCAATCAGGGAATCAGGCTGCACTCACACAGGGTGTCAGGGTGTGCGCAGTCAGGGTGTCAGGCTGTGCTCAGTCAGGATGTCAGGCTATGCGCAGTCAGGGTGTCAGGCTGTGCTCAGTCAGGGTGTGAGGCTGTGCGCAGTCAGGGTGTGAAGCTGTGCGCAGTCAGGGTGTCAGGCGGTGCTGAGTCAGGGTGTCAGGCTGTGCTCAGTCAGGGTGTCAGGCGGTGCAGAGTCAGGGTGTCAGGCGGTGCTCAGTCAGGGTGTGAGGCTGTGCGCAGTCAGGGTGTCAGGCGGTGCTCAGTCAGGGTGTCAGGCGGTGCTCAGTCAGGGTGTCAGGCGGTGCTCAGTCAGGGTGTCAGGCGGTGCTCAGTCAGGGTGTCAGGCTGTGCGCAGTCAGGGTGTCAGGCGGTGCTCAGTCAGGGTGTCAGGCGGTGCTCAGTCAGGGTGTCAGGCGGTGCTCAGTCAGGGTGTCAGGCTGTGCGCAGTCAGGGTGTCAGGCGGTGCTCACTCAGGGTGTCAGGCGGTGCTCAGTCAGGGTGTCAGGCGGTGCTCAGTCAGGGTGTCAGGCGGTGCTCAGTCAGGGTGATGTGTCACCCACATCTTGCTTTTCTGGGAGGTCCTGCCTCTGCCTCTTGCTCTGTTTTTCCAGGGTGACCCACAGGATTCCTGAACAGGGGAGAATTCCCATTTCCAGCAGCAGATGCATTTTGCATTGAAGCTGAAGGTCCCAGAGCGAGCGCCGCCAGGAAGAGTGAACAGGAAGCCTCTGACATGGTCCTGAGCAGACAATGGCTCCTTCTCATACGTCCCGTACACCTGCGTCTCTGCGGGCAAAGCTGCGGGCACAGCACGACGCCTCGCTAATCACGTTACACCCGTGTTATCCCACCCGTGTCATGGTCGGTGGTCACTGTTTGTTTTGCTGCAAATGGAAAAAGATTTTTTATTCAACACAGATGAGTCCTGCAAAAGTGGAGACAAAGGGGAAACGGGGGATCGACATCTGCCTGCAGTCGGCGGGAACCTCAGCCCCCGACACAGCCCCTTCTCACTGCAGGGGTCAGGTCACTACCTCTGATTGCTGCTCTCCTGCTATCCCTTTTCTCAAATTCTCAGTGACTCCAGCTCTGCTGAGAGGCTCACTCTGTGGTTGTGCAACCCTTATACTTTACACTGCAGCTCTTCTTATTCAGATTCACATGTCTACAGATCATGTCTGCAGGTCACACATCTGCAAATCAGATCTACAGATCACATGTCTACAGATCACATGTATGCAGGTCACACATCTACAGATCACATGTTTACAGATCACACGTGTACAGATCACATGTTTACAGATCACATGTATGCAGATCATGTCTGCAAGTTCCTTTGCTTGATGCAACAATTATCTGTGGGATGACTCCGTGGCTAATATCGCCCACAACGGCTTATAGGGCACAGATCATCATAGACCAATTATGTTACTGAAACTGATAACACAGAGTGGGGATGATGAGGGTGAAAGTATAGATGATGGTGGTGATAAGGGGGTGCAAGACCATAAGGGCCCCTTACAGCGAGGATCTGTTAACCCTTCAGTACTATGTGAAGCTCCCTAGGATGGAGGAAGCAGTCAGACATTCGCTACTTAAATGCAGCAGTTTTACTGATCCCACCGAGGCTCCAAGGTCACATGACCATCAGAAGGTCTTCCTCTCCTGTCACTAATTTTGTTATTGAGGCTGGAAGACCCCTTTAATGATCACAACACCATTTGACAGGCAACAGGCCTAGTGGTTACAGTCTTCCAACAGGCAACGATCCTGCGGATTCAGAGCCTCTCACTGAGGGCACAGGCAACAAGTTATACATGGACACTGTATGGTCTTGGTCACAGGCCGGACTATCAGGATGTGGAGACTCTTTCTAACCTTCAGCTTTGGCTTCGCACCTCTAGAATACACCTTATTGACTAGAGCCACTAACCTCCACTGCTAGCTAACTACACACAGGAATCTGCTGCATGAAGTCACAGGCGCTCCTGCATCTGAACATGAGCCTTGCCTGCACTACTATTCATCCTCTCATAGACATGAGCTCTCAGTAAAGCATGAGGACCTGCCTAGTTAGGTCATGTGATCAGAAAGGTCCTGTAGATATACACATTATCCCATTGCATTCATTAAATTGGCCACTAGATGGCAGCATGACCACATTACCGTTTACAGCACATTTACAGTGCTTTATATCACAGTGCAGTATATCCACAGGGCATTTCCCCAGCGCTGCCCATCTGCAGAGCCCATCGCACCCTGCCCAGGGTATATGACCCCCCCAGGGACACAGGCTGCTGCCACATCCCCACCATTAGACAGCTATGTCCTGGGCCATCTCCCAAGGAGCAGTCTACTATGGACACCCCAGTTGTACAAGCGGAGGGGGATCCCAATGGTGACTCCGTTGACCAGAGTCAGGGCTTGCTGGAGCTTATTGCAGAATAAACTGTTACATTGTAACGAAGCAGACAAGGAAGTAGTAAGTGATAATAGAGGAAATCCTCAACCAGAATAATCTTCCTGCGAGCTGGTTACACCATAGCCCAATATTCCGGTCTGCAGCGATCGGCCGCGCCCGTTTCATGGTCCATTAATATTGTACTATTCCTGCATTGTTAGAAGCCGGTCCAATGGGAACGATTTCAGCTTTTGTCCATTTTCACACATTTCTCCATAAAAGAAGCGAGCGTGGTTTACGAGCGCTGTTCACACTGAGTCCAATTAAACTTACTGTTTCCAGTCACTTCTCACCCTGGGTCCAGCGGCCACCGCCAGACAAGAAGAGGAGAATTTGTCAGTAGTAATGAGGGAGACAAACAGGATGTTCCGCTAATGCAAACCAAATGCACCCAGCCTGGGGATGCCACTGTGGGGGGCGGCAGGAGTCGGGGGGCACTGTGGGGGGACGTTCACCATCAGACCCCACCATTTCCAGTAGATGATGTCGAACTGTAAGACAAGAGTTTCCTTTATTATGTGAAGGCTGCCGGGGAGATTGTCATCTCCAGACCACCCAGCCTCGGGACCACTCTGCTGCGATCCTGCCCTGAGATAAAAGCCCCGCAGGGAGTTATGAAGATGATTTTCTTATAAGGGTCAAGATGTTACATGACGTCTCCAAGGAGCCGCAGTAATAAGAATCTTACATTCCTCCTCACCGCCGCTTCGTCTTATTAAACTTCTGCCAAATAGAATCAGTCAGAAGCTCCGCAACTTTCTAATACACCCTGTGTTTCTCCGATTCTTCCTTTTCAGGATCTATGCTTGCTGTCGGTGAGTGGAAGCATGCCTGCTTACGTCCATGTCCAAACTTCTCACAGAGGAAGGTTTGTTACAGTTGTATCCAGTATCGACCATCACATCAGCTGCAGAAATCTTTCGCCTGTCCTGATATGTTACAATGTATCAAAAGAGATGAAATGTATCGATCTGGAATCCTGGCTGTGGAACTCACACTGATACATTGCAACATACCCGCAGCTGTGAGCAAAACGAGCTCCTGAAAATGAGGATAAAATACAAAGTCTAAGAGAAAGTGACACGAATTAAACATTATTCACACCCACTGGAGCATCCGTGCAGATTCTCCCACAGCCGGGCTTATCATGTAGTGATGTTACATCGAGTCTTATACTCTAGTCACATCCAAAGCTTGTATTTCTACTTCTGTTCACTTCTCAGTGGAGCCCCCTTGTGGTTCAGTGCATTGAATGTCCCAGAAATGTGCTAGGGGTCTATCTGAGGCTTGGGGTGTGACTGGAGAAGAATGGATCCCTGATTGTACAGCGCTGTGGAATATGCGGGCGCCATATAGATAAAGACTAATAATATATATGAGACAGATCCTGTGCTTGCAGTGGTTTTAGCAGGGGGTGTGAGGCTCCCACAGAGGGCTTTACACTGTCTCTCTAGGCCTGTACTGTGGGGCCCATTCCCCTGTATTAGGGCCCCTCAGCTGAGCTCTGGGGTCCTGCCTGTCATTCCCAGGATCAGAGTTCTCTCCGTGGGGGGCTCATCTCCTGACACTTCCTGCGCTCACTCCCTACATCTCCCATCCTCAGGAGGACGATTCCCAGTCTTCCCAGGATCCCTGCCCTCTCCGAGCTGTGACCTGGACCCCCGGGCCCTCAACCCCTTCATTTTCGCTTTGTGAACCTGTTGCTTTACCTCTCTGGTTCTGATCTTCATCAGATAACAGAATAATAATATCTATCTCTCTATCTATCTATCTATCTATCTATCTATCTCCTACCTATCTATCTATCTATCTATCTATCTATCTATCTATCTCCTATCTATCTATCTATCTATCTATCTATCTATCTATCTATCTCCTACCTATCTATCTATCTATATATCTATCTATCTCCTATCTATCTATCTATCTATCTATCTATCTATCTATCTCCTACCTATCTATCTATCTATCTATCTATCTCATATCTATCTATCTATCTATCTATCTATCTATCTATCTATCTATCTATCTATTATCTATCTATCTATCTATCTATCTATCTATCTCCTACCTATCTATCTATCTATTATCTATCTATCTATCTATCTCATATCTATCTATCTATCTATCTATCTATCTATCTATCTATCTATCTATTATCTATCTATTATCTATCTATCTATCTATCTATCTATCTATCTATCTCCTATCTATCTATCATCTATCTATCTATTATCTATCTATCTATCTAAGGGTACTTTCACACTTGCGGCAGGACAGATCCGACAGGCTGTTCACCCTGTCAGATTCGTCCTGCCGCTATTTCGCCGTACCGCCGGACTGCGGCTCCGTCCCTATTGACTATCTATCTATCTATCTATCTATCTATCTATCTATTATCTATCTATCTATCTATCTATCTATTTATCTATCTATCTATCTATCTATCATCTATCTATCTATCTATCTATCTATCTATCTATCTATCTATTATCTATCTATCTATCTATCTATCTATCTATCTCATATCTATCTATCTATTATCTATCTATTTATCTATCTATCTATCTATCTATCTATCTACCTATCTCTCTATCTATCTCTCTATCTATCTATCTATCTCTCTATCTATCTCATATATACAGTATCTCACATAAGTCAGTGCACCCCTCACATTTTTGTAAATCTTTTCTTCTATCTTTTCCTGGGACAGCGCTGAAGATCTGACCCTTTGATACAATGTACGGTAGTCAGTGTGCGGCTTTTATAACAGTGTAAATTGGGCGTGTCCCCAAAATAACTAAACACATAGCCATTAATGTCTAAACCGCTGGCAACAAAAGTGAGGACACCCCTAAGTGAAAATGGCCAAATTGTGCCCGATTGGCCATTTTCCCTCCCTGGTGTCACTCGTTAGTGTTACAAGGTCTCAGGTGTGAATGGGGGGCAAGTGTGTTACATTTGTGTTATCGTTCTTAGACCCCTTTCACATGGGCCTCATGTTTGACGCCCGGATAAGAGGCGGGTGCGTTGCGAAAAAATGCGCGTTTTTTCCGTGCGAGTGCAAAGCGTTTTAATGCGTTTTGCACGCTCGTGGTAAAAATCGCCATGTTTGGTACCCAGACCCAAACCCGGACTTCATCACTGAAGTTCGGTTTGGGTTGAGTATTCTGTAGATTTTATAACATGGTTATAAGGGAAAATAATAGCATTCTCAATGCAGAATGCTTAGTAAAATGTGGATGGAGGGGTTAAAAATAAAAAAATTAACTCACCTTATCCACTTGATCACGTAGTTGCGATCTCTTTTGTCTTCTTCAAGCATTAGCTGAAGGCTAAGGGACCTATGATGACGTCACCGAGCTCATCACATGGTCCAATCACATGGTCCATCACCATGGTGATGGATCATGTGATTGGACCATGTGATGTGACGTCACCACAGGTCCTTTAGCCGCCAGCTAATGCTTGAAGAAGACAAAAGAGATCGCAACTACGTGATCAAGTGGATAAGGTGAGTTAATTTTTTTATTTTTAACCCCTCCATCCACATTTTACTAAGCATTCTGCATTGAGAATGCTATTATTTTCCCTTATTACCATGTTATAAGGGAAAATAATAAAGATTGGATCCCGTCTCTTAGCAACCTTGCGGGAAAATCGCACTGCATCCGCAATTGCTATAAGAAGATTGCCGACACCCTGAAACTGAGGTGCAGCACGGTGGCCAAGACCATGCAGCGGTTTAACAAGACAGGTTCCATCAGGGCGTGCAGGAAAGTAATGGTGGCCGCACAGAATACTGACACTGTGGGTACAATTTGGCCATTGTCACTAAGGGATTCACATCTATCTATCTATCTTCTATCTATCTATCTATCTATCTATCTATCTATTATCTATCTATCTATCTATCTCATATCTATCTATCTATCGCCTCTATATCTATCTATCTATCTATCTATCTCATATCTATCTATCTATCTATCTATCTATCTCCTATCTATCTATCTATCTATCTATCTATCTATCTATCTATCTATCCCATATCTATCTATCTATCTATCTCATATCTATCTATCTATCTATCTATCTATCTATCTATCTATCTATCGCCTCTCTATCTATCTATCTATCTATCTATCTATCATCTATCTATCTATCTATCTATCTATCTATCTATCTATACTGTACAGCTGGTTGTACTGGTGGCTGTACTGGTGGTTGTACTGGTAGCTGTACTGCTGTACTGCTGGTTGTACTGGTGGTTGTACTGCTGGCTGTACTGTTGGCTGTACTGGTGGCTGTACTGGTGGTTGTACTGGTGGTTGTACTGCTGGTTGTACTGGTGGTTGTACTGGTAGCTGTACTGCTGTACTGCTGGTTGTACTGGTGGTTGTACTGCTGGCTGTACTGGTGGCTGTACTGGTGGTTGTACTGCTGGTTGTACTGGTGGTTGTACTGCTGGTTGTACTGCTGGCTGTACTGGTGGCTGTACTGCTGGTTGTACCGGTGGCTGTACTGGTGGTTGTACTGGTGGTTGTACTGCTGGTTGTACTGGTGGCTGTACTGGTGGCTGTACTGCTGGTTGTACTGGTTGCTGTACTGGTGGTTGTACTGCTGGTTGTACTGGTTGCTGTACTGGTGGTTGTACTGCTGGTTGTACTGGTGGCTGTACTGCTGTACTGCTGGTTGTACTGGTGGCTGTACTGTTGGTTATACCGGTGCTTGTACTGCTGGTTGTACTGGTGGCTGTACTGTTGGTTGTACTGGTGGTTGTACTGCTGGTTGTACTGGTGGCTGTACTGGTGGCTGTACTGCTGGTTGTACTGGTTGCTGTACTGGTGGTTGTACTGCTGGTTGTACTGGTGGCTGTACTGTTGGTTGTACTGGTGGTTGTACTGCTGGTTGTACTGGTGGCTGTACTGCTGGTTGTACTGGTGGCTGTACTGGTGGCTGTACTGCTGGTTGTACTGGTTGCTGTACTGGTGGTTGTACTGCTGGTTGTACTGGTTGCTGTACTGGTGGTTGTACTGCTGGTTGTACTGCTGGTTGTACTGGTGGCTGTACTGCTGGTTGTACTGGCTGTAGCTGTACTGGTGGCTGTACTGGTGGCTGTACTGCTGGTTGTACTGGTTGCTGTACTGGTGGTTGTACTGCTGGTTGTACTGGTTGCTGTACTGGTGGTTGTACTGCTGGTTGTACTGCTGGTTGTACTGGTGGCTGTACTGGTGGCTGTACTGTTGGTTATACCGGTGCTTGTACTGCTGGTTGTACTGGCGCTTGTACTGGTTGTTCCCCAGTGTAACAGGTATATGTCTGACAGGTTACATTATTGGGGTTCATTATCTGACCCCACATGACTGGTTTTCACCCCATTATCAGCGGCCGCCTTCTGTCTTCCTGTTTTCCCAGGATATCAATGTTCTCTGATTACACAAAACCCTGGGGAGTAAAAGGAAGGATTCCCACATGAGACAATGAAATGGACTACAACCCTCATCATCTAAACACATCTGTCTGTGATGTTTGTGCTGCTTTGCTGGCAGATACGCTGAGCTGCAGGAAAGTGATTTCATCCCGGGACAAACGGATGTCAATTAAAAAGGTTAATTATCCAGTGGAAAAAATTCTCCAGGGAGATAAAGATCAGCGGCGCCTCTTTAAATAAAGGAGAGCCGCTGATTAGATAGCCGCCCGCCAGCAACTATGGGGGTGCCCTGAGCAAAGCGGCGTCATACCCCTCCTGATGGGCAGCGCCCCGAAATGATGGCGCCTCCAAATAAATAACAATAATCAGAATGGGGGAGCTCATTATGTCATCACAGCTACCCAGTATAACCATTCCATTCCCAGTATAACCACTCTACCCCCAGTATAACCATTCCATACCCAGTATAACCACTCTACCCCCAGTATAACCATTCCATTCCCAGTATAACCACTCTACCCCCAGTATAACCATTCCATTCCCAGTATAACCACTCTACCCCCAGTATAACCATTCCATTCCCAGTATAACCACTCTACCCCCAGTATAACCATTCCATTCCCAGTATAACCACTCTACCCCCAGTATAACCATTCCATTCCCAGTATAACCACTCTACCCCCAGTATAACCATTCCATTTCCAGTATAACCACTCTACCCCCAGTATAACCATTCCATTCCCAGTATAACCACTCTACCCCCAGTATAACCATTCCATTCCCAGTATAACCACTCTACCCCCAGTATAACCAATACATTCCCAGTATAACCACTCTACCTCCAGTATAACCATTCCATTCTCAGTATAACCACTCTACCCCCAGTAAAACCATTCCATTCCCAGTATAACCACTTTACCCCCAGTATAACCATTCCATTCCCAGTATAACCAGTACACTTCTGCCGCTGGTCTTACCGCTCTCTACATTTACAGCTTCACGCTCCTATTTATTGTTTGGCCCAACAACCTGTTGACTAATGTACAACTACTTTCCCATCCTCCATCATATGGGAAGGATCCCTGGTATAAATATAAATAGTAGTCTCTCCTGGGCGGCTGGCAGGCTCCCCTTCTCCTACAATACATCTCTCCCATCTATCTTTATCCACCATGGCGGCAGAGTGCCTGATGAAGGCCAAATAGGCCCAAAACGTTTGCACGCATGTATTAGCCGCACGTTTACCAATAAAATCCCACGCGATTTGCAACTGGGCTGTGATCTGCATTTTTCCTATGAATGGGAATCCGATCCACAGCCCAAGAAAGACAGAACAGCAGGATTATACAAAGCTTTTTATAGAGAATAGTGCCCCAGTAATACTACCACACAGTGTGAAAATAATACTACTGTATAGTGCCCCAGTAATACTACCACACAGTGTGAAAATAATACTACTGTATAGTGCCCCAGTAATACTACCACACAGTGTGAAAATAATACCGCACTATAGTGTCCCAGTAATACTACCACACAGTGTGAAAATAATACTACTGTATAGTGCCCCAGTAATACTACCACACAGTGTGAAAATAATACCACAGTATAGTGTCCCAGTAATACTACTATAAAATGTGAAAATAATACCACAGTATAGTGTCCCAGTAATACTACCACACAGTGTGAAAATAATACCGCACTATAGTGTCCCAGTAATACTACCACACAGTGTGAAAATAATACTACTGTATAGTGCCCCAGTAATACTACCACACAGTGTGAAAATAATACCGCACTATAGTGCCCCAGTAATACTACCACACAGTGTGAAAATAATACCGTACTATAGTGTCCCAGTAATACTACCACACAGTGTGAAAATAATACTACTGTATAGTGCCCCAGTAATACTACCACACAGTGTGAAAATAATACCGCACTATAGTGTCCCAGTAATACTACCACACAGTGTGAAAATAATACTACTGTATAGTGTCCCAGTAATACTACCACACAGTGTGAAAATAATACCATAATATAGTGTCCCAGTAAGGCCTCATGCACACAACCGTTTTTTTATGGTGTCCGCAAAAAGGGGTTCCGTTGTTCAGTGATCCGTGTCCGTTTTTGCCCTCCGTTGTGTTTCCGTGTGTCTTCCATTTTTTTTAGCGGACATGACCCAAAAGATTTTACCAAAAGACAGGCTGACAATTTTTCCCAAGTGCCTGCCAAGGGATCCGCAAAAAAAAACGGACGCGGAACGCGAATGACACACGGATGGCCATCCGCATTTTTTCACGGTCCCATTGACTTGAATGGGTCCGTGAACCGTTTTTCACGGACAAGAATAGGACAGGTTATATTTTTTTGACGGACTGGAATCACGGACCACGGACGCGGAGGACAAACGGTGCATTTGCCGAGTTTTCCACGGACCCATTGAAAACCAATGGGTCCGCAGAAAATCACAAAACACGGAGCAACGGACACGGAATCAAACAACGGTCGTGTGCATGAGGCCTAATACTACTATACAGTGTGAAAATAATACTGCTGTATAATGTCCCAGTAATACTACTATAAAATGTGAAAATAGTACCACAGTATTGTGCCCCAGTAATACTACTATACAGTGTGAAAATAATACCACAGGATAGTTCCCCAGTAATACTACTATGCAGTGTTAAAATTATACTACTGTATAGTGTCCCAGTAATACTACTATAAAATATGAAAATAATACCACAGTACAGTGTCCCAGTAATACTACTATAAAATGTAAAAATAATACCACAATATAGTTCCCCAGTAATACTACTATACAGTGTGAAAATAATACCACAGAAAAGTGTCCCAGTAATAATACTATACAGTGTGAAAGTAATACTACAGTATAGTGGCCCAGTAATACTACCGCACAGTGTGAAAATAATACCACAGTATTGTGCCCCAGTAATATTACTATACAGTGTGAAAATAATACCACAGTATTGTGCCCAAGTAATACTACTATACAGTGTGAAAATAATACCACAGTATAGTGTCTCAGTAATACTACTATACAGTGTGAAAATAATACCACAGTATTGTGCCCCAGTAATACTACTATACAGTGTGAAAATAATACCATAATATAGTGTCCCAGTAATACTACTATACAGAGTGAAAATAATACCACAGAAAAGTGTCCCAGTAATAATACTATACAGTGTGAAAATAATACCACAGAAAAGTGTCCCAGTAATAATACTATACAGTGTGAAAGTAATACTACAGTATTGTGCCCCAGTAATACTACTATACAGTGTGAAAATAATACCACAGTATAGTGCCCTAGTCATACTACTATACAGTGTGAAAGTAATACTACAGTATTGTGCCCCAGTAATACTACTATACAGTGTGAAAATAATACCACAGTATAGTTCTCAGTAATACTACTATACAGTGTGAAAATAATACCACAGGATAGTTCCCCAGTAATACTACTATGCAGTGTGAAAATAATACCACAGAAAAGTGTCCCAGTAATAATACTATACAGTGTGAAAATAATACCACAGAAAAGTGTCCCAGTAATAATACTATACAGTGTGAAAGTAATACTACAGTATTGTTCCCCAGTAATACTACTATACAATGTGACAATAATACCACAGTATAGTGCCCTAGTCATACTACTATACAGTGTGAAAATAATACCACAGTATAGTGTCCCAGTAATACTACTATACAGTGTGAAAGTAATACCACAGTATTGTGCCCCAGTAATACTACTATACAGTGTGAAAATAATACCACAGTATAGTGTCTCAGTAATACTACTATACAGTGTGAAAATAATACCACAGGATAGTTCCCCAGTAATACTACTATACAGTGTGAAAATAATACCACAGTACAGTGTCCCAGTAATACTACTATAAAATGTGAACATAATACCACAGTATAATGTCCCAGTAATACTACTATACAGTGTGAAAATAATACTACAGTATTGTGCCCCAGTAATACTACTATACAGTGTGACAATAATACCACAGTATAGTGTCCCAGTAATACTACCACATAGTGTGACAATAATACCACAGTATAGTGCCCCAGTAATACTACTATACAGTGTGAAAATAATACCACAGTATAGTGCCCCAGTAATACTACTATACAGTGTGAAAATAATACCACAGTATAGTGCCCCAGTAATACTACTATACAGTGTGAAAATAATACCACAGTATAGTGTCCCAGTAATACTACTATACAGTGTGAAAATATTACTACGGTATAATGTCCCAGTAATACTACTATAAAATGTAAAAATAATACCACAATATAGTTCCCCAGTAATACTACTATAAAATGTGAAAATAGTACCACAGTATTGTGCCCCAGTAATACTACTATACAGTGTGAAAATAATACCACAGGATAGTTCCCCAGTAATACTACTATGCAGTGTTAAAATTATACTACTGTATAGTGTCCCAGTAATACTACTATACAGTGTGAAAATATTACTACTGTATAATGTCCCAGTAATACTACTATAAAATGTAAAAATAATACCACAATATAGTTCCCCAGTAATACTACTATACAGTGTGAAAATAATACCACAGTATAGTGCCCCAGTAATACTACTATACAGTGTGAAAATAATACCACAGTATAGTGTCCCAGTAATACTACTATACAGTGTGAAAATAATACCACAGTATAGTGCCCCAGTAATACTACTATACAGTGTGAAAATAATACCACAGTATAGTGCCCCAGTAATACTACTATACAGTGTGAAAATAATACCACAGTATAGTGTCCCAGTAATACTACTATACAGTGTGAAAATAATACCACAGTATAGTGCCCCAGTAATACTACTATACAGTGTGACAATAATACCACAGTATAGTGTCCCAGTAATACTACTATACAGTGTGAAAATAATACCACAGTATAGTGCCCCAGTAATACTACTATACAGTGTGACAATAATACCACAGTATAGTGTCCCAGTAATACTACTATACAGTGTGACAATAATACCACAGTATAGTGCCCTAGTCATACTACTATACAGTGTGAAAATAATACCACAGTATAGTGCCCCAGTAATACTACTATACAGTGTGACAATAATACCACAGTATAGTGTCCCAGTAATACTACTATACAATGTGACAATAATACCACAGTATAGTGCCCCAGTAATACTACTATACAGTGTGAAAATAATACCACAGTATAGTGCCCCAGTAATACTACTATACAGTGTGAAAATAATACCACAGTATTGTGCCCTAGTCATACTACTATACAGTGTGAAAATAATACCACAGTATAGTGCCCCAGTAATACTACTATACAGTGTGACAATAATACCACAGTATAGTGCCCCAGTAATACTACTATACAGTGTGAAAATAATACCACAGTATAGTGCCCCAGTAATACTACTATACAGTGTGAAAGTAATACCACAGTATAGTGCCCCAGTAATACTACTATACAGTGTGAAAATAATACCACAGTATAGTGCCCTAGTCATACTACTATACAGTGTGAAAATAATACCACAGTATAGTGCCCCAGTAATATTACTATACAGTGTGAAAATCATACCACCATACAGTGTTCCAGTAATACTACTATACAGTGTGAAAATAATACCACCATATACTGTTCCAGTAATAATGCTATGTCGGCCATTCTTGCTGTCAGAGACAGACATATTTCTCGTCCGCCATTTTGCTTGTGTATATGACGATATTTGCTGTCGGCTTTGGCGATGCTCATCTTCTCACTGCTCCAGCAGACAACAGGTTAAAGCCGCCGTGTTGTAGAGCGCCCGGGTTCTCCGGTGTTTCTGCTCTCGCCGGGTGTCGGGTTTCACGACTCGCTCGCACTTTTTTGACTTTGCTCGGATTCTGCCAGTTCAACTTTCCTGCGTTTTTTTCTCCTGCATTTTATTAGCTTCATAAAGCGTTGGTTTTCGGCGCGCGGGCACCTCAGGGGGGTCATTACCCGTCAACGTATCAGCCTCCTGACGAAGAGGCTCCAAGGGTCTCCCCCGATTCACCGTGACTTCTCAAACAGCGCAGGAATTCCAGATCGCGGGGAGGGAGGGTCATCTGACAATGGCGTCAGACGTCGCCAAAACTGGCAGAACGTACAAATCCCTTTCTGAAAATGTTTTGTAAATTTGTATCAATTGATTCCGAGGTCACAACCGGACACCGAGCGGCGCGGACAAACACCGCGCTTTTCTTCGTCTCTATTTTACAGTTTTTCGTAACCATCCTTCCCTTCCAAAACTGGAGTTTCATTAAGTCCTGGAATCACCGCGGCAAACAGAAAATTAACGGCCATAATTACCACATTATAACGAGACGGCCGCAGCGGGACTTTATTGGCCACATTAAAGTGTCACTGCGAATATAAAGTCGCCGTGTGGAAGACAAGTTTACGAGGCCTTGAAGTCGCTGAGGCTCAGCTTTCTGCGCCGCTCTGCCTCCGGGCTGTCAGCATTCTCCATTAACCCCTACAGTCTGTAAAGAGGGGAACCGGGGGGGGGGGGGATTGGGGGGGTGCCTCTGCCAGATCCTGCAGGGGTCGCCGTCTAATCAGGATTAGTCATTTATAACATTTATAACTAGATCTATGGAAAGGATTCTTTACATTAACAGCAGCTCAGACATCTTAAAGGGGCTCTCCAATGTTATTGCCGCTATTGCCTCATGTATGTGCCCACCAAAGGCAAGTATGTCTCCTGCCCAGGTAGGGGTGGGCCAATGGAGACCCTGTGGTTTCTTCATCTACCATCCCTTCCCATCAGATAATGCAGTGGGGGGAGCACATACTGCAAAGCACTGCTATATTTCTTGCCCTATCCGGGGTGATGTCTCTTGGGTCTCCCCCATATTTCTTTTCACTCATTATGTTTGGGGGGGTCACAGGCCTTAGTGAAACATCGAGTCACTGGAGGCTGAGTGTTGGGTCGATTCTCAGGACACGCCGTGACTCTTGCACTTGCCCACTGGGTGGACCGCAGAGGGAACGCCTCATGGTGCTGTGAGGTCCGGGGGAGGTCGGGGCAGGGATGTGTTATAAGTGGCACCAAATCCAAGTGAGGTGAAACCTTCCCTATGAAACATGTGTCGTAATAACAAACCCAGCCTGTTATGCAAGACGTACATCAACATGAGCTCTCCATGAGGTTATCACAGCCGCCTTCATGTTCCATACTTTATTAATCCAACCGAGCGGCAGAGGAATCCGACCGGCTCAAAAATAAATACTGAAATATGCCGTGTAAACAGCGAGAACGTACGCAGCGAAAACCGATCAGGAACAGCATCCCGGGAACGTTCTAAAATTATTATTTGTAAATATTTAATAATTAGTTATCAAATCTGAAAATGTTACAATACAATTTATAGCAATAACGTATCAAATCTGAAAATGTTACAACAGAATTTATAACAAAGTGTTAGAATACAATTTATAATAATAACAACAAGGTATCATTTCTGAAAATGTTACAACAGAATTTAAAATGTTACAAACTGATTGTAGAAGATTCTAGGAGATCTTATAATGTGCTGCTGACTAACAGGAATGTTTCATATGAATTAAATATCAGATCCATTTGGTTTATGAGATGCTGATTGTAACAGACGTGAAATTGGGTTTAATATTTTTCACAGATTTTTTTCCGGGCCCATTGGATATAATGATAGCGTCCGCTTATAACACGGAGCCTCCAGTGTCTTATATGATTATGTGGTAACATTAAATCCTCACCACTAATAACGTGTAATTTAGATTCAGAGGAGGAGACATTGCAAAATATTGGCTTGATTTTTCCCTCTTTTTGAATATATTATAATCTTGCAGCATCATGGAATTGTGGGATCTTTTTTTTTTTGCAAAATCTGCAATAATCAGGAATCTGTATAAATCGGTGACAGCCGCTCAGGATTCCAGTGAACTCCTTGTACCCTGTAAATGTTATGAGCCATAAGCCCAACGTCCCCCCCCACCTTTGGTTTTGCTCTGTGTGGCCTTGGAGGTTGTGGCGGTGAATAGAGCATTACCTCTGCTGGGTGAATGGACGCATTGAGCGCAATGTTATCAGTTCTCAGAACTTGTCCCATCTGGAAGGAGGAAAACAAACACAATCTCTCTTCCGGGGATGTTTTTTATTAAAGGACAATTCAGTCTTCAGGTTAATATAAGAATTCCAGCGGCAGAATCCAGCTGCGAGGACGTATCATCCGACTGTAGTGACACAGGGAGGATAAAGCTGCTCATATAATGAGGAACAAGAAGCTGAAAGTAAATGGAAACTCTACAGCAAAGGGGTAATGGCTGTGACATCAAATTCATCAAATTCCAAAAAGTCATCTCCTCCGCGCTGATGATCTCGCTTCTCTCTCTCCAATTATCATCAATCAGACATTGATCATTCATGAGCTCGGAGTTTTTTTGATCCATATATTTTTTTTTTTTTTCTTTTATCTATTATTCACTTGCTGCCTTTCCTGAGCCATAACTTTTTCATTCTTTCATTCACAGAGCCGCTTGTTTCTTGCGGGAGAAGCTTAATATTTCATATTGCAAACAATGTAGTGGGACGCTGGAAAAAATGGGCGGAATTGGAGAAAAGCCACAGTTTTACAGGTTTTGTTTTTACAGCGTTCCCTTTGTGTTAAAACTAACCTGTGCGCTTGTATCTCCAGGTAAGTACGATTACAGCGGTACCACATTTATATCGTCTTCTTGTGTTTTAATACTGAAAAAAAATAAAACTGTTGAAAACATTGGAGCGGCTGCCGTCTTTAAAGACCCTACGTCGATGTATAAAGTCGTATAGTGGAAGGGAAGGGGTTAAAATATTAAATCAGTCATGGTAAAAATAAATCATAAAGTAATAATAGCTACAACTACTACTACAAATACTACAACTACTACTACTACAAATACAACTACTACTACAAATACTACAACTACTACTACAAATACTACAACTTCTACTACAAATACTACAACTACTACTACTACAAATACAACTACTACTACAAATACTACAACTACTACTACTACAAATACAACTACTACTACAAATACTACAACTACTACTACAAATACTACAACTACTACTACAAATACTACAACTACTACTACAAATACTACAACTACTACTACAAATACAACTGCTACTACTACAAATACTACAACTACTACTACAAATACTACAACTACTACTACAAATACAACTACTACTACTACAAATACTACAACTACTACTACAAATACTACAACTACTACTACAAATACAACTACTACTACTACAAATACAACTACTACTACAAATACTACAACTACTACTACAAATACAACTACTACTACAAATACTACAACTACTACTACAAATACTACAACTACTACTACAAATACTACAACTACTACTACAAATACAACTGCTACTACTACAAATACTACAACTACTACTACAAATACTACTACTACTACTACAAATACTACAACTACTACTACAAATACTACAACTACTACTACAAATACTACAACTACTACTACAAATACTACAACTACTACTACAAATACAACTACTACTACTACAAATACAACTACTACTACTACAAATACAACTGCTACTACTACAAATACTACAACTACTACTACAAATACTACAACTACTACTACAAATACAACTACTACTACTACAAATACTACAACTACTACTACAAATACAACTACTACTACTACAAATACTACAACTACTACTACAAATACAACTACTACTACAAATACTACAACTACTACTACAAATACTACAACTACTACTACAAATACAACTGCTACTACTACAAATACTACAACTACTACTACAAATACTACAACTACTACTACAAATACTTCTCCCACTAGTTATCCATTCTAAAATAATCACCACTGCTACTACTAATTCATAATACAATAATATTACTACCACCACCACCACTTCTACCACAAATATTATTGCTATTACAAATACCACAACTATTAATACTACTGCTTTACTTCTACCACAAATACTCTTACTCCTACTTCAAATTCTACAACTACTACTATTAATTAATAATAAAATAATATTATTACTAATAATACTACTATTACTCCTACTGCAAACACCACTCCTATTACAAATAACATTGCCACTTCTCGTATAAATACTTCTACTATTAATCCTACTACAAATACTAATACTACTACTAATTCACCATGAAATAATATTACTACAACTACAAATACTACTACTAAGGCTACATACACACGACAGTTGTTTTTCTCTGCGTCCGTTCAGTTTTTTTTTTGCGGATAGGATGGGGACCGATTCATTTCAATGGGTCAGCAAAAAAAAATGCTGACAGTTCATCCGTTTAAGTTCCGCATCCGTTGTCCGTGTTTCCCTTCAGCAGAAAAAAATAGTGCATGTCCTACTTTTTTCACACTTGTGGACGAGGATAGGCATTTATTACAAGGGATCTGTGGAAAAAAACGGATCCTCCAAAAAAAACCCATGCCACATCCGTTTTTGTTGCAGACGCACAATTTGCGGACGCAAAAAACAACTGTCACGTGCATGTAGCCTTCTACTAATGATCATAAAATGGTTTTACTGCCACTACTATAAATATTACTACAACAAAAACTACTACTATTTAATCATAAAATAATAATATTACTACCACCACTACTAATTTCTATCAATACTAATGTATCATAAAATATTATTCCTACTACTACTACTATTACTACTACTGCATCATAAAATAATATTACTACAACTCCTACAAATACTACTACTACAAAATCATAATAAATCCTCAGTTACTACTCCTAGCATTGTTTTCACACTTTTCTGTTTATCTCTGAGCTGTTTATTTAATTAATTCTTGATTTTCCACTATTTCCCTTCTCTTTGGATGCCGGACAGAAGAGAAGTATCAGACTTTTCTTTATACTTTTCCTCCCTGTTGGATCTGTTCTTGTGTTTGACTCAAAAGACTCCCCCAAAACTACATCAAAACTGGCACAAAAACGGCATGTGTGAACGGGGTCCACTAGCAGATTACTATTATAGCTACAATCTGGTTGCAGGATATGTATTGTATGCACCACATGTGTACACTGTTTGTACTGGACGATATGTAATATAAATGTATTATATGATAGGGAGCTTTACTGCCCCCATAAGTATTGCTGGCTGTAGATGAAAAATCAAAAACCAGCAACAGTGTAACCACCGGTAACGGAGATAAGAGGGGGAGGAGTCATTATGTTCTAACATCCAAAAACAATAAAACAATAATAATGTATATTTTGTATTATTAATCGCCTTCATCATCACATCATAAATGGTTGTGTTTGTCCGGTGGGGGGAGGATGGGGCTCATATTATCCCTGCCTGTGTCTCTCTACATCCCTCAGTCTGATTGGGGGGGGGGGGGATTCTACATTTTCCTAGCAAAGTGGTGAGGTTTTTTTCATTCTTATTTTTCTTTCACAACTGAAGTGTTTACAGTGTAAATAATAAATCTGGAGACATAACAAGATCCGGAAACGTAATCTCCAGATCCCAGATTTTGTTTGTTTTTCTCGTTATTTCATTTCACCGTCAGGTTCTTGTGCAAGAGGCAAAATATTGCTGCACCTCCAGGAGCTGTGCACCTCCACCCCGCTCCGCGGCCGCCGCCAGAAGAACGGAAACTGCCAAATCCTGTGATCTGATTCTACAAATACAGAGACGGAACACTTCACTGGCTGCAAGTCCTCGTCACATGTCAGCGCTTTATGCAATCTAGCATCTCTACAGTTATTAAAAATAATATTTGTTACAATTATGTATCAATAACTTTGATATAAAACATCAGTAAGTATATATATATCTTATTATTATAGTATTTCAATTCATAGTTATATTTCTTGGTATTTCCTTTGTATCACTTAGAACTGAAGTATGATTATTATTATTATTATTATTATTATTATTATTTTTATTATTATTATTATTTTTATTATTATTTTTATTATTATTATTATTTTTATTATTATTTTTATTATTATTATTATTTTATTATTATTATTATTATTATTATTATTATTATTATTTTTATTATTATTTTTATTATCTCTGTCTCATTTGGACTAAACATTTTTTATTTTATTTCGGAGATATTTCTAGTTCAGGCGACCAACATTCTCTTGTCAGTTTTATAATAACTTTAGAGAGAGTTTTATGGCTTAGACCGGTGAAATCGTGTTATTTAGTAGTTACACAATGTATCCTGCAATTCCTTGATATTATTTCTGGTTCATTACAAGGTTAGGATTATTTTCACCTGACAGATAAAGAACCAAGAGGGAATTCAGAATCATAATCCTCCCCCTTATCATCAGCGTTATATCCGCGATCCTGTGGAGAACTGGTCGGAAACAGACACAAAGAGACACAAACAACACAACATCATTGATAATTAGAATTTTTTTTACATTACTTTATATATTTTTTATTATTTTAGTATTTAAACATAATAACAGTCTTTATGTATATATTCCGCAGCGCTTTACAATCCAGATGTATAAACCTCTGCACATGACGTTGTTACTACACAAATGTAATGTCCTTTATGGTGACTGCATAATATCTCTACATCACATATGCCTATAGCTGATATGGGCGCCTTCACTCGCTGCTGAATTTGTCGCAGATTTTTCTAACAGATTTCAGTCCTTTATTATGGTTTCACCACCAAATATGGTATATTCTATTATAAGCTTTTAATCTATCTATTGAATAGGACACAACAGATTTAGGTTTTAATACAGAAGAAATTCCATGCATCATATAAAATTATTTTACTTTCATTCTATTATACCATTTTTGTCTTTTTAGTATTTAACTCTGTAAAACCCTCTTCCGAGAAAGACTCATTGCATTTCTTCATATTTAATATGTCTTTTTTGCCTTTTATTCTGTTGCATTTGTTTTCTTTTGCAAATGAATTAGAGTTTATGGCTATTAGGT
Organism: Bufotes viridis; assembly: GCA_033119425.1. Taxonomy (NCBI): domain Eukaryota; kingdom Metazoa; phylum Chordata; class Amphibia; order Anura; family Bufonidae; genus Bufotes; species Bufotes viridis. Next base: position 103,172,866 of record CM065598.1, read on the forward strand.
TATATAAATTGTATTGTATTATAGTATTATTCTACAGCCAGTAATATGATCATGTGTATCTATGTATCACTCCTCTGTAACACTTGTATCTATTATGTCACCTCTCCATAGTACTTAAATCTATGTATCACCTCTCTATAATACTTTTAACGCTCTATATTACTTGTATCTATATATATCCTCTCTATAGCACTTGTATCAATGTATCACCTTCCTATCATACTTGTATTGTTGTATCACCTTTCTGTAATACATGTGTCTATATATCACCTCTGTATACATGCATCCATGTATCATAAAACTTGTATCTATACATCACCTCTCCATAGTACTTGTTTCTATGTATCACCTCTCTATAATACTTATATGTATCACCTCTCCATAGTACTTGTGTCTGTGTATCACCTCTCCATAGTACTTGTGTCTGTGTATTACCTCTCCATAGTACTTGTGTCTGTGTATCACCTCTCCATAGTACATGTGTCTGTGTATTACCTCTCCATAGTACTTGTGTCTGTGTATCACCTCTCCATAGTACTTGTGTCTGTGTATCACCTCTCCATAGTACTTGTGTCTGTGTATCACCTCTCCATAGTACTTGTGTCTGTGTATCACCTCTCCATGGTACTTGTGTCTGTGTATTACCTCTCCATATTACATGTGTCTGTGTATTACCTCTCCATAGTACTTGTGTCTGTGTATCACCTCTCCATAGTACTTGTGTCTATGTATCACCTCTCCATAGTACTTGTGTCTGTGTATCACTTCTCCATAGTACTTGTGTCTGTGTATCATCTCTCCATAGTACTTGTGTCTGTGTATCACCTCACCATAGTACTTGTGTCTGTGTATCACCTCTCTATAATACCTGTATGTATTACCTCTCTACAATACCTGTATGTATCACCTCTCTATAATGCTTGTATCTATGTATCACCTCTCTATAATGCTTGTGTCTATGTATCACCTTTCTATAATACTTTTATGTATTACCTTTCCATAGTACTTGTGTCTGTGTATCACCTCTCCATAGTACTTGTGTCTGTGTATCACATCTCCATAGTACTTGTGTCTATGTATCACCTCTCCATAGTACTTGTGTCTGTGTATCACCTCTCCATAGTACTTGTGTCTGTGTATCACCTCTCCATAGTACTTGTGTCTGTGTATCACCTCTCCATAGTACTTGTGTCTGTGTATCACCTCTCCATAGTACTTGTGTCTATGTATCACCTCTCCATAGTACTTGTGTCTGTGTATCACTTCTCCATAGTACTTGTGTCTGTGTATCACCTCTCCATAGTACTTGTGTTTGTGTATCACCTCTCCATAGTACTTGTGTCTGTGTATCACCTCTCCATAGTACTTGTGTCTGTGTATCACCTCTCCATAGTACTTGTGTCTGTGTATCACCTCTCCATAGTACTTGTGTCTGTGTATCACCTCTCCATAGTACTTGTGTCTGTGTATCACTTCTCCATAGTACTTGTGTCTGTGTATCACCTCTCCATAGTACTTGTGTCTGTGTATCACTTCTCCATAGTACTTGTGTCTGTGTATCACCTCTCCATAGTACTCGTGTCTGTGTATCACCTCTCCATAGTACTTGTGTCTGTGTATCACCTCTCCATAGTACTTGTGTCTGTGTATCACCTCTCCATAGTACTTGTGTCTGTGTATCACCTCTCCATAGTACTTGTGTCTGTGTATCACCTCTCCATAGTACTTGTGTCTGTGTATCACATCTCCGTAGTACTTCTGTCTGTGTATCACCTCTCCATAGTACTTATGTCTGTGTATCACCTCTCCATAGTACTTGTGTCTGTGTATCACCTCTCCATAGTACTTGTAGCCATGTAACACCTCTCCATAGTACTTGTATCTGTGTATCACCTCTCCATAGTACTTGTGTCTGTGTATCACCTCTCCATAGTACTTGTGTCTGTGTATCACCTCTCCATAGTACTTGTGTCTGTGTATCACCTCTCCATAGTACTTGTGTCTGTGTATCACCTCTCCATAGTACTTGTGTCTATGTATCACCTCTCCATAGTACTTGTGTCTGTGTATCACCTCTCCATAGTACTTGTGTCTGTGTATCACCTCTCCATAGTACTTGTGTCTGTGTATCACCTCTCCATAGTACTTGTGTCTGTGTATCACCTCTCCATAGTACTTGTAGCCATGTAACACCTCTCCATAGTACTTGTATCTGTGTATCACCTCTCCATAGTACTTGTGTCTGTGTATCACCTCTCCATAGTACTTGTGTCTGTGTATCACCTCTCCATAGTACTTGTGTCTGTGTATCACCTCTCCATAGTACTTGTGTCTGTGTATCACCTCTCCATAGTACTTGTGTCTATGTATCACCTCTCCATAGTACTTGTGTCTGTGTATCACCTCTCCATAGTACTTGTGTCTGTGTATCACCTCTCCATAGTACTTGTGTCTATGTATCACCTCTCCATAGTACTTGTGTCTGTGTATCACCTCTCCGTAGTACTTCTGTCTGTGTATCACCTCTCCATAGTACTTGTGTCTGTGTATCACCTCTCCATAGTACTTGTGTCTGTGTATCACCTCTCCGTAGTACTTCTGTCTGTGTATCACCTCTCCATAGTACTTGTGTCTGTGTATCACCTCTCCATAGTACTTGTGTCTATGTATCACCTCTCCATAGTACTTGTGTCTGTGTATCACCTCTCCATAGTACTTGTGTCTGTGTATCACCTCTCCATAGTACTTGTGTCTATGTATCACCTCTCCATAGTACTTGTGTCTGTGTATCACCTCTCCGTAGTACTTCTGTCTGTGTATCACCTCTCCATAGTACTTGTGTCTGTGTATCACCTCTCCATAGTACTTGTGTCTGTGTATCACCTCTCCGTAGTACTTCTGTCTGTGTATCACCTCTCCATGGGGGGGGGGGGGGGTATAATTGGAGATGTGACCATTAAGAGAACAACAGCAAAGTGAATTTCCACCGATTATCTCATCTCTAATCTTTATACTTCTCTAAGGCCTCCAAGTTTTAGTATCGAAGACCCGGGCCCCCTCATCACTGGCCGCCCCTCAAAGGTTTAATGAAAGTAATGAAGTTTTAGGACTTATGCACACGACTGTATGTATTTGCGGTCCACAAAAAACGGATCCACAAAAAATACGGAGGATGTCGGTGTGCATTCCGTATTTTGCAGGAACAGCCGGCCCCTGATAGAACAGTCTTATCCTTGTCCGTAATGCAGACAGTAATAGGACATGTTCTATTTTTTTGTGGAACGGAAATACAGACATACGGAAACGGAATGCACGTGGAGTAACTTCCGTTTTTTTTGCGGACCCATTGAAATGAATGGTTGCGCATACGGTCCGCAAAAAAAACGGAACGGACACGGAAAGAAAATACGTTTGTGTGCATGAGCCCTTACTATGAAGCTGCTGTAATGTGACCGCCAGGAGGTGACGCCTGTTTACTGGGGGCTGTGACCTCAGATTCAGTGGGAATTTCATGAATAATCTCTGCCATTCCCTGGACGGCCAGCAGATGACGCTCACACTACTGGGATCGGAGGACATGCTCATGCTTTCAGTATCTGTTATGGTTTCTGGAGTCCTGAGCTGACAGACGCCCCACGGTCGCCCTGAAATATTACATCACTTGTGTAAAACAGCAAAGCAGGAGCAGCATGAAAATCATAATAATAGTAATAGTAACAATAGTAATAATAGTAACAATAAATGATCATCATCAGTAAAGAAACTAATGATGGAAAATACAATCATAAATCCATGCGACTTTATATTGCTTTATTTTTTAAAGGTACAGGCACAAAGAGAAGTGCGGCTTGTATCTCAGGGGTTATGTCAGGTACAGGGTTAGGGCTCACGCACACATAAAGCAACATAACGTATTTTTTTCTGTGTCCGTTCCGGGGTTTTTTGTGGCCCATATGCGGAACCATTTCTCTTCAATGGGGCTGCAAAAAAACGGAAATGACTCTGTGTGCATTCCGTTTCTGTATGTCTGCGCCACAAAAAAATAGAACATGTTCTGTTATTGTCCGCATTACGGACAAGGACAGGACTGTTCTACTAGGGGTCGGCTGTTTCGTTCCACAAAATACAGAATGCACGCGGCCAGTATCCGTGTTTTGCGGATCTGTAATTTATGGACTGAAAAACCTCCAATCGGTCTGTATTGTTTCCTTCATCCGTTGGTCACTGATTCTCTGAGAAAGACGTGAGAGCGGCGGCTGCGGGAGCCCGGCCTGACGTTATTTATTATCCTGTGGTCAGATTTCCCCCATTATTATGGTCTTCAGGGTTTCTGACACTTTCCTCCCGGCTGTTTCTTGCTCCTCAGGGTGGAGTTGTCAGTTTCGGTTTTGGTTGCGGCCGCTCTTCGCTCCAGACTCTGCAAATCAGCCGCAATTATCTTCAATTACCATCTGGCTGGTGGAGGTCGCCCCTACGTGTCCGGCGGATTTATTAATATATCCACATCGCGCCCTCTATATTACATAGGAAATCTGGTGAGAGAGAAGCGGCGCGCTGACCGTGATGGGATTCATCGCACATTCTTACCTCAGGTGCAGTCGCTGCAGAACAGCTTCTCTCCGGTCTCTAAAGTCTCATCCCTACATTCTAGTCACATCCAGAGCTGCAGTCACTGTTCTGCTGTTACATCATGTCTTATATTCTAGTCACATCCAGAGCTGCAGTCACTGTTCTGCTGTCCCATCATGTCTTATACTCCAGTCACATCCAGAGCTGCAGTCACTGTTCTGCTGTCCCATCATCTCTTATACTCCAGTCACATCCCGAGCTGCAGTCACTGTTCTGCTGTCCCATCATGTCTTATACTCCAATCACACCCAGAGCTGCAGTTACTGTTCTGCTGTCCAATCATGTCTTATACTCCAATCACACCCAGAGCTGCAGTTACTGTTCTGCTGTCCAATCATGTCTTATACTCCAATCACACCCAGAGCTGCAGTCACTGTTCTGCTGTCCAATCATGTCTTATACTCCAGTCACATCCTGAGCTGCAGTCACTGTTCTGCTGTCCCATCATGTCTTATACTCCAATCACACCCAGAGCTGCAGTCAGTGTTCTGCTGTCCCATCAGGTCTTATATTCTAGTCACACCCAGAGCTGCACCTACAATTCTGCTGTTACATCACATTTTATACTCCAATCACATGCAGAGCTGCAGTCACTGTTCTGCTGTTATATCACATCTTATACTCCAATCACACCCAGAGCTGCAGTCAGTGTTCTGCTGTCTCATCAGGTCTTATATTCTAGTCACATCCAGAGCTGCACCTACAATTCTGCTGTTACATCACATTTTATACTCCAATCACACCCAGAGCTGCAGTCACTATTCTGCTGTTATATCACATCTTATACTCCAATCACACCCAGAGCTGCAGTCACTGTTCTGCTGTGACATCACACCTCATACTCCAATCACACCCAGAGCTGCAGTCACTGTTCTGCTGTGACATCACATCTTATACTCCAATCACACCCAGAGCTGCAGTCACTGTTCTGCTGTCCAATCATGTCTTATACTCCAGTCACATCCTGAGCTGCAGTCACTGTTCTGCTGTCCAATCATGTCTTATACTCCAGTCACATCCTGAGCTGCAGTCACTGTTCTGCTGTCCCATCATGTCTTATACTCCAATCACACCCAGAGCTGCAGTCAGTGTTCTGCTGTCCCATCAGGTCTTATATTCTAGTCACACCCAGAGCTGCACCTACAATTCTGCTGTTACATCACATTTTATACTCCAATCACACCCAGAGCTGCAGTCACTATTCTGCTGTGACATCACACCTTATACTCCACTCACATCTCGAGCTGCATCTACAATTCTATTACATCCTGCCTTACACTCCAGTTACATTCAAAGCTGCAGTTACAAGTCTGCTGTCACTAGTCACACCCAGAGCTGCAGTCACTGTTCTGCTGTCTCATCATGTCTTTTATTCTAGTCACATCCAGAGCTGCAATCACAATTCTGCTGTTACATCTTGTCGTACTTCAGTCACCTCCAGATCTGCATCCATAATCCTGTGCCTGTCGCCCCCTCCTGGTGCATTATCTTTGCTCTGCTGCAGTGCATTCTGGGAGATGTAGTGTCACAGAACAGTAGCCTCATGTAATAAATCTCCCGCAGTACAGCAGAGTATAATCCATTATGAGATTTAGCTAAGCCGCTGGGATTTGCGTGTCAGCACTGTGCCAAGGTAATGCACATGGCAGGAGGAAGGATTGTGAATGCAGCTCTGTATGTGAATGGAGTATAGCATGGCGGTCAGGAACAGATTAAGCTGTGTGATGTATGACTGCTGCACACTAGACAATAAAGTGGTTTGTTACAATGTGTCAGCTGGAGTCCAGCCTGCTTGTCTCACAGAGGAATAGATACAACTGTAGCAAACCCTGAGCTGTGAGAAGTGTTAGGTCTGGACAGGTTTTCAGTTTCAGAATGTAGTCCGGAATGTCTCTGTTCAATGACTGCAAGCAGAGATCTTGGAGATGAAAGTGAGGAACGAAACACAAAGTCTGTTAGAAGGTTGCAGAACGTTTATTGCTAAAGCGATTCATCTGATTTACATGGGACTGACACAGAGACGAGAGGTGGCAGCAGCGCAGTCAGTCAGGGGTCCCCGCCGCCCCGGGCCCCTATATGTTGTATGTCCTCCCCCTTGTTTCTGTCGCGGCAATGTTGCGCTACATTTATTGCAATGATAGTCAATGGTGTCGCAATGCAACATGTTGCGACTGCGATGGATTTTTGTGCAACTGTCGCATCATAATCATAATAATGTCGCACAACTATGTGTCGCAGCAATTCCGCGCAGACTTTTTTGCAATGACAGTCCGTGGTGTTGCACTGCCACATGTGACTTGCTGCGGCTGCGGCTGTCACGTCACAGTTGTCGCATCTGATACATAAAAGAATGTACAATTGAAAAAAAAAAAAAAACATACTTAGCCGATCCGTTTGCTCGCGACGGGCCCGGCGCCGCCATCTTGCTTGAAGGTGTGGTGTAAAATAAGAGATGACGATCATGCACGTCATACGTCACCGCGCAGGGGAGATCTGCAAGCAAGATGGCGGCGGCCGGCCCGCTGCGAGCAAATGGATCCAGTAAGTATTTTTTTTTCTTTCATTTTTTACACTATTTCAGTTTCAATCGATTCGCTGCTGCGAAGCACGAGGAAATTCGTCTTCACGGTGAATTGAATCTATCCTGAAGTTTGGATCGGAGTGCACTTTTGTCGACTTTGATTCGCTCCCCGCTAATTATTATCATTATTGTTATTATTTATAGTTATTATTAATAATTATTTATCACCATTATTATCATTACGGGCTGGACGCCATCATGGACATAACCGCCGAGTTGCTGTGATATGAAAATATACGGAGGAGCTGCTCTGGGTATTTTTGGCGGTTTCCATGCCGCAGGGCAGCGTTTTTTCCGCTGCTCATTTCCTCCACTTTTGGGTTTTTGCTTCTTTTCCAGTTAGAATTTTCTCCAGCGCGGCATCCAGCGAGCGTTAAGCGATGCCAGAAAGCAGGGTCAGGGTTCAATCATCCGCCTGATGTGTTTCAATGAGGCATTCAGTGCAGCAGCATACCCTGATTCATCCAGAGCAGCGCTCTTAATTATTCCCAGGTGGACCCACTTTTTCTGGCTTCTTACAAGGGCCAAATTCCCACAGGACATGATTCACATTGAGCAGCGGCGCCCTCCCCGATGGAGGCTGCCCCTGCCCACCAGCGCTTACCTGCAGGGGTTTGGGGATCCGACCAGAAGTTCTGAGAATACATTAGGAGCTTGTCTTAAAGGAATTGTCCACTTACAGTCTGCTCCTAGCCGGGGGCTCCCCCATAAGTCTAGGGCCTATGAGCAGAGTTCTTCCTCTAGATCAGGAGTTTCTAACCTGCGACTCTCCAGCTGTTCCAATACTACAACTCCCAGAATGCCCTGGATTCTCAAACAGGGTCCAAGCAAAGCCTGAAAGTGGGAGGGGCTATTAGATCAGCGGGGCTCCAGGAAAGCTGGGTGTCCCTGGGTATTATAGTCTTTCTATACACATTTGTATGGATTTAGGCTACATGCACACGAACATACATGTTTTGCGGTCCACAAAAAAAAAAAACGGAAAACGTCAATTTGTTTTTTCGGATCCGTTTTTTTTTTCCGGATCCATTGTAATAATGCCTATCCTTGTCCGCAAAATGGAGAAGAATAGGACATGCACTATTTTTTTTGCGGGTCTACGGAACGGACATACGGATGCGGATAGTACACGGTGTGCTGTCGGCATTTTTTGCGGACCCATTGAAATGAATGAGTACGCATCCTATCCACAAAAAAAAACGGAAGGGACACGGAAACAAAATACATTTGTGTGCATGAGGCCTTATCCATACACAGGGTGTGCTGCTCCTACTGCGGACTCTAGTGAAGCAGATGGGAACCACTTGGCTTCATGCTACTGATGGGGTCATATTTCACGTAGACGCTGCGCCCACACGCGTGTCCCGGGCGGTGGTGACCCAGACAGGTCCGGTTCATGTGTCCATACAATGCAGGTGGATCCAGACGTCTCCAGGTTCCACCCAAGAAGCTGACGACCTCCTCAGAGAGAGGGAGAAGCATCTGGTGACCATTTGGTAACTGAGATTGTAATTGCCCCATTTGGCTCAGAAATTAGGAGAACCTAACGGCCTGAACCATGACACAGAGGGGGGGGGGAGGGGGCACCTCCGAAATAGATGGGTCAACTGCCAGGAGTGAGAAATGCCGAGGGGGGAGATTTATTGTACACCAGGGACCCCTCCAGCCGCCCACAAGAGATACAAAGAAAGATACTTAGTGTTACATCTGGATAGAATATCTATCGATCTATCTATCTATTATCTATCAAACTTCTATCAAACTTCTATCAAACTTCTATCTATCTATCTATCTATCTATCTATCAAACTTTTATCTGTTATCTATCTATATCTATCTATCTATCTATCAAAGTTTTATCATCTATCTATCTATTATCTATCTATCTTTCTCCTATCTATCTATTATCTATCTCTCTATCTATCTATCTATCTATTATCTATCTCTCTATCTATCTATCTATCTATCTATCTCATTCTGTTCTTTGGTCTGGGGGCGGAGCTATCAGTGATTGACAGCTCTCTCTGTATGCCCAGTCATGGAGGACAGGCTGTCAATCACCGATAGCTCCGCCTCCTTGACCAACGACCAGAATCCAAGGTTTACAGACTCTGCTCCCACAGCACTGTCGATCATCTGCTCCGCTCCTCCTGCTCTATGACCCCATGTTCAGCGTGTCCCTTTTAAATGTTGTTTCTGAAACCATCAACAAGCAGGCTAGCGGATGCTGATGGATCCTAATGCGTTTATGCTGATTGACATCTGGACACCTTCAACCTGCAGTGAATATTTAGGGGTTATTGCCTATTCCTGTCTGTGAATATTTAGGGGTTATTGCCTATTCCTGTCTGTAAAACGGAGAAGTATAGGACATGTTCCAGGGCCGCGGACAACACACGGACCTACGGATGCGGACAACACACGGACAAACGGATGCGGACAACACACGGTGTGCTGCCCACAGCTTTAGCAGCCCCATTGAAATGAATAGGTCCACACCCAATCCGCAAAAAATACGGATCTGATGCGGATTGAAACTATTTACTGTTCAACAGCTGCACGCCCCCAGACATCTACAGGTAAGGCCTCATGCACACGGCCATAGCCCGGCCTTTGCCGTAATGCAGCCCGCAAACAGCGGGTCCGCAATATCCGGGCACCGGACGTGTGCTCCCCGCATCACGGATGTGGACCCATTCACTTGATTGGGTCCGGAATCTGGAGCTGCGGTGCGGAACGGAGGCACAGAACCCCATAGGAGCACTACGGAGGGCTTCCGTGGTTTCTGTCTGTACCTCCGCACCATAACAAAAATAGAACATGTTCTGTTTTTCAGCGGTCTGGACGGATCACGGACTTATTCAAGTTGAATAGGTCTCGATCCGTCCCGGCCGCCGTACGGATGTTGCCCGTGCATTGGGGACCACAAATTGCAGTCCCTAAGGCACGGAACGGCCGCACAATGGCCGTGTGCATGAGGCCTAAGTGATCCCCCCTCCATGCACCGTAGCAGAATACTGATGACATGCAGGGGAGGATGCAATATAGAAAACCCCCAGTGGGGGCGCTGTGCACTCCCCATGAATCCAGGCTGCAGGTGCAGCAGTTCATGTACCCCTCTCACTATGTATGTGTCTTTTCACATTTGCCTGCTCTGCAGTAGACCCCCATCAAAAAGGAACGGTTGCTGTGATCATCCCGAGCCTCCTGATTCATGAATAGATTGCCAGAACTGCAGTGAAGACTGACACACAGCACAGGAACAAAGAATGTGCAGAAATACTGTACCAGGTGCGGTAGTTGCATTCACATTTCACTCCACCATTCCACGTCCACGTCCCTGAAGATTTTTCGATGACTACAACTCTTATTCTTCAAGCATCTTCCTTTTCTCCGCTGCTACGTTAGGAATGAATGGTCCCGGGCAATGCACGAAACGTATCAATGTAAACAATGTATCAATCACCTCTGCTGAAATACAAAGCAAAGAAAAGAAATCAGCTGAAATGGATACACATGGCAACCGTCCATTGTAACATTGTATCAGCAGCTTCACGGTGGGTTCTGCTGAGACGCTCTGCAGGTTCTGCTGTGGCCGCCATGTCTGCGTCCAGTCCATACAGGACCCCGCGTACAGACGTATGGACACATGAAGCTGTCATCGCGCCGCAGCCTTTATGTCCTGGTCCCATCCTGACCGCTGACCTGATGACTGTCACCGAGGGTATGAACAAACACTTCAGCCATCTGTCTGTTATCTCTGGGAGATTCAGGACGCGGTCGGATGCGCCAATCATGTTTCCGGGTCAGACCCTTCCATGGCAGTGAATCAGGGTTTTTTCTCCGTCATCGCGCCACAACCTGCTCTGGGTTGGGACAGAAACTCTTTGGGAAAGATCTGAACATGGAACGGGGGCCAGGACCGGAGCCAGCGGTCAGTCCGCAGGCTTCCCCTGAATTGCTGCAGGCGGCCGCTGATTGGTCCCTGCCGTTCCACTTGCTGCCGCCTGACAGCTGTGACTGTGGGAATATTGCAAAAAAAGAGCATGAGGCCAAGTGTGTAAATAAATAAGTGCAGAGAATTTTGGCGATTCGGGGTGTAAAACGTGGCGTCCTGGAGCTCTGCCCTCAGCGCCGTGATCACAATAAACACAATAATGTATCTACAGGATGGAAACAATGTAACATTATTGTGACAAGCCAAACTAATGAGGACGAGTCATGTACCTCTGACATAGCGCCCCCCGCAGGACAAAGTCCAGTTATCCTTTTGTGCCACTTGGCGCATCTTAGACCACGCCCTTTCTTGCTAAACCGCGCCCCTTTCCACCAAACCATACCTTTTATGGAGAGCGGCACAAAAAGTGTCCAAAACACCAGTTATCATTAATCCTGAATTTGGATACATTTAGTTGAGTCAGCTCCTTTGTGTTTCTGTTCCTCGCCTGTTTCAAGATCTCTGCTTTGTGTCACTGACTGAGTACATTGCTAATTGACCCATGGTGATCCAGTCCTACTCACACAGATGCAAATGTGCTTCAGTTGCATCCATTGTATGTAACCATCTGGGCTCCAGACTGACACCTGTCACCTGCACTGATACATTGTAGCAAACTATCAGGACAGAGAGAGATTTCTGTGTTTGGCTCGCAGAGGATTCTCCAGACAATTGTAACAAAGCCCTGGAGAAGTATTAGGTCTGTTGGTCCATTCACTCACTGCAAGCACAGATATTGAGAATGGCAAAGAAACGTTTATTGGAAGGTCGCAGACAGTACAGTGACTATGCGCCATTTACATTATTTCGGAATATTCCTTTGATTTTAGGGGACGCACTTGTCCTTCCACTGTGGCTGCCCTGATTTATTATAGGAGACGGCGGCCGCGTAGATCCGGGGTTCAACGTGTTACGTGTAAGTCCAGAGATCGAGCCCAGAGATTACGTTGATTTGCTTCGGAATTAATTTGCGCCCTCACATCTCGCCGCCCCCACCGTAGCCGCTCATTCATCCCATGTTTTGGAGCCAGTGGCCTCAGCCTCCGCATATTTGGATAAAAACACGCATATTTATTAAGGGATCGCACGTTCTTAAATTACAGCCACTTAGTGGCCAATATCGTCAGGAATGCGAATGGTGGGTGGGGAGAGATCTGGGCAGAGACAAGCGCTGGGTGTCTGACAGGAGACCAACAACAACCCGCTGATTAACCCTTCAAGAGAGCGCTCCCCGCGGACAGGACTTAAAACTGCAGCATGAGAGTGCTGAGTGACGCAGCAGACAGCGGGGGAACTCAGCGCCTTGATCTGGACCATCCGTGATCTCCAGGAAGAAGGGACCAGTGCAAAGATTATGGGGCACATTCATGTTCGCCTGTTTTCAGCCATAAGATTAGACGGGCGTATTTCATTTGCCTTTCTTTCTGTAGCCGGTAATTATTGAAAGTCGCACTGCCATTGAAGAATTAGACTCGGCGTAGTGTTATTAGTCTGACCTCTGGTGGTTGTTTTTCAGTACGACAGGTTCATATTCACTTAGACTGGCCTAACGTATTTGTGCGTTGCATCTGTGCGGAGAAAAGTCACATGTCTTCCGGAAAGTGTGACTTTTAATGTAAAAAAAAGTCTCACTTCACCAGTGAAAACAGATCAAGAAAAGTACCCCCTGGAGCGGAGTAGAAATTAGACAGTTTTGATGACAAATTCAGGTGCAAAAAAGGCGCAACTACATAAATAGTCGTAAACCAGTTGCAAAAGTTAGAAAACTTGAATACACGAACAAGGCACAAAAGCCCCCAAAACAGGCTTAGTTTTAGTAGTAAATGTGACTGAAGAAATAAGACTGTCTTTAAAACAGGAGCAAACACTTTAGTAAATGAGGCCTCTAGGATCTGAACGTTTCCGACCAGCACCGTTACATAAGACGTCTGATGGAGGGAGATTTGCATTGTGGCCCAGGAGCTTGTTACATGCCGGCCATTATCTCAAGGTGGTGGTACCTCACTGCCAGACCCTGGGCACTGCTACCCAACCCTCAGCACAGGAGCATAAACTGCAGGGACACTGGGCGACTGGCATGGGGCGATCCTCCATGTCTATGAGCCAGAGAGGTGGGCACCAGATCCTGGGCACTGCTACCCAACCCTCTGCATGGGAGCATAAACTGGAGGGACACTGGGTGACTGGCATGGGGCGATTCTCAATGTCGATGGGGCAGAGAGGTGGGCACCAGATCCTGGGCACTGCTACCCAACCCTCAGCATGGGAGCATAAACTTTAGGGACACTGGGTGACTGGCATGGGGCGATCCTCCATGTCAATGAGGCAGAGAGGTGGACACCAGACCTGGGTGCTGCCACCCAACCCTCAGCATGGGACCATAAACTGCAGGGACACTGGGTGACTGGCATGGGGCGATCCTACATGTCTATGTGCCAGAGAGGTGGGCACCAGATCTGGGTGCTGCTACCCAACCCTCAGCACAGGAGCATAAACTGGAGGTACACTGGGTGACTGGCATGGGGCGATCCTACATGTCTATGGGGCAGAGGGGTGGGCACCACACCTGGGTGACCTGACTTGATGCAGATTTCTCTGGCTAGTCGCTCTTGCATTCACTGATATCAGCCAGCGCCGTGGCCTTCTCCACCCTTCCCCCGCCTACACTGGATGCATGCCATTCACACCCACGGCTTTTATGCTTCCAACAATCCAGAAGGCTCTGCCAGGCATTGCTGTCACAGCCGGGGCTTAGGTTCATTCCAGTTGTAAATATATTCATACTTCAATGGTCGCTGGACTTTCAATAAACTTTCCATAAATGAATAGTAGGAGAGAACTGTAATACGTCTTTTTGGGGAAAAACGCCTCTTTCTCTATTTATCAGCCACTTCCTCCTTCCCAGGTCATTCATGATCAAGTGACAGCTGACATCTGTATTGATAGACTAGACAAACAATCAGCTCACTGAGGGATTAGGTTACAGCTGCCCACAGAAGTCTATGGAGAGGGGAGGAGGAGGATAAGCCACAGCGAAAGAGACACAGACACACAGTCAGGCTACTGGTTCCAGTAATTTTTCTATCTCACCCCAGAACTGGATTCACAGCCACAATGCTCAATACTGGGCTCGATAAGGAATTAGGTTACAGCTGCCCAAAGAAGGCTATGGAGAGGAGAGGGAGTGAGGGAGAAAACTGCAATGAGAGAATCACAGACACACAGGGAGCCAGTAAATATTCTTCTGTCTCCACCAGTGCTGGGTTCACAGCTACACAGCTCAGTACTGCTATATAATGTTCCTGTGCCACAGAGCGACAGGGGAGAAGGATCTCCTCTCCTCTGGGTGCAGGTCCTACAGGCAGAGAAGTTGGGTCAGCCCAGGAGGAGTGCTGTGGGTGGACTAAGGACTAAGCATGGAGGAATTGATCACGGTTAGGCTTTGCCTCGGGGCTCCAGGAGAGAATTCCTGACACCCGATCCTCAGCGAATGAACCTCCACTAATCTAAGTGCGCTCTTCTGAGAGTTTGTAACCATCAAAAACTGCACCTCCTCTGAGTTAGGGTTCGTTCACAAGAACATTTTTTGCTTTCCGTATACAGGCTGTTTTTTGCGTTCCATATACGGCCCATATACGGAACCATTCATTTCAATGGGTCCGCAAAAAAAAATGGAATGTACTCCGTATGCATTCTGTTTCCGTATTTCCGTTCCACAACATTTTGAGCCAGGTCCTATTATTGTCCGCAACTCACGCTCAAGTCAATAGGTCCGTATAAAAAACCGAATGCATACGGAACACATGTCCGTACGTCATCCGTTTTTTGCGGATAAATGCTGTAGAAATGCTATGCCCAGCCCATTTTGCACATGTGTTTGGTGTTTGCAGTGAATTTTGTATTTGCGGAAAAACGGAACAGAAACGGAATGGAAATAGAAACACAACGGATCCAAAAAAAAGAACAAAGGATTAGTGAAGAACGGACCGCAAAAACATACCGTCATGTGAACAAGCCCTAATAGTGACGGTAAGTTGCACTCTCTCCATTGTTTCAAGTGTTCTGCCAATTGCTTTTTGAACATACCAGCCCCGTACAGTCCCTCTATAGTCCTGGGAATTCGGGATTTTATGAGGACATTGGTGAAGAACATGGAGTTAATCCTATGACAGAAGCTTCTGAGTAGAAATGAGCGAATTTCAGGTTATGAAATTCGTGCACGCTTCGTTTACAGGTAAAAGGTGAATTGCGTTATGGATTCCATTACCACGGACCATAACGCAATTCTGTGACGGAATGCATAACGGAATGCCTTTAGAGGAATTCCGTCATAATAGAAGTCTATGGGCTATGAGAGGACTCCCCTGCGTAACAGAAACGGGACGGATCCGTTATGCAGGCCATAGACTTCTATTATGACGGAATGAATAACGGAATGCCTCTAAAGGCATTCTGTCACAGAATTGCGTTATGGTCCGTGGTAATGGAATTCATAAAGCAATTCACCTTTTACCAATAAACGAAGCGTGAACGAATTTCATAACCTGAAATTCACTCATCTCTACTTCTGAGAGCTGGACTGAAGGGAGAGGAGCCTGACCTGGGACTTAAAGGGGTTAATCAGGATGAAGAACATAAACGGCCTAGAATGGTCAAAATTAAAAAAGGCCATACTCACCTCTCCGATTCCCTCCTGCTCCGAGGCTGCGTGGTCCTCCACTGTTCTCTGCTTTCTGCTGCAGTCAATGATGTCTCCAAACACAGAAATGTCCACTGCAGCCAATCATTAGATGATTAGCTGACATTACTGCAGAATCCTGTATATGTCATACAAGAGCAAGAGGCAGATGTCCCAGAGCTGCACTCACTATTCTGCTGGTGCAGTCACTGTGTACATACATTACTTATCCTGTACTGATCCTGAGTTACATCCTGTATTACACTCCAGAGCTGCACTCACTATTCTGCTGGTGCAGTCACTGTGTACATACATTACTTATCCTGTACTGATCCTGAGTTACATCCTGTATTATACTCCAGAGCTGCACTCACTATTCTGCTGGTGCAGTCACTGTGTACATATATTACTTATCCTGTACTGATCCTGAGTTACATCCAGTATTGTACTCCAGAGCTGCACTCACTATTCTGCTGGTGCAGTCACTGTGTACATACATTACTTATCCTGTACTGATCCTGAGTTACATCCTGTATTATACTCCAGAGCTGCACTCACTATTCTGCTGGTGCAGTCACTGTTTACATACATTACTTATCCTGTACTGATCCTGAGTTACATCTGTAGCATCCCCAAGTCAGGGCAATGTATGGAACTAACCTGGGGAATGCCAGTGATGGAGAGGCCGGCACGCTGCTCCTCTGGGGCACTCTCTGGGTTCTTGCGGGACACAGCCAGGTGGAATGTGAGGTGCCCTTGGTGTTGTAGTTTAACGTGCCTATGGCTGGGTCCCTGAGGTGTCGTGACGCCAGTGCCAGTAAACGGTGGCACACCGTATTTATAGTAGGAATAACAGAGGTGCAGACTTGTAACTTGAAAACAGAATTCCAACTTTACTGAAAACAGTGATGATACAGTAAAACAGTCTTTCCAACAGTTCCTTTTTGCAGTCAATCACAATTGCAGTGGTCTTACATCCAGCAAGGTAAAACAGAGGGAGATAATACAGGACTTGGAATTGCAGGTGAACCTTACTTTCTTCCTGACTCGTCCTGACTGGAATTGATGCTTCAAGGCCCCAATGCCCTACTTCTGGCTTATATCCTTGAATCTCCAGTTTATAATGTACCTCCTCTTGACATTTAGTACCTCTTGCTCTAGGGATTGCCTCCAGGTTGACTTCTGCTGAACTCGCCTAGGCCTGAGACATGTGGCCTTCACAGACTCCAGGGTCTGCACTCCTTCTCCCAGGACACCATCTTCCTAGGGTGGATTCCTCACAGGCCATAAGGCCTGGGTTTGGCCTTCACAGGCACATGGCCTGCCCTTGTCTAAGGCATACTCTAGACTGCCTTCCCTTCCCCTGACTGGGCCTTATATAGACTAGGGCAACCTAGCTCCCTCTAGTGACTAGAGCTGGAATTACATCCCTAGCCGGCCTGCACATAGGACATTTCACAGTAACAGGAGAATCAAATACCATAAATTACATTGATTTACATTGCATGGTACAAATAGGACCTTTACCAGCCTCCTCCTAAAATGAGAGGAGCGACAGCAGCCAAGTGACCCTTCCGTAGTGACGGGCAGTACAACTCCCGTACACTACATACCCCGCTGCTTTAAGCTGAGTACGCCTCGTACTCTACCAGGGTACCGCCCTACTGGAATTTCCACCTGAAAGAGACAAAAGAAAAACATGCAAGAATACATACATATCAGTACTCAATTCTATCTGCATCGACAATTGTCATCAGGTCCAGCTGACTGACGGAGAAGTGCGGTGACAAGGGCGCGCTCTCTTTCTTCAGGATAAAGAGTGGAACTGGGGCGCTGACCTGGCACAGCGGATGTTAGGGAATACCAGGATAGTCCATGACAATGAATGAGTCCATAAAAGCATATCACAGAGACTCGCACACAGGGAGTCCATCTCTGGGCACATAGACTTAGATAAAATATGTTTTAGTAATAAATACGGTCAGCAGCACATACATAAAATCACAATACAGGACTCTGACAATACCAGGGAAACACCTTCCTGGCAAGTCCTGCGTATATTTAAAGTGCTGACATAAAAGAACCCTTTTCAACCTGAAATGGGGGTTAAAAGGGGATAAGGTGCAAATAAAAGCACAACCTGGAATTATTAAAGTACTTGACGCCACAATGTTAGCAGCAGGCAGGACGTCCCGGAACAGAAAGAGGCAGGCTGGGAGCAGTGGTTCCACAGTGGCAACTTATCTTCACAAAAATGCCACCGGCCGTGGGGAACTGGCAGCAAGCTCTACCAGCCTGGCAAACTTAAAGGGACAGTTCCTGCAACATGTATGATGTCCCTGTGAGGATGAGCAAAAATGGCCTAGCAGGCCTGCTCACAGGTAGGTGTCAAATGAGCCCCGTTCGTCGGAGGTAGTGCAGCCCTGTGCTGCAGGTAGTCTGGGCCATGCACCAGGGCCACATGGAGGGGGTGCCCACCACAAAGAATGGGCTGGAAACATCACCGGTATTGTGCCTACCCACCTCACTGGCCCGCTGGGTTGCGGACACACAGGAGCTGCTGGTCTCGGGACACGGGCCGGCGCTGGGGTAGACACTTCCTCTGGCCGGGACATAACGCTCCCGTCACGGCGGACTCGGCTCCTGGCATAAGTCAATTTATCCGCTGTTACACGGACCTTGGGTGGCTCAGCGTTAGCGGTAGGACCTTGGACTACGGGTTCGGGTGGTACAGGGGTCACAGGTAACTCACCACCGCTGGACTGCTGCGCTGTCTTCTTGGCATCTGCCACTTGCCGCAGGCCATCCAGGTAAGCCTGTAAGGAAGCGATCCGCTCCTCCAGGGCGGAGATCTCACTGCTGGATTCCGGCACACTTGCAGCAGGCTCAGATGAGGTTCTATCATGGCGGTTCTTCCGCAGGTCATCCATGGCTTCACTGAACTGGGCCATCCGCGCCCAATCAGCGGCCGTCTTCTCTCGTCGCGGCAGCTCTGGAGAGGGATAAGGACTGGGAGGCTTGTCGAGGATCGTCGGCTGCCAGAAAATGTTCGGGCCGAGAAAGGAACTCTTCTCCTGGTACGTATTCCGGATGGGTCCCGGCGGGTCCTCTGCCTCCACCGGATCTTCGGTTTCTTCCCAGTCTTCCGGTACCGGTCCTGGACGGGTCACCGCAGTGGCATATGGGCCACGCAGGCCCTCTGCGGGAGTGAACTCCACTTTCTCTCCGACCGCTAGGTTATGCAGTCGCCCCGGGAGATAGCTGCGCTTGACGGACCGGCGATTCACATAATAGTCCCGGTTGGTGCCGGTTTCTTGGATGAATCCAAATCCTCTGACCTTATCAAACTCCAGTACTACTCCGGTGCGGCGCTCAAGCTGGGGCTTGCTGTCCCTGGAGTCCTCATAAATCCGTTTGGTAACTTCCTCGTAGTACTTCTTCTGCGTGGTGGTTTTTAAAGTTGCCGCCACTCGGATCTCGGCCATCAGGGCCGACCACGCGGGGTTCCGCGGGAGGAAGCCTTCTCTCTGCGGGTGGAAACGGCAGGGTTCGGCTTGTGGCCATGGACAGGTTTGGGCCATGTCGCTGGGAGTATACGCTGGGGGCGCAGGGCGCTCCTTAGTTGCTCCTGGGGTCGCCTCCATTGCACCAACTACGGCTCCGGATCCCTCCGATTCAGGTAGGAAACCCCGTAGCAGGGTGAGCCACTGTTCCAGCAGGCTCCACCCCGTCGATTCTTGCACGCCCCCTAGGTATTTCAGTATAGGGTAGGCGGTGTCCATATTATAATCCTCAAAGGAAGGCGTTACCTCCAGGTCGTCTTCTCCTCCTTCTTGGAGGGTTTTGGCGCCAAATTTTCGCGCCACTGAGGACAGTGATGGCGCAAGAAGAAGTCCAATACGCCGGCGGCCATCTTGGACGCCATGATGCATCAATTCAATGACAGCAAGCAGCGGTAGTAGAACAGCATAAAAGTCCACAAAAATGCACTTTGAAGTGGCGATTTTCTTCCTCTTGATAGCGCAACACTGCACAGCGCTTTCTGGAGGTTTTTGGGACACTTTTCTGTACGTTTTAGGTCCGCAAAGTTCACTTCAAATAAACAGGCGTTTTGTCACTTGGCAAACTGGTTAAGGCACAAAGTTCACGTTTTTGCTCACAGTCCGTAAAACGTGCGTATCCTGTTCGTGACGCTAAAATGTAGCATCCCCAAGTCAGGGCAATGTATGGAACTAACCTGGGGAATGCCAGTGATGGAGAGGCCGGCACGCTGCTCCTCTGGGGCACTCTCTGGGTTCTTGCGGGACACAGCCAGGTGGAATGTGAGGTGCCCTTGGTGTTGTAGTTTAACGTGCCTATGGCTGGGTCCCTGAGGTGTCGTGACGCCAGTGCCAGTAAACGGTGGCACACCGTATTTATAGTAGGAATAACAGAGGTGCAGACTTGTAACTTGAAAACAGAATTCCAACTTTACTGAAAACAGTGATGATACAGTAAAACAGTCTTTCCAACAGTTCCTTTTGCAGTCAATCACAATTGCAGTGGTCTTACATCCAGCAAGGTAAAACAGAGGGAGATAATACAGGACTTGGAATTGCAGGTGAACCTTACTTTCTTCCTGACTCGTCCTGACTGGAATTGATGCTTCAAGGCCCCAATGCCCTACTTCTGGCTTATATCCTTGAATCTCCAGTTTATAATGTACCTCCTCTTGACATTTAGTACCTCTTGCTCTAGGGATTGCCTCCAGGTTGACTTCTGCTGAACTCGCCTAGGCCTGAGACATGTGGCCTTCACAGACTCCAGGGTCTGCACTCCTTCTCCCAGGACACCATCTTCCTAGGGTGGATTCCTCACAGGCCATAAGGCCTGGGTTTGGCCTTCACAGGCACATGGCCTGCACTTGTCTAAGGCATACTCTAGACTGCCTTCCCTTCCCCTGACTGGGCCTTATATAGACTAGGGCAACCTAGCTCCCTCTAGTGACTAGAGCTGGAATTACATCCCTAGCCGGCCTGCACATAGCACATTTCACAGTGACAGGGGAATCAAATACCATAAATTACATTGATTTACATTGCATGGTACAAATAGGACCTTTACCAGCCTCCTCCTAAAATGAGAGGAGCGACAGCAGCCAAGTGACCCTTCCGTAGTGACGGGCAGTACAACTCCCGTACACTACACATCCAGTATTATACAACAGAGCTGCACTCACTATTCTGCTGGTGCAGTCACTGTTTACATACATTACTTATCCTGTACTGATCCTGAGTTACATCCGGTATTATACTCCAGAGCTGTACTCACTATTCTGCTGGTGCAGTCACTGTGTACATACATTACTTATCCTGTACTGATCCTGAGTTACATTCTGTATTATACCCCAGAGCTGCACTCACTATTCTGCTGGTGCAGTCACTGTGTACATACATTACTTATCCTGTACTGATCCTGAGTTACATCCAGTATTATACAACAGAGCTGCACTCACTATTCTGCTGGTGCAGTCACTGTTTACATACATTACTTATCCTGTACTGATCCTGAGTTACATCCAGTATTATACAACAGAGCTGCACTCACTATTCTGCTGGTGCAGTCACTGTTTACATACATTACTTATCCTGTACTGATCCTGACTTACATCCGGTATTATACTCCAGAGCTGTACTCACTATTCTGCTGGTGCAGTCACTGTGTACATACATTACTTATCCTGTACTGATCCTGAGTTACATTCTGTATTATACCCCAGAGCTGCACTCACTATTCTGCTGGTGCAGTCACTGTGTACATACATTACTTATCCTGTACTGATCCTGAGTTACATCCTGTATTATACTCCAGAGCTGCACTCTCTATTCTGCTGGTGCAGTCACTGTGTACATACATTACTTATCCTGTACTGATCCTGAGTTACATCCTGTATTATACTCCAGAGCTGCACTCACTATTCTGCTGGTGCAGTCACTGTGTACATACATTACTTATCCTGTACTGATCCTGAGTTACATCCTGTATTACACTCCAGAGCTGCACTCACTATTCTGCTGGGGCAGTCACTGTGTACATACATTACTTATCCTGTACTGATCCTGAGTTACATCCTGTATTATACTCCAGAGCTGCACTCACTATTCTGCTGGTGCAGTCACTGTGTACATACATTACTTATCCTGTACTGACCCTGAGTTACATCCTGTATTATACTCCAGAGCTGCACTCACTATTCTGCTGGTGCAGTCACTGTGTACATACATTACTTATCCTGTACTGATCCTGAGTTATATCCTGTATTATACTCCAGAGCTGCACTCACTATTCTGCTGGTGCAGTCACTGTGTACATACATTACTTATCCTGTACTGATCCTGAGTTACATCCTGTATTATACTCCAGAGCTGCACTCTCTATTCTGCTGGTGCAGTCACTGTGTACATACATTACTTATCCTGTACTGATCCTGAGTTACATCCTGTATTATACTCCAGAGCTGCACTCACTATTCTGCTGGTGCAGTCACTGTGTACATACATTACTTATCCTGTACTGATCCTGAGTTACATCCTGTATTACACTCCAGAGCTGCACTCACTATTCTGCTGGTGCAGTCACTGTGTACATACATTACTTATCCTGTACTGACCCTGAGTTACATCCTGTATTATACTCCAGAGCTGCACTCACTATTCTGCTGGTGCAGTCACTGTGTACATACATTACTTATCCTGTACTGACCCTGAGTTACATCCTGTATTATACTCCAGAGCTGCACTCACTATTCTGCTGGTGCAGTCACTGTGTGCATCCTGTATTTATAGGCCTTTTCAGTGCAGATTACAGAGCCCATTTTCTCGGGGAGATGAAGTGGTTAATTTGCTCCCGGTTTTGATTTCTGCGCCCTCCTCCTGACATTGCGCATTTCTGCGTTCACCTCGGATTCCTCCAAGCACTTTATAAAGTTTTTCCAGAGTTTTGCAGGGACTTTGTAATTTGGGTGAAGTGTAAATGAGGGGCGGCCGGGGCAGGTGCTGGCAGAGTGCGGCTCCCCCCGAGCCCTCCATGATGTAGTGCCGGGTACAATCCTGCAGTCAGTAAATCCTGATTTATGAGATTTTACAGACTTCCTGTCACTCCAAGGCTGATCTCCCTGCACCCACCCTTTCCATTGAGTCAGCAGCATCTGGTCCACCCGCAGCCGCCGCCGCACTCATTTTCTAGTTCTATTCCACATGCAGACAAGTGGCATTAACACCTCATCATATTTTACATATCACACCTGGAAACCATCAGTAAGCAGGCTCTCTGATGAATGTGTTTACAGCTTCATATCTAATGTTGATGGCTTGTGATGGCACCGGGAGCAGCGAATCTCATTTACACGCGAACACCTGCAGAGGACACTCGTATCGCAATCAGCCGGGTTGCAAATATTAAGGGGTAATGGGTCAATGAAACCACCCCCGGGTACCGCACTAAACAGAGACCTGTCCCAAGAGCAAGATCCGTCAGTAGCTGCTTGTTGATGGTTTCCAGATTGTATTTCCTGCATTGGAAAGGTTCAGGTCTCAGAGCTTACAATCCAATGGATGATGACGATGGCGATGAAGGTTTTGAAGTCTTCTACAGTCCAGTGAGTGAATCTGTTAAACTTGAAACAATGTAACAAGATGGAAGTGAAGGCATCACAATGTATCTTTGGCAGATCTGTGCCATGTGATCACCATCCCTTTAATATTTAAAGGGCTGCTCCACCACACTTCCATCATGAGCGGAACTTGACAATGTGATGATGTTTTTCCATATTTTTGGATCCTCAGAATTTCTGGATTCGCGGCAGATAAATCCTTGAGGCGATGGCTGCACTTAACCCCTGGTGGTGCGGAGAGCAGGCTGTGAGGGCGCCATATCTCATCCTGAAGAGCGTTCATGCTCGGACTCCTCTGCCAGTCCGGACTCTTCAGCTGCGGGTTCTCAACCTCCCTGACCAGTTCCTTCAAAAGCTGTGTGCACACGTACCTAGAAGATGTATGTGCGGCTTCATACATATATAGGTGTGTATGCAGAGACGGACTGGGGGCCCAGGGCCCTCTAGTAAAATATATTCTGGGGGCCCACTGTAAAGCAACATGCAAATATTACCTGCAATGTGTGACGTGAACGCATAGCCCCCGCACTGAATCCCGATCCATTCATCTCAATATGTCGTTTTTTTTTTTCACACATCAGTTCTGCATTGCGGATGCAATGCGTTTTTCACTGATGGTTGCTAGAGGATTTTGTTTGTAAACCTTCCGTTTTTTAGCACGCTCATGAAAAATGCATGAAAATGCATTGCACCCGCGCGGAAAAAACTGAACTGAACGCAATCACAGGCAAAACTGACTGAACTTGCTTGCAAAATGGTGCGAGTTTCACTGAACGCATCCGGAGCCGATCCGCCGCGCTCGTGTGAAAGAGGCCTTAGAGAGGGCAGGTCCCTGGGAGAGATGCTGACTGCCTGAGGTCCTCTCCTCCTCCGGATGCGTCTGTAATAATAGTATAATTTAATAATATAATAATTATCTACTCAGATTTGTTTTTTATAGGACCACAGGCTGAGTCAGGTGCTGTACGCTGCCCGTCTGTACCCAGTGCAGTCTACCGTGCCATGTGCTGCTGGTGCATGGGGCGGGGGGACTGGGGGCCCACCTTCCTCCGGGCCCTCCGGGGGATTTACCTATTCCTAGTGTATATATATATATGTGTGTGTGTGTGTATAGTGTATATGTATATATATATGTGTGTGTGTATAGTGTATGTATATATATGTGTATAGTGTATGTGTATATCTGTGTATAGTGTATGTATATATATGTGTATAGTGTATGTGTATATCTGTGTATAGTGTATGTATATATGTGTATACTGTATGTATATATCTGTGTATAGTATATGTATATATCTGTGTATAGTGTATGTATATCTGTATATAGTGTATGTATATATCTGAGTATAGTGTATGTGTATATCTGTGTATAGTGTATGTATATATCTGTGTATAGTGTATGTATATATCTGTGTATAGTGTATGTATATATATGTGTATAGTGTATGTGTATAGTGTATGTATATATCTGTGTATAGTGTATGTATATATCTGTGTATAGTGTATGTATATATGTGTATACTGTATGTATATATCTGTGTATAGTGTATGTATATATGTGTGTATAGTGTATGTATATCTGTGTATAGTGTATGTATATCTGTGTATAGTGTATGTATATATGTGTGTATACTGTATGTATATATGTGTGTATAGTGTATGTATGTATATATGTGTGTATACTGTATGTATGTATATGTGTGTATAGTGTATGTATATATGTGTGTATAGTGTATGTATATATGTGTGTATACTGTATGTATATATGTGTGTATAGTGTATGTATATATATGTGTATAGTGTATGTGTATATGTGTGTATAGTGTATGTATATATGTGTGTATACTGTATGTATGTATATCTGTGTATAGTGTATGTGTATATCTGTGTATAGTGTATGTATATATGTGTATACTGTATGTATATATCTGTGTATAGTGTATGTATATATGTGTGTATAGTGTATGTATATCTGTGTATAGTGTATGTATATCTGTGTATAGTGTATGTATATATGTGTGTATACTGTATGTATATATGTGTGTATAGTGTATGTATATATGTGTGTATAGTGTATGTATATCTGTGTATAGTGTATGTATATATGTGTGTATACTGTATGTATATATGTGTGTATAGTGTATGTATATATATGTATAGTGTATGTATATATGTGTGTATACTGTATGTATATATGTGTGTATAGTGTATGTATATATGTGTGTATACTGTATGTATGTATATATGTGTGTATAGTGTATGTATATATGTGTGTATACTGTATGTATGTATATATGTGTGTATAGTGTATGTATATATGTGTGTATACTGTATGTATATATGTGTGTATAGTGTATGTATATATGTGTGTATAGTGTATGTATATATGTGTGTATAGTGTATGTATATATGTGTGTATAGTGTATGTATATATCTGTGTATAGTGTATGTATATATGTGTGTATAGTGTATGTATATATGTGTGTATACTGTATGTATATATGTGTGTATACTGTATGTATATATGTGTGTATACTGTATGTATATATCTGTGTATAGTGTATGTATATATGTGTGTATAGTGTATGTATATATGTGTGTATAGTGTATGTATATATGTGTGTATAGTGTATGTATATATGTGTGTATAGTGTATGTATATATATGTGTATAGTGTATGTATATATGTGTGTATAGTGTATGTATATATGTGTGTATAGTGTATGTATATATGTGTGTATAGTGTATGTATATATATGTGTATAGTGTATGTATATATGTGTGTATAGTGTATGTATATATGTGTGTATAGTGTATGTATATATATGTGTGTATAGTGTATGTATATATGTATATATGTGTGTATACTGTATGTATGTATATATGTGTGTATACTGTATGTATATATGTGTGTATAGTGTATGTATATATGTGTGTATAGTGTATGTATATATGTGTGTATAGTGTATGTATGTATATATGTGTGTATAGTGTATGTATATATGTGTGTATAGTGTATGTATGTATGTGTGTATACTGTATGTATGTATATATGTGTGTATACTGTATGTATGTATATGTGTGTATAGTGTATGTATATATGTGTGTATAGTGTATGTATATATGTGTGTATAGTGTATGTATGTATGTGTGTATACTGTATGTATGTATATATGTGTGTATACTGTATGTATGTATATGTGTGTATAGTGTATGTATATATGTGTGTATAGTGTATGTATATATGTGTGTATAGTGTATGTATATATGTGTGTATAGTGTATGTATATATGTGTGTATAGTGTATGTATATATGTGTGTATAGTGTATGTATATATGTGTGTATAGTGTATGTATATATGTGTGTATAGTGTATGTATATATGTGTGTATAGTGTATGTATATATCTGTGTATAGTGTATGTATATATGTGTGTATAGTGTATGTATATATGTGTGTATAGTGTATGTATATATGTGTGTATAGTGTATGTATATATGTGTGTATAGTGTATGTATATATGTGTGTATAGTGTATGTATATATGTGTGTATAGTGTATGTATATATGTGTGTATAGTGTATGTATATATGTGTGTATAGTGTATGTATATATATGTGTATAGTGTATGTATATATGTGTGTATAGTGTATGTATATATGTGTGTATAGTGTATGTATATATATGTGTATAGTGTATGTATATATGTGTGTATAGTGTATGTATATATGTGTGTATAGTGTATGTATATATGTGTGTATAGTGTATGTATATATGTGTGTATAGTGTATGTATATATGTGTGTATAGTGTATGTATATATATGTGTGTATAGTGTATGTATATATGTGTGTATAGTGTATGTATATATGTGTGTATAGTGTATGTATATATGTGTATAGTGTATGTATATATCTGTGTATAGTGTATGTATATATGTGTGTATAGTGTATGTATATATGTGTGTATAGTGTATGTGTATATGTGTGTATAGTGTATGTATATATCTGTGTATAGTGTATGTATATATCTGTGTATAGTGTATGTATATATATCTGTGTATAGTGTATGTATATCTGTGTATAGTGTATGTATATATCTGTGTATAGTGTATGTATATATGTGTGTATAGTGTATGTATATATGTGTGTATAGTGTATGTATATATCTGTGTATAGTGTATGTATATATGTGTGTATAGTGTATGTATATATCTGTGTATAGTGTATGTATATGTGTATATGTATGTATATATGTGTATAGTGTATGTATATATCTGTGTATAGTGTATGTATATATGTGTGTATAGTGTATGTATATATGTGTGTATAGTGTATGTATATATGTGTATACTGTATGTATATATGTGTGTATAGTGTATGTATATATGTGTGTATAGTGTATGTATATATGTGTGTATAGTGTATGTATATATGTGTGTATAGTGTATGTATATATGTGTGTATAGTGTATGTATATATGTGTGTATAGTGTATGTATATATGTGTGTATAGTGTATGTATATATGTGTGTATAGTGTATGTATATATGTGTGTATAGTGTATGTATATATATGTGTATAGTGTATGTATATATCTGTGTATAGTGTATGTATATATGTGTGTATAGTGTATGTATATATGTGTGTATAGTGTATGTATATATGTGTGTATAGTGTATGTATATATGTGTGTATAGTGTATGTATATATGTGTGTATAGTGTATGTATATATGTGTGTATAGTGTATGTATATATGTGTGTATAGTATGTATGTATATATGTGTGTATAGTGTATGTATATATGTGTGTATAGTGTATGTATATATGTGTGTATAGTGTATGTATATATGTGTGTATAGTGTATGTATATATGTGTGTATAGTGTATGTATATATGTGTGTATAGTGTATGTATATATGTGTGTATAGTGTATGTATATATGTGTGTATAGTGTATGTATATATGTGTGTATAGTGTATGTATATATGTGTGTATAGTGTATGTATATATGTGTGTATAGTGTATGTATATATGTGTGTATAGTGTATGTATATATGTGTGTATAGTGTATGTATATATGTGTGTATAGTGTATGTATATATGTGTGTATAGTGTATGTATATATCTGTGTATAGTGTATGTATATATCTGTGTATAGTGTATGTATATATGTGTGTATAGTGTATGTATATATGTGTGTATAGTGTATGTATATATGTGTGTATAGTGTATGTATATATGTGTGTATAGTGTATGTATATATGTGTGTATAGTGTATGTATATATCTGTGTATAGTGTATGTATATATGTGTGTATAGTGTATGTATATATGTGTGTATAGTGTATGTATATATGTGTGTATAGTGTATGTATATATGTGTGTATAGTGTATGTATATATGTGTGTATAGTGTATGTATATATGTGTGTATAGTGTATGTATATATGTGTGTATAGTGTATGTATATATATGTGTGTATAGTGTATGTATATATGTGTGTATAGTGTATGTATATATCTGTGTATAGTGTATGTATATATCTGTGTATAGTGTATGTATATATATGTGTATAGTGTATGTATATATGTGTGTATAGTGTATGTATATATCTGTGTATAGTGTATGTATATATGTGTGTATAGTGTATGTATATATGTGTGTATAGTGTATGTATATATGTGTGTATAGTGTATGTATATATATGTGTATAGTGTATGTATATATCTGTGTATAGTGTATGTATATATCTGTGTATAGTGTATGTATATATGTGTGTATAGTGTATGTATATATGTGTGTATAGTGTATGTATATATCTGTGTATAGTGTATGTATATATGTGTGTATAGTGTATGTATATATGTGTGTATAGTGTATGTATATATCTGTGTATAGTGTATGTATATATGTGTATACTGTATGTATATATCTGTGTATAGTGTATGTATATATCTGAGTATAGTGTATGTATATATCTGTGTATAGTGTATGTATATATCTGTGTATAGTGTATGTATATATATCTGTGTATAGTGTATGTATATATGTGTATAGTGTATGTATATATCTGTGTATAGTGTATGTGTATATATGTGTATAGTGTATGTATATATGTGTGTATAGTGTATATATATCTGTGTATAGTGTATGTATATATGTGTGTATAGTGTATGTGTATATCTGTGTATAGTGTATGTATATATCTGTGTATAGTGTATGTATATATCTGTGTATAGTGTATGTATATATGTGTGTATAGTGTATGTATATCTGTGTGTATAGTGTATGTATATCTGTGTATAGTGTATGTATATATGTGTGTATAGTGTATGTATATATCTGTGTATAGTGTATGTATATATCTGTGTATAGTGTATGTATATCTGTGTATAGTGTATGTATATCTGTGTATAGTGTATGTATATATCTGTGTATAGTGTATGTATATATGTGTGTATAGTGTATGTATATATGTGTGTATACTGTATGTATGTATATCTGTGTATAGTGTATGTATATATCTGTGTATAGTGTATGTATATATGTGTATAGTGTATGTATATATCTGTGTATAGTGTATGTATATATCTGTGTATAGTGTATGTATATATGTGTGTATAGTGTATGTATATATGTGTGTATAGTGTATGTATATATCTGTGTATAGTGTATGTATATATCTGTGTATAGTGTATGTATATATGTGTATAGTGTATGTATATATCTGTGTATAGTGTATGTATATATCTGTGTATAGTGTATGTATATATGTGTGTATAGTGTATGTATATATGTGTGTATACTGTATGTATATATGTGTATAGTGTATGTATATATGTGTGTATACTGTATGTATATATGTGTGTATAGTGTATATATATCTGTGTGTATAGTGTATGTATATATGTGTGTATAGTGTATGTATATATGTGTGTATAGTGTATGTATATATGTGTGTATAGTGTATGTATATATGTGTGTATAGTGTATGTATATATCTGTGTATAGTGTATGTATATATCTGTGTATAGTGTATGTATATATATGTGTATAGTGTATGTATATATCTGTGTATAGTGTATGTATATCTGTGTATAGTGTATGTATATATGTGTGTATAGTGTATGTATATATCTGTGTATAGTGTATGTATATATGTGTGTATAGTGTATGTATATATGTGTGTATAGTGTATGTATATATGTGTGTATAGTGTATGTATATATGTGTGTATAGTGTATGTATATATGTGTGTATAGTGTATGTATATATGTATATGTATGATATATGTGTGTATAGTGTATATATATCTGTGTATAGTGTATGTATATATCTGTGTATAGTGTATGTATATATGTGTGTATAGTGTATGTATATATCTGTGTATAGTGTATGTATATATATCTGTGTATAGTGTATGTATATATGTGTGTATAGTGTATATATATCTGTGTATAGTGTATGTATATATCTGTGTATAGTGTATGTATATATCTGTGTATAGTGTATGTATATATGTGTGTATAGTGTATGTATATATGTGTGTATAGTGTATGTATATATCTGTGTATAGTGTATGTATATATGTGTGTATAGTGTATGTATATATCTGTGTATAGTGTATGTATATATATCTGTGTATAGTGTATGTATATATGTGTGTATAGTGTATATATATCTGTGTATAGTGTATGTATATCTGTGTATAGTGTATGTATATCTGTGTATAGTGTATGTATATAAATCACCAAAGGTTATAGCCAATACTGGGCCGCAATGGAGCCCAAGTACCACAACTCTATGTCAAACACCTGTGGTATATAAATTAACACAACCTAAATAGAAAATACCAGACCGCGTACCATTACAGAAATATCTTTATTAATCCATATTAAAAAAAGTGCACATGGCACATACAATAAAAGTTACATTGAGGGGGTGCATAGATGGGCAGCATCCAAGAGGAGAGACAAAAGGGGAGTTTGTAAACAAAATAATTAGACAAAGTGCAAGTGCATACAATCATAGAATAACATACCCATATTGTGTCTCTCCTCCGGGATGGCGCCAGCCCCGAAGCGCGTTTCGGCACAAGCCTTCGTCTGGGCTTGTCAGCCAAAGGCTTGTGCCGTTACACCTGGAGGCTCAGCTCTCTCTGCAGTTTGATGCCAGGACCAATCACACCTGATCCCGTTATTCACAATGCAGAGGATGCAGCAGTTGCAGAGAGAGCTGAGCCTGTAGGTGCATCGGTAACGCCCCTGTTGCTCCTAGAGGCTCATTTGCATACAGATGTAGCAGGGGTAACACTAAAACCCTAAACTCATTGCATTATCTTGAAACAAAAGCCATTGAAAAGCAATTGCTTAACGCGTTTAGTTGCATTTAGTTTAGATATCCCGTCTCATAAAGCATGAGTGTTTACCCAGACACATCTGAACATGGGGCCAACACAGACGCCTTCAGCTGCCGAGCGCACGTGTAACAGGTCAGCGCGGTACAAAACTGCTGACAGATGCCCTTTAACACCTCTGTTTCTGAAAGCTTCTTACTGCCTAAGACTTTTGCACAGCCCTGCATATATATATTGTCTATATGCCGTGTTCCTCTCTATATTATATACAGAATCTGACTTTTCCTGCAGCTTGTTAATGGAAAATGTGGAATCACGGATCTGAAGAAGCCCCTGAAATAGTATCTGCCATAATACCGCCATGTCGTGAGTCTCCAGTGTCTCCAGGGCGCGGTCAGCTCGCAGGTAGGATAATAGCGGCCTCATATGTAGCGGCTCCTCATCTCTCGCTCAGTAATTAGGGGCTGCCACGCACTGGAGTCAAGCAGGACGATTAATTACCCCTAATATGAAAGCCAGATGTGAACGCTTACGCACAAACCACAGGGACCGCCATCTTGCCGCTTTCTCCGCTGTCTCGATTCAAATCTCATTGGCCACCCAGAAAAGAAAAATTGCCGCAGGAAGAAGGAAAATGTCTGCAGTAAATCATTCTCGGTAGACATGAATAGACAGTGGAGTCGCGCAGCCCCCGTCTAGTGCGCAGAACATGGCGCTCATGGCGACCAGGCCTGATATGTCTCCGTCATCAGCCTCGGAGCTTATTCTGTGGACTGCAGCGAATGATGCCGAATATCACAGCCGTGTTTACTGCCTCAAGAGCAGGCTGATGTGAAAATGGCCCCCGGCCGCTGTAGCAAAGGGCCCTGCAGACATAACACTGATTGTTGTCTAATTATTTCCTGAGGTCTGGCAAACCTCACACCTCCTCTTAACAAGTGCACTGAGGAGCTCCACCTCTTACACCACGATCCACATCAAAAGACCAGAGAAGGTGGTGAAG
This sequence comes from Bufotes viridis, assembly GCA_033119425.1. NCBI lineage: Eukaryota > Metazoa > Chordata > Amphibia > Anura > Bufonidae > Bufotes > Bufotes viridis. The sequence goes on from CM065598.1 coordinate 103,205,758, forward strand.
GCGCAGCCAAGGGTCCAGGCGCTGAGGAGGAGAGGGGGCACAGACAGCCAAGGGTCCAGGCGCTGAGGAGGAGAGGGGGCACGGGCAGCCAAGGGTCCAGGCACTGAGGAGGAAAGGGGGCACGGGCAGCTAAGGGTCCAGGCGCTGAGAAGGAGAGGGGGCACGGGCAGCCAAGGGTCCTGGCACTGAGGAGGAGAGGGGGCACGGGCAGCCAAGGGTCCAGGCGCTGAGGAGGAGAGGGGGCACGGGCAGCCAAGGGTCCAGGCGCTGAGGAGGAGAAGGGGCAGGGGCAGCCAAGGGTCCAGGCGCTGAGGAGGAGAGGGGGCACGGGCAGCTAAGGGTCCAGGCGCTGAGGAGGAGAGGGGGCACGGCCAGCTAAGGGTCCAGGCGCTGAGGAGGAGAGGGGGCACGGGCAGCCAAGGGTCCAGGCACTGAGGAGGAGAGGGGGCACGGGCAGCCAAGTGGTCCAGGCACTGAGAGGAGAGGGGGCACGGGCAGCCAAGGGTCCAGGCGCTGAGGAGGAGAGGGGGCACGGGCAGCCAAGGGTCCAGGCGCTGAGGAGGAGAGGGGGCACGGGCAGCTAAGGGTCCAGGCACTGAGGAGGAGAAGGGCAGGGGCAGCTAAGGGTCCAGGGGCTGAGGAGGAGAGGGGGCACGGGCAGCCAAGCGGTCCAGGCGCTGAGGAGGAGAGGGGGCACGGGCAGCCAAGTGGTCCAGGCACTGAGGAGGAGAGGGGGCACGGGCAGCCAAGGGTCCAGGCGCTGAGGAGGAGAGGGGGCACGGGCAGCCAAGGGTCTAGGCACTGAGGAGGAGAGGGGGCACGGGCAGCTAATGGTCCAGGCGCTGAGGAGGAGGGGGCACGGGCAGCTAAGGGTCCAGGCGCTGAGGAGGAGAGGGGGCACGGGCAGCCAAGGGTCCAGGCACTGAGGAGGAGAGGGGCACGGGCAGCCAAGGGTCCAGGCACTGAGGAGGAGAGGGGGCACGGGCAGCCAAGGGTCCAGGCGCTGAGGAGGAGAGGGGGCACGGGCAGCCAAGGGTCCAGGCGCTGAGGAGGAGAGGGGGCACGGGCAGCCAAGGGTCCAGGCACTGAGGAGGAGAGGGGGGCACGGGCAGCTAAGGGTCCAGGCGCTAAGGAGGAGGAGGGGGCACGGGCAGCTAAGGGTCCAGGCGCTGAGGAGGAGAGGGGGCACGGGCAGCCAAGGGTCCAGGCACTGAGGAGGAGAGGGGGCACGGGCAGCTAAGGGTCCAGGCACTGAGGAGGAGAGGGGGCACGGGCAGCTAAGGGTCCAGGCGCTGAGGAGGAGAGAGGGGCACGGGCAGCCAAGGGTCCAGGCGCTGAGGAGGAGAGGGGGCACGGGCAGCCAAGGGTCCAGGCGCTGAGGAGGAGAGGGGGCACGGGCAGCCAAGGGCCCAGGCACTGAGGAGGAGAGGGGGCACGGGCAGCTAAGGGTCCAGGCGCTGAGGAGGAGAGGGGGCACGGGCAGCTAAGGGTCCAGGGGCTGAGGAGGAGAGGGGGCACGGGCAGCTAAGGGTCCAGGGGCTGAGGAGGAGAGGGGGCACGGGCAGCTAAGGGTCCAGGCGCTGAGGAGGAGAGGGGGCACGGGCAGCTAAGGGTCCAGGGGCTGAGGGGGAGAGGGGGCACGGGCAGCTAAGGGGTCCAGGGGCTGAGGAGGAGAGGGGGCACGGGCAGCTAAGGGCTCCAGGGCTGAGGAGGAGAGGGGGCACGGCAGCCAAGGGTCCAGGCGCTGAGGAGGAGAGGGGGCACAGGCAGCTAAGGGTCCAGGGGCTGAGGAGGAGAGGGGGCACGGCAGCCAAGGGTCCAGGCGCTGAGGAGGAGAGGGGGCACAGGCAGCTAAGGGTCCAGGGGCTGAGGAGGAGAGGGGGCACGGGCAGCTAAGGGTCCAGGGGCTGAGGAGGAGAGGGGGCACGGGCAGCTAAGGGTCCAGGGGCTGAGGAGGAGAGGGGGCACGGGCAGCTAAGGGTCCAGGGGCTGAGGAGGAGAGGGGGCACAGGCAGCTAAGGGTCCAGGGGCTGAGGAGGAGAGGGGGCACGGCAGCCAAGGGTCCAGGCGCTAAGGAGGAGAGGGGGCACGGGCAGCCAAGGGTCCAGGCGCTGAGGAGGAGAGGGGGCACGGGCAGCTAAGGGTCCAGGGGCTGAGGAGGAGAGGGGGCACAGGCAGCTAAGGGTCCAGGGGCTGAGGAGGAGAGGGGGCACAGGCAGCTAAAGGTCCAGGGGCTGAGGAGGAGGTGGTGAGGAGGCAACTGAAAGTCCAAGGTCGGAGGAGGTGGAGAGGGGGCAGCTAGGGGTTCAGCGGCTGAGAAGGAGGTGGTAAAGGGGCAACTGAGGGTCCAGGGGTTGAGTAGGAGATGGTGAAGGGGCAACTGAGGGTCCAGGGGTTGAGGAGGAGATGGTGAAGGGGCAACTGAGGGTCCAGGGGTTGAGTAGGAGATGGTGAAGGGGCAACTGAGGGTCTAGGGGTTGAGGAGGAGATGGTGAAGGGGCAACTAAGGGTTCAGGGGCTGAGGAGGAGGTAGTGAAGGAGCAACTAAGGGTCCAGGAGATGAGGAGGGGGTGGTGAGGGGTCAATTAAGGGTCCAGGGGCCATGAAAGAGGTGGTGAGGAGGCAAGTAAGGTTCAAGGAGTTGAGGAGGAGGTGTGAGGGGGCAGCTGGGCTAAAGGTCCATAGGTCAAGAAGGAGGTGTGAGGAGGCTGATAACAGTCCAGGGTCCGAGGGATGCGAGGATGATGGTGGTGGTGGTGGGGTGGGACAGTTAGGGTGGTGAGGCGGCTTCTCCATTTGGTCACAGAAGTGTTGAGGAATCCACCATTAAGGCTCTGTTCACACCTCGTCAGAGCCTCACATCAGAGGGATATACCTGGAGTACCACTTTAATAAGGAGAGCTGTTGGAAAGCCGAAGACGTTTTTCGAGGAGTTATGTACCTATAATACTCAGGCACTACTCAAATTCATATAGAAATCTACCCACCCTACTGTGAATATGGACGACAGCCCTGAATATTATATCTGGGTGACACTTCCAGTGATGTCATTGGGAGGGGCTTTGACAACCTTCCTACTTATTCATGTGGCTGTCACCATAGTTTGTATAATTAGGGAATAGGACTGGCCTATTGAAGACCGTAGCCAAAATTCTGATTGTTGCTCTGAAGTTAAGGGGTTTGTAAGATGGAGTTCCCCTTTAAGAATTTGTTTGATGAAATGTAGCAGAACACTCACCACCATGATAATGGTTGCAGCCCTTTCATGCGATCTTCATACCCCCTGGACCTTCCCAATGGCCGACTCTCCACAGATCTTTGTGGTTGACCCAAGGACCCGCCCCCGCTGCCGCCTCATGCAGTGGCCAGGTTTGGGGTGGCCCCAACGCTACGCTGGGTCCCCTGGATGCTGTCGAGGTGTCACCATTTGCTGCTGTTCTCCGGATGGGATGGTAAAGCGTGGTGCACCCCAATGGGAAATAAGTCCAGAGAGTCAGGGTCTGCAGTTAACCAGGGGGCTTCTTTACTGGAGGAATTCAGGTACAAAACAATACAGGCGAGGCATTGGGCTGGCTTCTCCAGTCTTCTTCCTGAGATGAGGCATAGGGCTGGCTTCTCCAGTCTCCTGCCTGAGACGAGGCATAGGGCCGGCTTCTCCAGTCTCCTCCCTGAGACGAGGCATAGGGCTGGCTTCTCCAGTCTCCTCCCTGAGACGAGGCATGGGGCTGGCTTCTCCAGTCTTTTCCCTGAGATGAGGCATAGGGCCGGCCTCTCCAGTCTGTTCCCTGAGACGAGGCATAGGGCTGGCTTCTCCAGTCTGTTCCCTGAGACGAGGCATAGGGCTGGCTTCTCCAGTCTCCTCCCTGAGACGAGGCATGGGGCTGGCTTCTCCAGTCTTCTCCCTGAGACGAGGCATAGGGCCGGCTTCTCCAGTCTCCTCCCTGAGACAAGGCATAGGGCCGGCTTCTCCAGTCTCCTGCCTGAGATGAGGCATAGGACCAGCTTCTCCAGTCTGTTCCCTGAGATGAGGCATAGGGCCGGCTTCTCCAGTCTCCTCCCTGAGACGAGGCATAGGGCCGGCTTCTCCAGTCTCCTCCCTGAGATGAGGCATAGGGCTGGCTTCTCCAGTCTCCTCCCTGAGACGAGGCATGGGGCTGGCTTCTCCAGTCTTCTCCCTGAGACGAGGCATAGGGCTGGCTTCTCCAGTCTCCTGCCTGAGACGAGGCATAGGGCTAGCTTCTCCAGTCTGTTCCCTGAGATGAGGCATGGGGCTGGCTTCTCCAGTCTCCTGCCTGAGATGAGGCATAGGACCAGCTTCTCCAGTGTGTTCCCTGAGACGAGGCATAGGGCCGGCTTCTCCAGTCTTCTCCCTAAGACGAGGCATAGGGCCAGCTTCTCCAGTCTTCTCCCTGAGACGAGGCATAGGGCCGGCTTCTCCAGTCTTCTCCCTGAGACGAGGAATAGGGCCGGCTTCTCCAGTCTTCTCCCTGAGACGAGGCATAGGCCTGAGCTAGCTGTCCCTCTTTCTCTTCACAAGGCTGGTACCCTGGTCCAAGGCTGGTGATCCAGGGTCTGTGGCAGCGTATCCCTGTCTCAGCGTCTTCTTCTGGTCACTCAGTCGTCTGGCAGATCTCTTCCAAGCACTGTTCCCTAACTGCAGCACACTAGGGGCTCTGACTGCTCTCCTTACATACAGTTTTTGTTAGACTAGAACCTTCTAGTAGAAGGGGTGAAGTGGAGAAACTCAGCACAAACAGATACATTGTAACACTTTCCGTCTGTCATAGACTTACATTAGAGCTTCAATGATACTCAATGGCAATGACACAGCAGGTTTTCCAGACAAAAACAAGTTTCCAGACATTACAACAGAGCTAAACCAGACATTTAAGAGGTCAGGCTGTCTGCTTTTTGGTGGTAAAGAAGCCTGGGTTTTTCCCTCTAAAACATGGTCTTCTTTAAACCCTTTAGCAGCTGTGTAAAATTATCAGCTTCTCAATCAAAGCCCTAACAGTCTCTTAGTATTTATTAACCCTTTCCACAGAGCCATGTAAATACAGTGATAATGAACAGGATATATATCACAACATATATATAAAATGCAGTAACACAGTAATAAACAGTGCAAGTTAACCCTTTTAGGTAAAAAAAAGTAAGAAGTTTTAACTTTGCATAGGGGAAATAGGCAAATGTCCAAAAATGTCCAAATGTCAAAGTACTCCCTGCTCCAGGGCACTACACTTATAATAACCTGATAATGATCCAGATTTGATTGTCACTTTAATACATGTTAATGGGATTATGGTATTTTCAGGATTTGATAAGCGGCGTCCACTGCACATGGAGTCAATGAAGTCAACTTTGAGGAGAGTTCAAGGATCGGAGAGGTCACCCGTGTCATCATATGTTATAGATTTAGTGTGACTGGTGTCCGTCACAGCTGCCAGAGCCCCCCCCCTCCCCAATAACGTGTAATTAAGACGCTGCTTGTGTCACACACATTCCTGGGATTAATGACGCAGTGCCGAACCTCGCCCCCTGGCGACTCAACTAGAGGTGAGAGACAAAGGTGATGGGGCTCATATCTGACCGCAGCGCAAAACAAGGCAGAATGCAACCTGAAAACACCATATTTATCAATGTATCACGCAGAAATCCCTCTGACAATGTATCATTTATTACAGAGGGCGTGGTTACAGTCACGATATCACAATTTACAATTTATAACAGGGGGCGTGGCTACACAGTCACAATATCACAATGTATCATTTATTACAGAGGGTGTGGCTACAGTCACAATATCACAATGTATCATTTATTACAGGAGGAGTGGCTACAGTCACAATATCACAATGTATCATTTATTACAGGAGGAGTGGCTACAGTCACAATATTACAATGTATCATTTATTAAAGGGGTGTGGCTACAGTCACAATATTACAATGTATCATGTATTACAGGGGCGTGGCTACAGTCACAATATCACAATGCATCATTTATTACAGAGGGTGTGGCTACAGTCACAATATTACAATGTATCATGTATTACAGGGGCGTGGCTACAGTCACAATATCACAATGTATCATTTATTACAGGGGCGTGGCTACAGTCACAATATCACAATGTATCATTTATTACAGAGGGTGTGGCTAGTCACAATATCACAATGTATCATTTATTACAGGAGAAGTGGACACAGTCACAATATTACAATGTATCATTTATTACAGGGGTGTGGCTACAGTCACAATATTACAATGTATCATGTATTACAGGGGTGTGGCTACAGTCACAATATCACAATGTATCATTTGGTACAGGAGGAGTGGCTACAGTTACAATATTACAATATATAATTTATTACAGGGGGTGTGGCTACAGTCACAATATTGCAATGTATGGAGCCATGTTATTTGGTACACCTTATGGCTGTGTTCACACTGGCATTCTGGGCTCATCCACAATGGATAAGACGGAGCAGTGACTTATAATGGGATCCAACAGAGTGTTGAGAATAGCACAACATGGAACCTGACAGAATGGAGCCGAAAGAAACTCCACTTATGCTCATTCACTGGAAAGAAAAATCCACACAGCAGTCCCGTTGGTAACAAAAGGGGGAGGGGCATGACAAATGTGGAAGCATGAACTGGGAGGAGGAGCCATGATGTAGGGGTGGGGCTTACTCCAGTGAATCAGGAACAGTCTCATTCCCATTCAAACAAGGCTGATTCTCATCACAGCAGTGAATGGGCGAGAGCCTGGGGGGAAGAAGTAATAATAGTGTGGGGGAGGAAGAGAAGGGAGAGAAAGGAAATAAAGGAGGAAGAGGAGGAGAAGGGAGAGAAAGGAAGTAAAGGATAAGGAGGAGGAGAAGGGAGAGAAAGGAACTAAAGGAGGAAGAGGAGGAAAAGGGAGAGAAAGGAAGTAAAGGAGGAAGAGGGGGAGAAGGGAGAGAAAGGAAGTAAAGGAGGAGAAGATGGGAGAAAAAGGAAGTAAAGGATAAGGAGGAGGAGAAGGGAGAGAAAGGAACTAAAGGAGGAAGAGGAGGAGAAGGGAGAGAAAGGAAGTAAAGGGGGAAGAGGAGGAGAAGGGAGAGAAAGTAAATAAAGGAAGAGAAGGAGGAGAAGATGGGAGAGAAAGGAAGTAAAGGAAGAAGAGGAGGAGAAGGGAGAGAAAGGAAGTAAAGGAAGAAGAGGAGGAGAAGGGAGAGAAAAGAAGTAAAGGAAGAGGAGGAGAAAGGAGAGAAAGGAAGCAAAGAAGAAAGAGGAGGAAGAAGAGTAGGAGAAGAGGTAGAAAGGAAGAGGAGGAGGAGGAAGAGGAGGATACGGAGAGAAAGGAAATAAAGGAAAAGGAGGAGGAAGAAAAGGAAGACAAGAAGGAAGAGGACTGGGGGAGTAGGTACAGGAGATGAAAGTGGAGGACGAAAAGAAGGAGCAGAAAGAATGGGACTGGGAGGAGGGGGGTAGAAGAGAAACAAGAGAAGGGGGGATGAAGAGGAGGAGGAAGATGAAGAAGAGGAGGAAGAGAAGGAGGGAGAGGATCAAAAAATAGGAAGAGGAAGACAATGAAAAGAAGTAGGAAGAGAAGGTGTAATAGGATGAGGACTGGGAGGAAGAGGAAGTGGAGGAAGAAATTGGAGTAGGAAGAGGAGAAGAAAGAAGATGAGGGCGATGAAGGAGAAGATAAGTAAGAGGAGGAATAGGAGTAGTAGTTGTTCATAGTGTTTAAAGGGAACCTATCACCGTGAAAATGCATATTAATCTGCAGGCAGCATTCAGTAAAATGTGTAATTTATACATTTCAGTTCCTGCTCGTTTTGGGCTTTGAAGTGCAGGAGGCGGTCCTATCAGTGATTGACATCCTTCCCTCTATGGCGGTGTATACAGAGGTAGCTGTCAATCACTGATAGGACCGCCTCCTGGACTTCAAAGCCCAAAATGAGCAGGAATTTAATTGTATAAATTACAAGTTTTACTGAATCTTTTCCTATAAATCTATATATCGATCTGCTCAGCTCCTCCTGCGCTATAACATACCGCCTGCAGCTCAGACACCGTGTTCAACATGACTGGTTCTCATTGTGTTGACCCCACATTTTATATTAGGCTTTTTTTATGTGGTTAATTTTTCTTTTTTGTTTGTTTTCATTGTCTTATTTATTTTGTTACTTAGAATTTCAACTATTATTTATTTGCTGTTACTTTTCTGATAGAAAACTCTAGATTCAGTGATATATTTTATTACTATGTAACTTTTTTTTGCTCTTCTTTCCTCTCTTCTCTGGCTGACTTGCCTGGTTGAGGTATAAGTGCGGCCCACCTTTATGTCCCCCCATGCTCCCAGTACACAGCTGTGCAGGCGTGGACACGGTGAGTGCCAGTCGGTTGGTACACAGCCTTCTTGGGCACGGCTCATTACTCACTTACCTTGTACTCAGAGAACATTTAGTCCCGGCAGGAAATAGCCAATAGGAATATCTCGGTTTCTTGTTCAGACTGGGGCTCCCCTAAAATCCTCAACCCCCTGCCTTAGGATCTCTTGGACCCTGTAGGTGTCACCCAATGCATGGCACTAAAAATAAGCGGATTTTCCTTCATTTTGGTCCATCCCCTCGAAGGCAAATGACCCGGACAGAGAAGTTTCCGCATAAGGTGCAGAGTCATAAATCCAGGGAATAACATAAACAGAGGATTGAATTAGTGGCGGTGCGGAGGACGCCTCCATGCTCTTGGCTGCTGAAAATATGACTTAAGAAACTGCTGCCAAAAACGAAATATGGAGAAACCTCCGCAAACATGAGATGTGTTACAGAGCTGCAGACATCTACCGCCTCAGCGAGCAACACCCGGGCAGAAAACGCTCAGACGTGGGCGCCAACACCTGACACGCCACCCGGGGCCCGATTCATTAGAGCGCCTTCTATTTATAGCCAAGATCATTAACTACATTATTACATCCTGAGGGGCACTGGGCAGGAATTTGGTGATTTCTGTCCCCCTGGGTCAGGACCTGACGCTCCCCTAGAGATGACCCAATGCAGAGTCAAACAGATCTATTTGTGAACAAAAAATGTATAGTTGTGGTGGCTCACACTAGATGGGTATATGGAATAGGTGCTACAGCCTAAGTCAGAGGTACACCACCCCTCTGTATAAAAATTCAATATAATAACTAGATAGGGTGTGCACTCAAAATCTGGACAGCATAATATTGATGGATAATAGAGTTTAATCAACCGCAATCTATAAAAACATGTAACAAATTAAAAATATGTAACAAATTTAAAATAACAAATACAAAATACAGAGTACAAAACAATGTTAAAAAAGGATCGAATGAGCAATAAAAATGGCGTAGACGGGACCGGAGTCCGATTGAATATTCTGTATCGCAATGATCTTAATAAATCAAATGGAGTTTATTACTTTGATCTCTCCAGTAATAGTCCAATCCTCAGAGTGGATATATCGCACTCCTTTGGTAAGATGGAATTTGAGATAGTAGTCCACCCAAGTTTTAGGATATGTCAGATGTTAAATGATAATAATAATTGTCATTCACCCAAGTCTTGGGGTATCACAGTGCTGGCTTACCTCTCCGCAAAATCCGCACATTGCAGGGCAACACTCTGAGTTCGGTGTGCCTGGATCGGCGTCTCTCGCCGTACAGCGTGTGGTCCCGGTATGGCAATCTCGCGAGAGTAGGAGATCCTATTGCGTGTAGTCTCAAAGAACGCAATATCGCGAGAGTGGAGGATCGTACTATACCTCTTTGCCTGAGTGGAGGGCCAGTTCAAAATTCCAATATCGTGTTTTTCTTTTGCTTGATTTCTCGCATGGCCATGCTCATCTAATTTGGGGTCTTCTCACAAGAATGGAAAAACAGCCCATGAACGGTGAGAGACGCCGATCCAGGCACACCGAACTCAGAGTGTTGCCCTGCAATGTGCGGATTTTGCGGAGAGGTAAGCCAGCACTGTGATACCCCAAGACTTGGGTGAATGACAATTATTATTATCATTTAACATCTGACATATCCTAAAACTTGGGTGGACTACTATCTCAAATTCCATCTTACCAAAGGAGTGCGATATATCCACTCTGAGGATTGGACTATTACTGGAGAGATCAAAGTAATAAACTCCATTTGATTTATTAAGATCACTGCGATACAGAATATTCAATCGGACTCCGGTCCCGTCTACGCCATTTTTATTGCTCATTCGATCCTTTTTTAACATTGTTTTGTACTCTGTATTTTGTATTTGTTATTTTAAATTTGTTACATATTTTTAATTTGTTACATGTTTTTATAGATTGCGGTTGATTAAACTCTATTATCCATCAATATTATGCTGTCCAGATTTTGAGTGCACGCCCTATCTAGTTATTATATCAAACAGATCTATGTTGTCTCCCAGGACCCGGCTGCATTGTATATTGGAAGCTGAGGTAGTCTAAAATGCAGCTCCTGTCTCATCAGTGGGGCAGACTTCACCTCTCTCCATCCTCTATGCTTTACACTGCTGCTCTGCTCCATGAGGACACAGCTATGATAAGTGACTCCAGCTTAGCAACATTATCTGTTGGAGTGTGAGGTAGTCTGAAATGCAGCTCTTACGTGACGGCTCAGCAATTTTCGGCACCCCAGTTGCTGGGGAACTACTACTCTCAGCATGCACACTTGGTTGGCTGCTCTTGTAACTCCTGCCGGTATAAATGCACCATGATGGGAGTTGTAGTTTCAAAACAGCTGGAGAGCCATATCCCAGTGCTATCTCATCAGAGGCTTCGACCAATGACTCCAGGGTGGCGGCATTACCTAGTGGAGTCTGAGGTAGTCTGAAATCCATCTCATGTCTCACCAGAAGCTCAGACCTCTCCTCTGTCCTTCCTCTATGCTTTACAATGCTGCTCTGCTCTATTGGTGTACCTGATGAATTAGATTGTAAGCTCTGTGGGAGAGGACATGTTTCTGTACTGAGCTTCAGTATATGCGGGCGATACATAGATGATGAGTAAATAAAACCTTAGCAGGAGCCCCATCATGGTACGTCGTTTCCTGTGTGCCCCCTCCACCCCCCCCCCCATACCCTCCCCAATGTCTGGCCTCAGAATTGCTGCCTGTGCTGAAAACGTTGACTTTTCCCAGGAGCGGTGTAATATCGCTAATGGCAAGACTGGAAAAAGGAAATGTTTCACTAACATGGAGAATTTCTGGCCTGCGTCCTCGGTGAGGCCTGCGTGTCAGAGGGGGAAGGAAACTGCTGAAATGTGAGCCCCGCGCAGCTGCAGAGTCAGGAAAAAAGGGCTATATGCACCCGGCGCACGGGGCGGAGCCAGTCACCGCAAAGGGTTAATGTCACCAACGAGTCTGGATAGAAAAGACATGCGACAGATCTGTCCCTCCAAGAACAGGCCCCGCCCTCGTGGTCATGTGACACATAATGGCATCATGGATAAAACGAAGAAAGGATGCTGAGACTTGTAGTCCCTTAGAGCTGGTGGAAAATGTAATATTTACTTCTACAAGTCTGCTCCAACTGCGCCAAGCCATTCCAAATGTGACTGCAGGTTCGGTGCCACTCAGTGCACCCAACACTCATGAAGTTCATGACCCGCCCTTAAAGGCGCCATCCTGTTTTAGGTCCATTTTATGTCCGTCAACATTCATCTGCAGAACTTTCTAATTGGCTTTATGTTTCAATTCAAAAGCTCTGCTTGCTGTCAATCAACTGGACCATTGTTCCTTACTTCTAGAGGTTAAGGGTCACTTTTCACAGCTGAAGACTTGTTACAGTGCAACAGGGTAGACAACCCTCTGTAAGCTAAGCTCACAGACAATTCCCTCTCCTGCCTGGCAGTTTGTTACAATGTGTCAGTCCGGAGTTCAGGTCGGTTGTGTGGACTAAATATAATTGTAACAAGCTTTCGGCTGTGAGAAGTATGAGAACAGGTCTTCAGTCTCAGTCCCATTTATTGTCAGCAAGCAGAGATCTTGAGTCTAATAAAAACTTGCAGCACTTTCCCTCAGTCCTGAGTTGCACAAGCCTGGACGCCGGCCCTTTAATGAGAGTCCTGACACTAATTGCCTTGTAATTTGGATGGGGTCGTGCGGTGGGGCCGGTGAGCGCTTGTGGCTCAGGGCCGAATATTTGGCTCGTGAGCGGGATTTTTTAATGTGACTTGGTTCTGTGTCAAAGTAAATGAGTCTCACAAGGTGATGCGTGGGAGAGGCCGACATCGCGCTCCCGGGGTCATTCCGATCGCAGGAGAGATTTGATTTCTGGACACGTAAAGAATTCACTAAAGACTGAAGAGGAAATCTGATGATGAGGACGAGAAATGGAGCAGTTTCCGGATAAGCGGAGAAGATGAGACGTGTGGGTGATGGCACCGTCTGGAGGCTGCTGGCGGCCCCTGAGGGGTAGCTGGACGAGGCCACTAAGGCTACGTTCACACGACGACAATTGTCGCGCGACTTAAATAGGGCACAACTTCACTGCAACATTTGTCGCGCGACAAAAAGTCGCACTATTGTCACGCGACAATTTGTATAATGGGAGTCTATGGTGTCGCATTGCGACATGCTGCGACTGCGACACGACAGTTGCAGAAAAACCCATCCGGGATGGATTTTTTCCAACTGTCGTGTCGCAGTCGCAGCTTGTCGCATGTCGCAATGCGACACCATAGACTCCCATTATAAAAATTGTCGTGCGACAATAGTGCGAATTTTTGTCGCGCGACAAATGTCGTCGTGTGAATGTAGTCTAAATGGTGAGGATAAACCCTCTAATAGAAGGCGGCCATCCCCTCTTCTGTCAATAAAGCTCAGTCGTTCTGTGATGGTCTGCAACTTTCTAAAGGTTTGGCTGTGCTGCGATTTTGGGTGCCACATGGCAGCCATAGAAAGAATGGGGTCATAGTGCAGGTCGCACGTTTGCCACAATTGTGACTCTAGAATTGTAAAAAATCCAGCAGTGCCATGGCAGACATGCGAGTCGTGCTGTGACTCCGTTCATTTCTGCGCTAGCACCGCTACAATCCCACTGCAATTCTTGGGCACAACGACTGCCTCGCAACCAAGATCGCCTAGCCAAACCCAATAGATGTTGTGCTTCAGTGCCTCACCATTTTTGAGATCTCTGCTTGTTGTCAGAGGATGGAAACATTCATGTCTGATAATACCTACACGTCCAATACCTGTTGCAGTGTCCGGGTTTGGGGTGACCCCAATGCTACGCTGGGTCCCTGGGACACCGTCGAGGTGTCACCACGTGTTCCTTCTCTCCAGAAGGGATGGTGAGGAGTGGTGTACCCCAATGGGAAATTAGTCCAGAGAGTCAGGGTCTGCAGTAACCAGGGGGCATCCTTACTGGAGGAATTCAGGTGAGGCATAGGGCTGACTTCTCCAGTCTCCTCCCTGAGACGAGGCATAGGGCAGGCTTCTCCAGTCTCCTCGCTGAGACGAGGCATAGGGCTGGCTTCTCCAGTCTCCTCCCTGAGACGAGGCATAGGGCCGGCTTCTCCAGTCTCCTCCCTGAGACGAGGCATAGGGCCGGCTTCTCCAGTCTCCTTCCTGAGACGAGGCATAGGGCTGGCTTCTCCAGTCTCCTCCCTGAGACGAGGCATAGGGCTGACTTCTCCAGACTCCTCCCTGAGACGAGGCATAGGGCTAGCTTCTCCAGTCTCCTCCCTGAGACGAGGCATAGGGCAGGCTTCTCCAGTCTCCTCCCTGAGACGAGGCATAGGGCCGGCTTCTCCAGTCTCCTCCCTGAGATGAGGCATAGGGCTGGCTTCTCCAGTCTCCTCCCTGAGACAAGGCATAGGGCCGGCTTCTCCAGTCTCCTCCCTGAGACGAGGCATAGGGCTGGCTTCTCCAGTCTCCTCCCTGAGACGAGGCATAGGGCCGGCTTCTCCAGTCTCCTCCCTGAGATGAGGCATAGGGCTGGCTTCTCCAGTCTCCTCCCTGAGACAAGGCATAGGGCCGGCTTCTCCAGTCTCCTCCCTGAGACGAGGCATAGGGCTGGCTTCTCCAGTCTCCTCCCTGAGACGAGGCATAGGGCTGGCTTCTCCAGTCTACTTTCTGGCAGAAGAAGGGTTTGATGCTGAGGAAAGGCCTGAGCTAGCTGTCCCTCTCTCACACAAGGCTGGTGGCCCAGACTCTGTAGCTAAGTTATCCGAACCTTCTACTGGGAGGGGTGGAGTGGAGAAGCACAGCCTAAAAGAGAAGCAATGTTATAATTGTTGTCTGTCATAGACTTGTATAGAGTTTCTATACAAGTCTATGGGAATGACTATGCAGTTTTCCCAGACATAAACAAGTCTTCAGATATAAACAACCCAGGTAAACCAGTCAGAAGGTCGGTGTGTCTGTTTATTTCCCTTGAAAACTCTGCATAGGTAGAAAGTCATAAAGTCTCTCGGTATTCGCTGGCTGTGCATTAACCCTTTCCACAGGGCAGTGCAGCCTTAGTGCAATAACAGTGCAAATGAACAGGATATATTACAAAGGCAGTTCAACAATATGAACGATTATAACGGCACAGGACAGCATAGATCACAGTGAAAGTTAACCCTTCAAAGTACAATAAAGTAGGCAACTGATGGCTTTGCATTAGCAGTAATAGGGGCAAATGTCCACAAACATCCAAAGTGCCCTTGTTCCAGGGCACTACTCTCACATCTGAGGGTTTGTTACAGTTGCACCAGTCTAGGCAACGTCTTCTATGTCCTGTAACAATCAAAAGAGTGAAAAGGGAGGAAGGATATCTCTTCAGATGTGTCCCAGGTTACAGCTTTTGGGGAAACTGGGAGGAATTAACTTGCTTTATATTTGGAACAGTAAGTCTCTCTTTGCAATACAGTCCAAAAAAGAAAAAAAGCCCCACCCCTTTATGTTAACTCCACCTTTTTGTGTCATTAAGCCACACCTCTTTGTTTCAGCCCAGTACATTTGGGGCATACCATTTCATATAGGAATCCTTTAATAATGACTTGCGCCCCTTACACCCCATGATCAGCTGTCATTACCGGGGGTATAAAGTGGAAATGACTTGATGGGTGCACTCCCACTCTAACAGAGTCGCCCCAAATTCAACTCTTGTGTCCCAAGCAGATGACCCCTCTAAACCGCGGTCAGAAGTGAAGCAAAGTGTGCATGGACGAAGCTGCTGTTATTACTATGACCTCCTGTATGTGTCACTACCAAGGGTGGCCTAAGAGTCTGGGGTCACTAGTGAAAGCTTGTGAAGAGTCCAGAGTCACGAGAAAGTGGTTATGAGAAGTCTGCGGTCATCTTTAAGTGATTTTGTAGAGTCTGGGGGTCACCGATAAGTGCTTGCGTAGAGTCAAGGGTCATCAGTAAGTAGTTGTAAGAAGTCCATAATCACTAAGTGGCTGCGAGGAGTCCAGGGTAACCACTATGTGCTTGTGAGGAGTCCAGGATCACCAGTAAGTGGATGTGGAGAGTCCAGGGTTACTGGTGAGTGGTTGTGAGGAGTCCAGGGTCACAGGTAAGTGTTTGTGAGGAGTCCAGGGTCACAGGTATGTGGTTGTGGGGGGGTCTGAGGTTGTGAGGAGTACAGAGTCACTAGTAGGTGGTTGTGAAGAGTCCAGAGGCCTCAGTAAGTGGTTGTGAGAAGTCCAGAATTACCGGTAAGTGGTTGTGAGGAGTCCATGGTCACTTGTATGTGGTTGTGGGGGGGGGGGGGGGTCTGGGGTCACTGGTAAGTAGTTGTGAGGAGTCCATATTTACCATTAAGCGGTTATGAGGAGCCCGGGGTCACTGGTAAGTGGTTGTGTGGAGTCCAGGGTCACCATTAAGTGTATATGAGAAGTCTAGAATCACCGGTAAGTGGTAGTGAAGAGTCCAGGGTAATTGGTAAGTGGTAGTAAAGAGTCCAGGGTAATTGGTGAGTGGTTGTGAGTAGTCCAGGGTCACTGGTGAGTGGTAGTGAAGAGTCCAGGGTAATTGGTAAGTGGTAGTGAAGAGTCCAGGGTAATTGGTGAGTGGTTGTGAAGAGTCCAGGGTAATTGGTGAGTGGCTGTGAAGAGTCCAGGGTCACTGGTAAGTGGCTGTGAAGAGTCCAGGGTAATTGGTGAGTGGTTGTGAGTAGTCCAGGGTCACTGGTGAGTGGTAGTGAAGAGTCCAGGGTAATTGGTAAGTGGTAGTGAAGAGTCCAGTGTAATTGGTGAGTGGTTGTGAAGAGTCCAGGGTCACTGGTGAGTGGTAGTGAAGAGTCCAGGGTAATTGGGGAGTGGTTGTGAGGAGTCCAGGGTAATTGGTGAGTGGTTGTGAAGAGTCCAGGGTAATTGGTAAGTGGTAGTGAAGAGTCCAGGGTCACTGGTGAGTGGTTGTGAAGAGTCCAGGGTAATTGGTGAGTGGTAGTGAAGAGTCCAGGGTAATTGGTAAGTGGTTGTGAAGAGTCCAGGGTAATTGGTGAGTGGTTGTGAAGAGTCCAGGGTAATTGGTGAGTGGTTTTGAAGAGTCCAGGGTAATTGGTAAGTGGTTTTGAAGAGTCCAGGGTCACTGGTGAGTGACTGTGAAGAGTCCAGGGTCTCCAGTATGTGGTTGCACTCACTCTGTCGGGTGTCCCCCTCTCACTTATTCCCCTTCCTCCTGCCTCTCACATTCAGTAGGCGGCTGTAGACCCCAGTGATGAATTCATGAATAATTATCTGCGTGTTCGGCGCCTTCAGCCGCGCTCCTTTGAGCAGACACCGTCCGGTCAGTGAAATGGAGAACGTTGACCTTTCTTTTCTTGGCTCCAGTTCAATCCTCCGTTCTGCCTCCTGCAGATCTTTGCACTTTTAATTTTCATTTCTTCATTTGATACTTCTCGGTTTTTGGTCCCGCTCCATCACTAACACCCGAAATGCAAATCTCGGCAGGATCCCCCCGTCCCCAGCAAATAAGGCTCCATTATTGTCTGATGGTTCCCTGATATCAGCAAGTTATTAGACGACCCAACATCTAGGAGAGAGAGATCACAAAGTACTGTATTCAGTGTAGAGATCAACCAGGATATAGAGATCAACCAGGATATGGAGATCACCCAATTTATACAGGATAAAGTGATCGCCCAGTACAAGAGATCACCCAAGATGTAGAGATCACTCAGGACATAGAGCTCACTCAGTATATAAGGATCAACCAGGTTGTAGAGATCATCCAGGATATAGAGATCACTTAGTAAATAGGGATAAACCCAAGATATAGAGATCACCCAGGATATTGCGATCATTTAGGATATAGGGATTACTCAGTTTATAGAGATCTTGAGATCCTCCAGTATATAGAGATCACCCAGGATATAGAAATCATCAAGTATATAGAGATCACCCAGAATATAGAGATCACTCAGGATATAGATCACCCAAAATATAGAGATCACTTAGGGTATAGAGATCACTCAGGGTATCGGGATCACTCAGGATATAGGGATCACCCATGATATAGAGGTCACTCAGGATATAGAGATCACTCAGGGTATCGAGATCACCAAGTATATATAGATCACTCAGAATATAGAGATCACCCAATTTATACAGCTGACACAGGATAACGTGATCACCCAGTACAAGAGGTCACCCAAGATGCAGAGAATAGATCACTCATGATGTAGAGATCACTCAGGACATAGAGCTCACTCAGTATATAAGGATCAACCAGGTTGTAGAGATCACTCAGTAAATAGGGATCACCCAAGATATAGAGGTCACCCAGGATATTGAGATTACTCTGGATATAGGGATTACTCAGTTTATAGAGATCTTGAGATCCTCCAGTATATAGAGATCACCCAGGATATAGAAATCATCAAGTATATAGAGATCACCCAGAATATAGAGATCACTCAGGATATAGAAATAACCCAGGATATAGAGATCACTCAGGATATCGGGATCACCAAGAATATAGAGATCACCCAGGATATAGAGATCACTCAGTATAAAGGGATCACCCAGGATATAGAGATCACCCAGAATATAGAGATCATTCAGGAAATAGAGATCACACAGGACATACAGATCACTCAGTATTAAGGGATCACCCAGAATATAGAGATCACTCGGGATATAGAGATCACCCAGGATATAGAGATCACTCAGTATAAAGGGATCACCCAGGATATAGAGATCACCCAGAATATAGAGATCATTCAGGAAATAGAGATCACACAGGACATACAGATCACTCAGTATAAAGGGATCACCCAGGATATAGAGATCACTCGGGATATAGAGATCACCCAGGATATAGAGATCACTCAATATAAAGGGATCACCCAGGATATAGAGATCACCCAGAATATAGAGATCATTCAGGAAATAGAGATCACACAGGACATACAGATCACTCAGTATAAAGGGATCACCCAGGATATAGATTGGAGATATGAGCGGATATGTTAGTGCAGGTTACGGGGCGCCTCTTTGGGTCCTGGTATGAATGGCTCAGTGTTTGATGCTCGTCTTCGTCCACGGCGTTCAGGTGACGTCTCCATTATGACAGATGACGCCGCCGTCCCTCGCTGCTCGGGATCATTAGGACGCAGTGCAGACAGTGCACAGAACCCTGACCTGTTTGGGATTAGCAGCACGTGCGGAAACGTAGAGTCAATGAGCCGCAGAACCCGGGGTTAATGGCATCCACATGCTGCCGTGCCGTAATATCTCCCTGATGGAACGCTTATCAAAGACGCCTTAGAGAAGGAGCCACATACCAGAAAGCTTGGAGGGGAGACTCCGTCCTCCCATACCACATATCTATTACGGCAGAGAATGGCCGCTCTATCTACAGCCGGTGTCGCCCCAAGAACAAGGGTCGTCTTCACTCCTCAGCCGTCATACAATATGGGAGGCAAGAGACTGGCAGCAGCCCGCCAAACTGTGTCACCCCATATACTGGCCCCAGGTTACCGAGGGTACAGCACAGAGTCCCCTTTAAATGCCTCATGGTGCTGGGTGACATAGAGACAGCTGTCACCCCAACCTTCACCACTCCGGCAGACTGGAGGGATCCATCGTATCTGACCCCCAAAAATATCCTCCCTGTAAGGGCTCGTTCACACAAACGTTTTTTGTGTTCCGTATACGGGCCATTTTTCTGGGTTCAGTATACCATCTGTATACGGTACCATTCATTTCAATGGGTCCGCAAAAAAAAACGGAAGGTACTTCGTGTGCATTCCGTTTCCGCATTTCCGTTCAAACATAGAACATGTCCTATTATTGTCCGCATTACGGACAAGGAGAGAACTATTCTATTAGGGGCCGGCTGTTCCATCCCACAAAATACGGAATGCACATGGATGTCGCACGGTCGTGTGCATGATCCCTAAGAGTAACAGAGGGTTTTCCCCACTGTGATAAATAAAAACAACCAGAGGTAACATTGATTCTGTTCAGTCTGTGCCTCCTGATCAGCGGCGTAACTAGAACTGACTGGGCCCCACAGCAAATTATTCATAACCCCCTTCTTCCATGCAACCACCAGCTTAGCGTGACTAATGCCCACACTGTCCCCCCTCACAGTACTAATGCCCACACTGTCCCCCCTCACAGTACTAATGCCCACACTGTCCCCCCTCACAGTACTAATGCCCACACTGTCCCCCATCACAGCACTAATGCCCACATTGTCCCCCCTCACAGTACTAATGCCCACACTGTGCCCCCTCACAGTACTAATGTCCACACTGTGCCCCCTCACAGTACTAATGTCCACACTGTCCCCCATCACAGTACTAATGCCCACACTGTGCCCCCTCACAGTACTAATGCCCACACTGTGCCCCCTCACAGTACTAATGTCCACACTGTGCCCCCTCACAGTACTAATGTCCACACTATGCCCCCCTCACAGCACTAATGCCCACACTGTCCCGCCTCACAGTACTAATGCCCACACTGTGCCCCTCACAGTACTAATGTCCACACTGTCCCCCTCACAGTACTAATGTCCACACTGTGCCCCCTCACAGTACTAATGTCCACACTGTCCCCCCTCACAGTACTAATGTCCACACTGTCCCCCATCACAGTACTAATGCCCACACTGTCCCCCATCACAGCACTAATGCCCACACTGTCCCCCCTCACAGTACTACTGTCCACACTATGCCCCCTCACAATACTAATGTCCACACTATGCCCCCCTCACAGCACTAATGCCCACACTATGCCCCCTCACAGTACTAATGCCCACACTGTCCCCCCTCACAGTACTAATGCCCACACTGTGCCCCCTCACAGTACTAATGTCCACACTGTGCCCCCTCACAGTACTAATGTCCACACTGTGCCCCCTCACAGTACTAATGTCCACATTGTGCCCCTCACAGTACTAATGCCCACACTGTGCCCCTCACAGTACTAATGTCCACACTGTGCCCCCTCACAGTACTAATGTCCACACTGTGCCCCCTCACAGTACTCAATGTCCACATTGTGCCCCTCACAGTACTAATGTCCACACTGTGCCCTCACAGTACTAACGTCCACACTGTGCCCCTCACAGTACTACATGTCCACACTGTGCCCCCTCACAGTACTAATGTCCACATTGTGCCTCCTCACAGTACTAATGTCCACACTGTGCCCCCTCACAGTACTAATGTCCACACTGTGCCCCCTCACAGTACTAATGTCCACACTGTGCCCCCTCACAGTACTAATGCCCACACTGTGCCCCCTCACAGTACTAATGTCCACACTGTGCCCCCTCACAGTACTAATGTCCACACTGTGCCCCCTCACAGTACTAATGCCCACACTGTGCCCCCTCACAGTACTAATGCCCACACTGTGCCCCCTCACAGTACTAATGTCCACACTGTGCCCCCTCACAGTACTAATGTCCACACTGTGCCCCCTCACAGTACTAATGTCCACACTGTGCCCCCTCACAGTACTAATGTCCACACTGTGCCCCCTCACAGTACTAATGTCCACACTGTGCCCCTCACAGTACTAATGCCCACATTGTGCCCCCTCACAGTACTAATGCCCACACTGTGCTCCCTCTCACAGCACTAATGCCCACACTGTGCCCCTCACAGTACTAATGTCCACACTGTGCCCCCTCACAGTACTAATGCCCACACTGTGCCCCCTCACAGTACTAATGCCCACACTGTGCCCCCTCACAGTACTAATGTCCACACTGTGCCCCCTCACAGTACTAATGTCCACATTGTGCCCCCTCACAGTACTAATGTCCACACTGTGCCCCCTCACAGTACTAATGTCCACACTGTGCCCCCTCACAGTACTAATGTCCACACTATGCCCCCTCACAGTACTAATGCCCACATTGTGCCCCCTCACAGTACTAATGTCCACACTGTGCCCCTCACAGTACTAATGTCCACACTGTGCCCCCTCACAGTACTAATGTCCACACTGTGCCCCCTCACAGTACTAATGTCCACATTGTGCCCCCTCACAGTACTAATGCCCACACTGTGCCCTCTCACAGTACTAATGTCCACACTGTGCCCCCTCACAGTACTAATGTCCACACTGTGCCCCCTCACAGTACTAATGTCCACACTGTGCCCCCTCACAGTACTAATGTCCACATCTATGCCCCCTCACAGTACTAATGCCCACACTGTGCCCCCTCACAGTACTAATGCCCACATTGTGCCCCCTCACAGTACTAATGTCCACACTGTGCCCCCTCACAGTACTAATGTCCACACTGTGCCCCCTCACAGTACTAATGTCCACACTGTGCCCCCTCACAGTACTAATGTCCACACTGTGCCCCTCACAGTACTAATGTCCACACTGTGCCCCCTCACAGTACTAATGCCCACACTGTGCCCCCTCACAGTACTAATGCCCACACTGTGCCCCCCTCACAGTACTAATGTCCACACTGTCCCCGCTCACAGTACTAATGTCCACACTGTGCCCCCCTCACAGTACTAATGCTCACATTGTGCCCCCTCACAGTACTAATGCCCACACTGTCCCCGCTCACAGTACTAATGTCCACACTGTGCCCCCTCACAGTACTAATGTCCACACTGTGCCCTCTCACAGTACTAATGTCCACACTGTGCCCCCTCACAGTACTAATGTCCACACTGTGCCCTCTCACAGTACTAATGTCCACACTGTGCCCCCCTCACAGTACTAATGTCCACACTGTGCCCCCCTGACAGCACTAATGCCCACACTGTCCCCCCTCACAGTACTAATGTCCACACTGTGCCCCCCTCACAGTACTAATGCCCACACTGTCCCCGCTCACAGTACTAATGTCCATACTATGCCCCCCTCATAGTACTAATGCCCACACTGTGCTCCCTCTCACAGTACTAATGCTCACATTGTGCCCCCTCACAGTACTAATGTCCACACTGTGCCCCCTCACAGTACTAATGCCCACACTGTGCCCCCCTCACAGTACTAATGTCCACACTGTGCCCCTCTCACAGTACTAATGTCCACACTGTGCCCTCTCACAGTACTAATGTCCACACTGTGCCCCCCTCACAGTACTAATGTCCACACTATGCCCCCCTCACAGTACTAATGCTCACATTGTGCCCCCCTCATAGTACTAATGCCCACACTGTCCCCGTGCTCACAGTACTAATGTCCACACTGTGCCCCTCTCACAGTACTAATGTCCACACTGTGCCCCCTCACAGTACTAATGTCCACACTGTGCCCCCTCACAGTACTAATGCCCACACTGTGCCCCCTCACAGTACTAATGTCCACACTGTGCCCCCCTCACAGTACTAATGCTCACATTGTGCCCCCCTCATAGTACTAATGCCCACACTGTCCCGTGCTCACAGTACTAATGTCCACACTGTGCCCCTCTCACAGTACTAATGTCCACACTGTGCCCCCCTCACAGTACTAATGTCCACACTATGCCCCCCTCACAGTACTAATGCCCACATTGTGCCCCCTCACAGTACTAATGTCCACACTGTGCCCGCTCACAGTACTAATGTCCACACTGTGCCCCTCTCACAGTACTAATGTCCACACTGTGCCCCCCTCACAGTACTAATGTCCACACTATGCCCTCTGACAGTACTAATGCCCACACTGTGCCCCCTCACAGTACTAATGCCCACACTGTCCCCGCTCACAGTACTAATGTCCACACTGTGACCCCTCACAGTACTAATGCCCACACTGTCCCCGCTCACAGTACTAATGTCCACACTATGCCCCCCTCACAGTACTAATGCCCACACTGTCCCCGCTCACAGTACTAATGTCCACACTATGACCCCTCACAGTACTAATGCCCACACTGTCCCCGCTCACAGTACTAATGTCCACACTATGCCCCCCTCACAGTACTAATGTCCACACTGTCCCCCCTCACAGTACTAATGCTCACATTGTGCCCCCCTCACAGTACTAATGCCCACACTGTCCCCCCTCACAGTACTAATGCCCACACTGTGCCCCCCTCACAGTACTAATGTCCACACTGTCCCCCCTCACAGTACTAATGCTCACATTGTGCCCCCCTCACAGTACTAATGTCCACACTGTGCCCCTCTCACAGTACTAATGTCCACACGTGCTCCTCTCACAGTACTAATGTCCACACTGTGCCCCTCTCACAGTACTAATGTCCACACTGTGCCCCCTCACATTACTAATGCCCACACTGTGCCCCCCTCACAGTACTAATGCCCACACTGTCCCCCCACACAGTACTAATGCCCACACTGTGCCCCTCTCACAGTACTAATGCCCACACTGTGCTCCCTCTCACAGTACTAATGCTCACATTGTGCCCCCCTCACAGTACTAATGCCCACACTGTCCCCCCTCACAGTACTAATGCCCACACTGTGCCCCCCTCACAGTACTAATGCCCACACTGTCCCCCCACACAGTACTAATGCCCACACGGTGCCCCTCTCACAGTACTAATGTCCACACTGTGCTCCCTCTCACAGTACTAATGCTCACATTGTGCCCCCCTCACAGTACTAATGCCCACACTGTCCCCCCTCACAGTACTAATGCCCACATTGTGCCCCCTCACATTACAAATGCCCACAATGTGCCCTGTTCACAGTACTAATGCCCACATTGTACCCCCCTCACAGTAGTTATGCCCACACTGTGCCCCCTCCCCACAGTAGTTATGGCTACACTGTGCCCCCCATCAGTAATTATGCCCTCATTTGGCTCCCCCTCACAGTATCTCTGCTCTCTCTGTGCCCTCTTCACAGTAATAAAGTCTTGTCTGTGCCCCTTCAGAGTAGTAATGCCCTCCCTGTGAACCCCTTCATGATAGTAATGCCCTCTTTGTGCCCCTTTCACAGTAGTAATGCCCTCTCTGTGCCCCTTCACAGTAGTAATGCCCTCTCTGTGCCCCTTCACAGTAGTAATGCCCTCTCTGTGCCCCTTCACAGTAGTAATGCCTTTTTTATGCCCTCTTCACAGTAGTAATGCCGGTCTGTACCCCTTCACAGTAGTAATGCCCTGTCTGTACCCCTTCACAGTAGTAATGCCCTCTTTATGCCTCCTTCACAGTAGTGATGTCCTCTCTGTGGCCACTTAACAGCAGTAATGCCCTCTGTTCCCCTTCACAGTATTAATGCACTTTCTATGCCCTCTTCACAGTAGTAATGCACTTTCTATGCCCTCTTCACAGTAGTAATGCACGGTCTGTACCCCTTCACAGTAGGAATGCCCTCTCTGTGCCCCTTCACAGTAGTAATGCCCTCTCTGTGCCCCCTTCACAGTAGTAATGCCCTGTCTTTATCCCGTTCACAGTAGTAATGCCCCCTTCACAGTAGTAATGCTCTCTCTGTGCTCCCTTCACAGTAGTAATGCCCTCTCAGATTCACAGGCTCCTCGTACACGTTCCGGTAGCGCGATCTATGGGGGGCTGGACGAGGGAAGAGTGCAGGGAGCTGAGCGGTGAGTAAGTGAAAGGACTGCCAGCTCCCCTGCACTCTACTAATGAGCACTTCCATCTGTATTGATAGAAGCGCTCATGGCATCCGACACCCCCCTGACAGCTGGTACCTCTATGTTACTGTATATAATGCCACTGTATATACTGTCATTCTCTAATACTGTTGTGGGCGCCCTGACCATAAAATCTTTTCGCCCTCCTCCCGGACGGGCTTCTTCTGAGTTCAGGCCCCGTAGGAACCACTTTCCCTGCTTTCCCAATAGCTACTCCACTGACTAGCACACGTCATTCTAACCACACGTGATGTCATCACCTCAGCGTATACAGATTCTGTACGTGTGAGGTTGTGTCCACATGTGGGCTCACATTGCATGGGGCCCAGGAGATCCATCTCTAGCACATGAATCATGGATCAGAAGCAGGGACAAAGGTATAAGGGAAGCCCATTCAAAAATCTGCTTTGGAGCCAAGTCATTTCTAGTTACACCACTTCCTATAAATGAAAAGTCACAAGTTTGATACATAGATTAGTAAACAGTACCAGCAACATTTCTGTAATTTAAAGACAGAGGAGCAATTAAAAGTCCCAATTCCAAATCTCCCCCCTTCTATAAACACACTGCACACTGCTATTGACAATTTACTTTATTAATAATTCAATTTTGGGGGTAAAAAGTTTTTGAACTATGGGTTCAATAACACGGGTATAAAAATGGAATCATTACTGTAAAATGCTTTTGCTATGACTGAACATTATGTTGCAGTCATATGCAACACGTTTAACATCACAGGGATGCAAATGAGAACTTAAAAAGTTCTGTCTCTGATGCCACCAGATGTAAGCCAGCTATCCTATAAGTCAATGTTCGACCCTTGAAATTGGTCTTGAGACATGACTTGGATAATAAAGAGGCCAGCCACAGGTATAATGCACTAAAATGGTTTTTAGAAGAAAAAATGGCAATTGCTCAGTGTTTGCAGTAGAGTGCCCTTGGGGATAAGCCTACGAACGTTAGAAACTTGAGGTTTTTTTTAAGCTGTCTGTTCATATACAGAAAGAATGAGTCTCTTCATCTTGCAGGGATTTGTAATGCAGGACTTGGTGCCAGCAGGTGTATTAAACCAGCCTCTCACTCCCTAAAGCTTTCCCTGATCAAATTCCCTAAACTCTTCCCAACGCATCTTCTGAGGGTCCAGTCATCCGGAATATTTGATTATTCGGCAGCTATCAGTTATTTCGCGTGCTGTCAGTATCCCGGCAGCCCGTTTTGGTGGAGGGGCAAGGTTGGCGGAGGTAATCTTCTCGTCTCAGCTGCACTTTTGTTGCCCCCTTGGGGACGTCACTCCAGGGGTTACGTTACCTCATATCTCAGATTAGCTGGATTTCTATCACTATGGTGACCAGATCGACAGGACTGTTCCCACCGCGTTCAGCCAGATTGTGACCGTGATAACCCCATGCGCTTTGTCCAACGCTTTCTTCTGAGTTGATCTTTGACCTTCCATTTTTGGAAATAATAAAAATGACATTTCTGGAGCGGCCGCAACACTTCAGGGTAAATTCAATTACAGCCGTCGTTTTATCTGCGCGTCCTGAGAGTTCACACCATAACCTTACCATCTCTGGGCGGTCGTGTGTGTCCTGCCAGACAGGCAATGTGGATCTCATTGCCGGCCATGACCGGGTCTGGGACTGATTAGCCTGACCTGTAATTGGTCACTGATGTGACTACGTCAGGTACTCATGGACTGCATGGGGGGTAGAAAGGGGTCTTCAGCTTATCAGCCTAGAACCAACGGTTCTGCAATGTCCTAATAGACTTCCATTTCATTTCCTCTTCATTGAGATTCCTACTTGCTGTCAATGAATGGCTATTTTCTTGTCTACAGCCTGGAATATTGTCCTGACCTAATACTTCTCACAGCTGAGGGTTTGTTACAGTTGTATCCAGTCTGGACAATCCTCTGGAAGCCAAACAGCCCGGACCCGAGTAAAGGGGCTGAAGACTTATGTCCCGAGTAAAGGGGCTGAATACTTATGCCCCGAGTAAAGGGGCTGAAGACTTATGTCCCGAGTAAAGGGGCTGAAGACTTATGTCCCGAGTAAAGGGGCTAAAGACTTATGTCCCGAGTAAAGGGCCTGAAGACTTATGTCCCGAGTAAAGGGGCTGAAGACTTATGTCCCGAGTAAAGGGCCTGAAGACTTATGTCCCGAGTAAAGGGGCTGAAGATTTATGTCCCGAGGAAAGGGGCTGAAGACTTATGTCCCGAGTAAAGGGGCTGAAGACTTATGTCCCGAGTAAAGGGGCTGAAGACTTATGTCCCGAGTAAAGGGGCTGAAGACTTATGTCCCGAGTAAAGGGGCTGAAGACTTATGTCCCGAGTAAAGGGGCTGAAGACTAATGTCCGGAGTAAAGGGGCTGAAGACTTATGTCCAGAATAAAGGGGGTGAAGACTTATGTCCAGAGTAAAGGGGCTGAAGACTTATGTCCCAAGTAAAGGGGCTGAAGACTTATGTCCCGAGTAAAGGGCCTGAAGACTTATGTCCCGAGTAAAGGGGCTGAAGACTTATGTCCCGAGTAAAGGGGCCGAAGACTTATATCCTGAGTAAAGGGGATGAAGACTTATGTCCCGAGTAAAGGGGCTGAAGACTTATGTCCCGAGTAAAGGGGCTGAAGACTTATGTCCCGAGTAAAGGGGCCGAAGACTTAAATCCTGAGTAAAGGGGCTGAAGACTTATGTCCCGAGTAAAGGGGCTGAAGACTTAAATCCCGAGTAAAGGGGCTGAAGACTTATGTCAATATGAGATGTTAGTAAAGATTTCTAACCTCCTGTTCTCACTTTCTCATTCTGGGGGATTGAGGGCAGAAGTGAGTGGGTGTGAGGACTTTCCCAATGCACTGTGAGGTACCTATGATACAATGTAACAATGATGGGAGGTGCCTGTGATACAATGTTGCTACAATACATTGTAACTGATCATCTCCATATCTGGAAGCGGGAGTTCCATGGAAAAGTTGCATCGTCAGCAGTCACATGACCCGTGTCCCTCTCTCTCTTTCCAGGCACCTGAGATGTTGGGAGTTGGAGTGCGCTGAGTAGGTGGCAGCAATCACTAAGAAAGAGGAGAGAAAGTAAACATTCCCTGATAATCAGGCTCAGGGTAATTAAGAGGTGTTTATCTTACAGCAGAGCCCTGTAATCTGCATAAATTATCATCACACTTAATGGATTCTGGATTGCGAGGGCTGAGGATCACCATGTGGGTGTCAGTGACACAGTGTGACTCCCATCATTGCTGGCAATGGTTTCCATATGTGTGATCCCACCCCACGCTCCTGTTCCATCACCACAGATGTATGTGAGGATAAGCTTACAGTATATTGTTCTATTCCACAACGCAAATAAGATGAACGCGGGTTTTATCCAAAAATATTAAATTCCATCAATCCACCTTTTTTTTTGCGCGGCACGTGCAATACTTCACGCCACGCAAATCATAAATTTCTAATTTAGAGGGGATTCTGTTCATCCCAAGCTTCCTGGTTCAGGAATAGAATTCTAGAATTAGAGAGAAGACTGACACAATAGAATATTGACCTGTATGCATGGGGCGGTGGATGTGCTGCACAGAGGGGGCGCTCTCTTACCTGTCCCACCAATAACGCTGTAAAGAGACGGTCGGAGAGAAGCCAAATCTGAGAATGGCTGCAGTGGGAGCGTGTCCTTCCCTGTCACTTCCAGGGTTTTATATAGAAGCAACAGGTTGAGGGGAGGTCGAAGACCCTGTGCTGGCCTTAAAGGGCCGGCGTCCCGTCTTCTGTATGTGGAGCTTCATCACTGTATGAATTAAAAGTTCTGCAACTTTCTAATAGATATTTTTGGGGAAAAGGTTTACAGAATCCATATTTGGGCAAAATTGTGTGACCTTTTTGCTGTTTTGCATTAATCTCACCGCCAGACAGACCACACAACTGCTGTGGGGTGGAGGCGAGGAGGCCCAGTGCTGAAAGCCTTCTGTCCCCAGCGCTGCATTATCACCAGCCGCCACTAGAGGGAGCTCAGTGTAACTAGATGATATACAGCTTCCATTGATATCAATGGTAATTGTATGGGCATCGCCTGCTCCCTAGAGGTGGCTGCAGGCAGGAGGGCAGATTTCATGTCTATTATGCCACTTAATACATTGAGAGGTATGGTTTACACTCATAAAGCACCGGTTTCACTTTTTCAGACGTAGAAGTCATATTAAAAAACATCATGGGACATTTGATACATTTGTCACAAATTACAACATCGCAGACTAAAGGACTTCAATAATCCATCCACTGACAACAAGCAGAGATCTTAAAGCTGGTGAAGAATGGCAATGTCCATTGTAGTAGAAAGATGCTGAGCTTTTCCTAAACTGATCAGAGAATTGCTTGACTGGCAGTTCCCTCCTCTCTGGATCCCCCGGCTCGGAGGGCCGCAGGCAGGTTAGTTCCGCAGTGATGGAGGAGCTGAGGTCATGTCCCTGCCCAGTTGCCCCCCGGCTTTGTGCTGTCATGAGATGTGCGCGGTGAGGCCTCCTGTATTCATATAGCGGTACAGCCCC
Source organism: Bufotes viridis (assembly GCA_033119425.1). Classification (NCBI taxonomy): domain Eukaryota; kingdom Metazoa; phylum Chordata; class Amphibia; order Anura; family Bufonidae; genus Bufotes; species Bufotes viridis. The sequence goes on from CM065598.1 coordinate 103,235,287, forward strand.
GTCCTTGCCCCCCACAATGTCCCCCTGGGGTGCCGGGTATCCGCGTCTTCTCGCTGGAGGGGCCGACCTTCCATCTGAATAAGCTTCAAGACGCTGGGATTTGTTTAGAAACTGAGGTTAGGAAAACATGGCCGCAGCGAGCGCAGCGCCTGAACCCTGCGCCCTGACTCTCACGTCTATTTTCACGTTTTCCGTCCCTCGCTGCCTCCATCGTCGTCAGGCCAAGAGGCTGAAACCGAAGCCACGGGCGTGCTGCCCAGACATGGTGCAAAATCAACTAAACCTGAGCTGCACCTGCTTCTACTTATGTCAGGCATTTTTTTAGTTACAGCGAGAAGAAACAGAGGACGCAGACGGGTCACGCCACCGCCAGCGCTCCGTGTAACTGGCCCAGGACGCGTCAGCTTCTCTGCTAATCCCCGTCTGGATTCTCTCTGACGGATAATTGATGATGACATCACAGCGCTAGAATGACTGAGTGCTGACGACGCCATTCCTGGTGAAGTCGTTGAGTGATCCGTTATTTATGGTCGTGACGCTGATAATCCAATCCATCGGGTTCTCTGACCTCGCTCATGATAGTTCTTAGCAATGGCGCAAAAGCTCATAGCGAGGGTCGATTAAGTTATTGCAAATTACTACTAGCCCCAGGAAAAAAGGGTGACGCCCCCCAAAAATCAACAACACGAGATTCCCCTAAAAGAGCTAAAGACCTGGAAAACAGCAGAGACGGCCATTATTGCAACAATGTATCAGCTGCCCCCATAAACATTAGAGACCTGGCCAGCCCGACCTATGCTGCATCCCTATGTGTTAGAGTGTGAGCTCCTGGGGTCAGGGATGATGGGAGTCAGGCTCATGGGCCCTGGTGCAAGAGTTCAGCTTGGGCCCCCCTTCCCTCAGTGCTTTGTGTGTCTTCTTATGTGGCACAAGGGTCCTTGGGCCCCCTCAGGCTCCTGGGCCCGGTAGCGACTGCTACCTCTGCACCCCTATAGCTAAACCCATGATGGGAGTGATACACTGTTTCTGAGACAGGGAGCTTAGATGTGAGTTCCTGGGGTCAGGGATGATGGGAGTGATATCCTCTGTATGAGACAGGGAGATTAGACGCGAGTTCCTGGGGTCAGGGATGAAGGGAGTGATACATTGTGTGTGAGATAGGGAAATTAGATTGTGAGCTCCTGGGGTCAGGGATAATAGGAGTGATACATTATATATTAGGGAGATTAGATGCGAGCTCCTGTGGACAGGGATGATGGGAGTCATAGACTGTGCTTATGATAGAGTGATTAGACTGTAAGCTCCTGGGGTCAGGGTTAATGAGAGTAATACCTTGTGTGTGAGATACAGAGATTACATTGTGAGTGCCTGTGGATACGGATGATGGGAGTGATACATTATGTAAGGGGCTCCTCGGCCTTCCTGGAAATGATGTTTGCAATTCACCATAACCACCTCCACTCCCCCCCAGAGCTGCAGTGATGGACGGACCCTGCAGCACTGGTTCTATGTGGCTGATAGGTCAGTGCAGGTCACCCGTGTTACTGGCGGTTTCTGGACATGTCTGCATCATGTATGTAGTGGGCGAGTGCAGCGTGTGTGGCAGGCTGGCATGTGATCTGTGCATCCAGAAGGGGCCCCTGAATGCTACACGGCGGCCAATCAGATAAGATGATGATTCTAGCAGACGATGGCGGCTGTGGGCAATCCACCAGGAAAGTCCAAGCGTGTCATCAAATTACCGCGTCTGCAAAGACTGCGACGACTAATCTGATGCTATACTCAGTGAATGCAGCTTTAACTGTGCAACTGCCATCTGCGCCCCAGCAATGGTAACAGGAAATCTGCAGCTTTGGGTGTGAATGGAGTATAAGGCATGAGGCAGCAACAACATTCTCAGATGCAGCTTTGGAGACAACTTGAGTATAAGGACTCATTCACACGTCAGTGTTCGGTCAGTGATTTCCATAAAGGGATTGTGAGCCAAAACCAGGACTGGAGCCTCCACAGACATGAGGTATAGGGGAAGGATCTGCTCCTGTTCTGTTCAGAGGGCGCATGGGATGCAGTAGGTGTAGATGGTGCAGAGGGCGCATGGGATGCAGTAGGTGTAGATGGTGCAGAGGGTGCATGGGATGCAGTAGGTGTAGATGGTGAAGAGGGCGCATGGGATGCAGTAGGTGTAGATGGTGCAGAGGGCGCATGGGATGCAGTAGGTGTAGATGGTGCAGAGGGCGCATGGGATGCAGTAGGTGTAGATGGTGCAGAGGGCGCATGGGATGCAGTAGGTGTAGATGGTGCAGAGGGCGCATGGGATGCAGTAGGTGGAGATGGTGCAGAGGGCACATGGGATGCAGTAGGTGTAGATGGTGAAGAGGGCGCATGGGATGCAGTAGGTGTAGATGGTGCAGAGGGCGCATGGGATGCAGTAGGTGTAGATGGTGCAGAGGGCGCATGGGATGCAGTAGGTGTAGATGGTGCAGAGGGTGCATGGGATGCAGTAGGTGTAGATGGTGCAGAGGGCGCATGGGATGCAGTAGGTGTAGATGGTGCAGGGGGCGCATGGGATGCAGTAGATGTAGATGGTGCAGAGGGCGCATGGGATGCAGTAGGTGTAGATGGTGAAGAGGGTGCATGGGATGCAGTAGGTGTAGATGGTGCAGAGGGCGCATGGGATGCAGTAGGTGTAGATGGTGAAGAGGGTGCATGGGATGCAGTAGGTGTAGATGGTGCAGAGGGCACATAGGATGCAGTAGGTGTAGATGGTGCAGAGGGTGCATGGGATGCAGTAGGTGTAGATGGTACAGAGGGCGCATGGGATGCAGTAGGTGTAGATGGTGCAGAGGGTGCATGGGATGCAGTAGGTGTAGATGATGCAGAGGGTGCATGGGATGCAGTAGGTGTAGATGGTGCAGAGGGCGCATGGGATGCAGTAGGTGTAGATGGTGCAGAGGGTGCATGGGATGCAGTAGGTGTAGATGATGCAGAGGCTGCATGGGATGCAGTAATTTTAAGGGGGTGTGGTGCAGGTGGAGCATGGGGTGTAATTTGTGTAGGTGGTGTAGTAGGTGTAGATGGTGCAGGGTGTGCAGTAGGTGTAGGTGGTCTGGGTAGTGCAGGGGGTGCATGGTATGAAGTAAGTGTAGGGGGTGCAGTGCAATAGGTGTAGATGGTGCAGGGGGCGCATGGGATGCAGTAGGTGTAGACAGTGCAGAGGGCGCGTGGGATGCAGTAAGTGTAGACGTGCAGAGGGCGCATGGGATGCAGTAAGTGTAGATGCTGCAGAGGGCGCATGGGATGCAGTAATTTTAAGGGGGTGCAGTGCAGGTGGAGCAGGGGTGTAATAGGTGTAGGTGGTGCAGTAATTGTAGATGGTGCAGGGGCGCATGGGATGCAGTAAGTGTAAGGGGTGCAGTACAGTAGGAGTAGATGGTGCAGAGGGCACATGGGATGCAGTAGGTGTACATGGTGCAGAGGGTGCATGGGATGCAGTAGGTGTAGATGATGCAGAGGTTCCATGGGATGCAGTAATTTTAAGGGGGTGTGGTGCAGGTGGAGCATGGGGTGTAATTTGTGTAGGTGGTGTAGTAGGTGTAGATGGTGCAGGGTGTGCAGTAGGTGTAGGTGGTCTGGGTAGTGCAGGGGGTGCATGGTATGAAGTAAGTGTAGGGGGTGCAGTGCAATAGGTGTAGATGGTGCAGGGGGCGCATGGGATGCAGTAGGTGTAGACGGTGCAGAGGGCGCATGGGATGCAGTAAGTGTAGACGGTGCTGAGGGCGCATGGGATGCAGTAAGTGTAGACGCTGCAGAGGGCGCATGGGATGCAGTAATTTTAAGGGGGTGCAGTGCAGGTGGAGCAGGGGTGTAATAGGTGTAGGTGGTGCAGTAATTGTAGATGGTGCAGGGGCGCATGGGATGCAGTAAGTGTAAGGGGTGCAGTACAGTAGGTGTAGATGGTGCAGGGGGCGCATGGGATGCAGTAATTTTAAGGGGGTGCAGTGCAGGTGGAGCAGGGGGTGTAATAGGTGTAGGTGGTGCAGTAATTGTAGATGGTGCAGGGGGCGCATGGGATGCAGTAAGTGGAAGGGGTGCAGTACAGTAGGTGTAGATGGTGCAGAGGGCACATGCTGCAGGCAGATGTGAGCAGATCTCCACCCTGTGGGGGGCTCCTCACTGCAGATAGGAAAGCTTCTCAGTGGGTGAGGAGCTGGGATTACAGGCGTCAGTAATCAGGGGCCACATGGAGGAGGTGTCAGCAGCTTAATTGACTCTTCAATATTCTTGTCAGGATTTCATACTTCAGACACCGGGCAGCAGGGTCCTTATCACACAAGGAATGTGAGCCGCCGAGGACACCTGCGGCCATTGTTTTACATTGTAGCTGCAATTTATTGTTGCCATTTTTAGGAATATTAAAGAATTGCCTAAATAACAATCCCTAAAATATGTAATATGCTAAAGGTCACATCTCCTCTCAGACCCCTGCATGTGCATGCTGGCAGCCGCAGATACCATGGTGCCCCAGGGATGGCAGGGAAGCTGTGATATTACTGACACTTGGCACCAGGCTTCGGGTCAGGATCATGTAACAGGGAGCTGCAGCCGCCCAGGACTCACTGGTTGTTTATTCTGCTTTTCATTTGAATTTCCTTTTATTTCTGTGTTGGAGGTGACTGGTTCATTAGGGGATTGTGCTTTAGGTGATTCCCTCCCATATTTCCTGGAGCCTTTTGCAGCCTTGTCTACATTGTTGCAGTCTTCATCTCTGTTGCATGTGATGATAATACAATGTTACAATTCTTGGAAGGTTTTGCTGTCAAAATTTTAAAATACATTAAACAAAAAATCCCATAAATGAGAACCAGGACGAGTCTCTTCTCTTCTGCTCTGTCATCAGCCTCCTGGACGTCCATTCATCTTGCAGTTTCCTGGTCCAGACAGTTTTCCGGGTTCCCCGTGCGCCCTGACCTGCGATAATCTCCACGTGCTGACACTTGTAGCTGCTGAGGACAGGCGCTGGGGACTCAGGGAGGATGATGGGATTCTCATACTTTCCTCAGTCACAGACTGTGAGCTTCAATTCTACCATTCTCTGCCAAAAAGCTTTTAGCACATATCTCCCCCACCCATTTCATGGTCCAATGCAAACCTATTGTGGTCAGGCAGCCCCTGACTGACAACAGGAGCAGAAAGCATTCCTCAAGGATCATTCCCCCAGAAAAGAAAATCTCAGGAACTGGAGGTCTGGAGTCATCCGCTGTCAGATACTCCCCAGGATGATGTCACTTTCATCTGCACAGAGAAGGTTGGGTAGAACCTAAGGTCATTAAGATCACTCATGGGGCGGTCACAGCTTGCAAAGAGCTGATTTCCATTCCTTCTTCCCAGGGTAGTCACCCAAACTCCTTCCAGACTCCTGAGTGGTAATGATAAAGTCACGTGGAAAGAGTGGATGAAACGTTGTATGTCTCAGGATTAGGGATGAACGAACCAGTTCGGACCGAAGTTGGCTATTTATTGGACAGCAGAGGGAACCTGAATCTTCTTGGGTTCTTCCTGGACGAATCCACTAAAATGGCGCTTAGTGCCAATCTACTGCACATGGTGGCAGGAAAAAAACACTAGGGAGGAAGAAGAAGGGGTCCCACATGACCCTGAGAGGAAGTGGGGGGCAGGGGGGCTTGTCCTGATTGGCTCCCAGCAGTGGCGTAACTAGAAATGACTGGGCCCCACAGCAAATTTTTGAATGGGGCCCCCTCCCCCAGTAATTTTTTCACAACCCCTTCCTTTCCTGCCGCCCCCTTTCCTGTGGCTAGTAAAGATCGCTCTCTCAGACCAGGCCCGGCAGCTGTTCCATCCGTTTTCTACACTGTCTATACTGCCACTGTATATAATCTCATTGTGTAATCATGTTGAGGGGCCCTGACAAAATATTTTAGTACTTCTCCTCCTCTTGGATGGGCCCCTCCTGGGTCAGGGCCCCAAAGCAGCCGCTTCCCCTATAGTTGCACCCCTGGCTCCCAGACTGACAGACAGCCTGGATGAGCCAATCAGTGTGCATCAGGCAGGGAGGTGCCCGAGAGTCAGAAATCAATCAGAGACAGAAATCAATCAAGGAGAGTCGTAAATCAATCAGAGACAGTCTGAAATCAATCAGAGACAGTCAGGAATCAATCAGAGAGAGTCAGGATTCAATCAGGGAGAGTCAGGAATCAATCCAGCTTGTATTTTACTGCCAGGGAGAGTGAAAGGAAAGGCTAGGATTCCATACTTTTGGCTTATTTTAGATGTAGATTTTGTCGCAAATCCACAACTTTTCCATGCTAATGCCACTTTTCTGAGGTGGCAGAAAAAGGGAGCGTGGTGTAGGCAGGGAAGAGGATGGAAGTGCTCCAATATATTCCTGATTGCGCGAATCTGCAATTAATGATGCGCATATTTTTGCACAATGCGTGCAACTTCACAGTTTAGCAGGTCTGACTACATATCAGTGATTGATGCAGTAAGTATTGTTGTGAACTTGTGACATCTCAGCACTATGCCTGTAGCATGTATGTATGAACATCACACTACCTAACACCCTGCACTGGAACCTCTCAGCTACACTATATCACTATCTAACCTCCACTGACTATCTCCCACTAACTATCTGTATTATATATATATAAGATAACTAACTATCTAATGTAATGTGACATCACAGCTCTATGTCTGTAGCATGTATGTATGGACAGCAGAACCTATCACACTACCTAACACCCTGCACTGGAACCTGTCAGCTACACTATATCACTATCTAACCTACACTGACTATCTCCCACTAACTATCTGTATTATATATATAAGATAACTAACTATCTAATGTAATGTGACATCACAGCACTATGTCTGTAGCATGTATGTATGGACAGCAGAACCTATCACACTACCTAACACCCTGCACTGGAACCTGTCAGCTACACTATATCACTATCTAACCTACACTGACTATCTCCCACTAACTATCTGTATTATATATATAAGATAACTAACTAACTATCTAATGTAATGTGACATCACAGCTCTATGTCTGTAGCATGTATGTATGGACAGCAGAACCTATCACACTACCTAACACCCTGCACTGGAACCTGTCAGCTACACTATATCACTATCTAACCTCCACTGACTATCTCCCACTAACTACCTGTATTATATATGTATGGACATCAGAACCTATCACACTACCTAATAGGAATATATAGCACTATATTCTAAATCTTCGCAAATTCTCGAAGTGGCGATATTCCCAATTAAAATTCACGATTCTAATATTCGCGCCCAACACCATTAATAAATGACCCCCTCTGTATGTAGCATATAGACACGCAGGGAAGCTGTCAGCCAGGGAGTGAGGAGCTGAGGCCGCGGTGCCTCTTAGCAGAACTGCAGCTGCTACAAACCTTTTATATTTTTTTCCCCATTTTCACAGAATCCTTTCTTTTTTGGGAGGGGAATAAGCAAACAGTATAAAATGTGTTCTACCATCAATCTAGCATAGCATACCGACTACAAGTGAGATCTCTGTGTCAGGGCATCTGACATATCTAATTTCATTTTTTTTTTTGTTTGAGAAGTGATTGAGAAGGAAATATTAGGGCTGAATCCGTTTATTAACTCCACATACACTGTTCTGATACAATTTTTTTTTTTTTTTTTTTGGGGGGGAGGGGGGTTATTGAATTTAATCAAACCAGCATATAGGTGATCAGCACAGCAATACACAGGGTAGAGCACCCACTTTCCTCAGACCTCAGACCTTCCGTAGCCCAGTCATTTATTGGGGCTCTCAGATAATGTTGTGCACTGCCCTGTGTATTGCTGTAGTAATCATGTGTATACAGTATGTTAGATTGAATATAATCAACAAGCCCCTGCCCCCCAAAAAAAACAAAAAACGGAGAGAGTAAACGGAGTAGTTACATTCTTGTACATAGGAGGCAGTATTATAGTAGTAATACTGCTCCTATGTACAGGAATATATCTACTATAATACTGTTCCTATGTACAAGAATATAACTACTATAATACTGCTCCTATGTACAAGAATATAACTACTATAATACTGCCTCCTATGTACAGGAATATAACTACTATAATACTGCCTCCTATGTACAAGAATATAACTACTATAATACTGCTCCTATGTACAGGAATATAACTGCTATAATACTGCCTCCTATGTACAAGAATATAACTACTATAATACTGCTCCTATGTACAAGAATATAACTACAATAATACTGCCCCTATGTACAAGAATATAACTACTATAATACTGCCTCCTATGTACAAGAATATAACTACTATAATACTGCCCCTATGTACAAGAATATAACTACTATAATCCTGCCTCCTATGTACAAGAATATAACTACTATAATACTGCTCCTATGTACAAGAATATAACTACTATAATACTGCCTCCTATGTACAAGAATATAACTACTATAATACTGCCTCCTATGTACAAGAATATAACTACTATAATACTGCCCCTATGTACAAGAATATATCTACTATAATACTGCTCCTATGTACAAGAATATAACTGCTATAATACTGCTCCTATGTACAAGAATATAACTACTATAATACTGCCCCTATGTACAAGAATATATCTACTATAATACTGCTCCTATGTACAAGAATATAACTGCTATAATACTGCTCCTATGTACAAGAATATAACTACTATAATACTGCCCCTATGTACAAGAATATATCTACTATAATACTGCCTCCTATGTACAGGAATATAACTGCTATAATACTGCCTCCTATGTACATAAGAATATAACTACTATAATACTGCTCCTATGTACAAGAATATAACTACTATAATACTACTCCTATGTACAAGAATATAACTACTATAATACTGCTCCTATGTACAAGAATATAACTACTATAATACTGCCCCTATGTACAAGAATATATCTACTATAATACTGCCTCCTATGTACAGGAATATAACTACTATAATACTGCCTCCTATGTACAAGAATATAACTACTATAATACTGCTCCTATGTACAGGAATATAACTGCTATAATACTGCCTCCTATGTACAAGAATATAACTACTATAATACTGCTCCTATGTGTACAAGAATATAACTACAATAATACTGCCCCTATGTACAAGAATATAACTACTATAATACTGCCTCCTATGTACAAGAATATAACTACTATAATACTGCCCCTATGTACAAGAATATAACTACTATAATCCTGCCTCCTATGTACAAGAATATAACTACTATAATACTGCTCCTATGTACAAGAATATAACTACTATAATACTGCCTCCTATGTACAAGAATATAACTACTATAATACTGCCTCCTATGTACAAGAATATAACTACTATAATACTGCCTCCTATGTACAGGAATATATCTACTATAATACTGCTCCTATGTACAAGAATATAACTGCTATAATACTGCTCCTATGTACAAGAATATATCTACTATAATACTGCCTCCTATGTACAGGAATATAACTGCTATAATACTGCCTCCTATGTACAAGAATATAACTACTATAATACTGCTCCTATGTACAAGAATATAACTACTATAATACTACTCCTATGTACAAGAATATAACTACTATAATACTGCTCCTATGTACAAGAATATAACTACTATAATACTGCCCCTATGTACAAGAATATATCTACTATAATACTGCCTCCTATGTACAGGAATATAACTGCTATAATACTGCTTCCTATGTACAGGAATATGACTGCTATAATACTGCTCCTATGTACAAGAATATAACTACTATAATACTGCTCCTATGTACAGGAATATGACTGCTATAATACTGCTCCTATGTACAAGAATATAACTACTATAATACTGCTCCTATGTACAAGAATATAACTACTATAATACTGCCTCCTATGTACAGGAATATAACTACTATAATACTGCTCCTATGTACAGAAATATAACTACTATAATACTGCTCCTATGTACAAGAATATGACTACTATAATACTGCTCCTATGTACAAGAATATAACTACTATAATACTGCTCCTATGTACAAGAATATAACTACTATAATACTGCTCCTACTACTATATTGGTGAAACTGTTCTGTACTTAGTATAATACTGCTGCCTGTGTTCAGGATTGTAGTGTAATACCGCCCCTGTGTTTCTTCTGCTACCCCCTGCACATGTCTATGGTTGTGTTTTTCATCTCTCCTGTATAAAGGTGACGATTTATTACCTTGTTATGATTGTTTTTATGGCCGCTCGTGTCCCTGGGGATTCCGGGACATTTTCCCCAGGATGGAATCCAATTAGAAGTGACTGGATAGGAAGCAATGTAGATGGCGGTGTACTTCCTGTTGAGCCTGGTCTCTCCTGTCCTGATCGCCAGGTACGGTCAGACCCCGCAGTGTAACCGCGTTGGAGGAAGCTGATAAGTGTGAGGCGCAGATGATAAATACATGATATGGCGGTTGGTGCAGTTTTCCTTGCTGCGACCTGTCCCAAACTTCCTGCTCGGCTCATTAGTGGACTCCCTGTTATTCCGCCGTCTGATGTCGGTCCAGACGCCCGTCATATTGTTGTAACGCGGATCATTATCTGCTCTTCTGCTGCTCACATTTGCTGACTTTACACAATCAACAATTCCCTGGATATCACAGAGGGACTGAATACCATTAAACCTCAGGGTCCAAACATCTATGGCTGGGGCTACAACTCCTGGCGGCTGCAGCCCATAGGCAGCGCTGGATCTGGTTTTTCTGGAGGCCTCCATTGCACGATGCTTCGCCCCTTAACCCGCCTAGCCCCCCTCTCAGCTTGGCAGTGCACCGTGGGCAGGGGTGCACCTAGCCTTTCTGCTGCCTGAGGCGAAAACTGATACAGCGCCTCCCCCCTCCCCAATGCCAATTTCTTAACCTAACCCCCTCCCTTCAGCTCATGGCCCTTCCGCTGCCCCCCTCTTGCCCCTTCCGGGTGCTGCCTGAGGTGATCGCCTCACATTGGTGGTGCACCCCTGACCGTGGGCACTCCGTCTAGCGCTCTACAGCGGGTTTGGCTACACAGGGGCTATGTCCATCCCTATAGTCGCTTTCTTCAGCCAACCTCTTGTGGCCAGCAGGGGGCGTCCTGGTCTCTGGGGTATTTGCCTGCTTTATGCGGTGGTATAGTCCACAACTGCCCATAGAGATGCATTGAGTTGTATGGACTGGTGACCTTCCCGAAGGAATCAACTAGATCCACGATTAACACTTTGGGGGGATCTATGACGACACGGGGGTGATAAAAGTCGCCCTCAAGCCATGACAGTTGCACTTGAAGCTTCTGTGCCGCAAATGTCTCATGACCCTCTCATGCGAGTCATTGTATTTCTACGGACCGCACCTGTCGCACTGCATCGCTGCTCTAATGCTGTTGTCACAGAAGCTCTTGTGAAAGTTTACACACCCCTCGGGGTCTTTGATGTAGTCGTCACCTGTCACATGAAAATCTCAGAGGTGGCTGCTTTTTCAGAATTTGATGCCATGGAATCAGGATTCATGTAGATCAATGTGGCACCAACCGAAACCCGCTGACATCCCGCCCCAGGACAATGCTGGTCCTTATCCCCTCTGAGACGCCTCTGATATACGAGTGAGGACTTTACTGGTGCCCGATGACCTTCTTCTGCTTTCTCAGGTTTAATTGTATTTGCTGGGAAGCTTCCACGGTCAGGTGCCACGACATGCAATCTGTCAGCGCCGCAAACAAACTATGACTTAACCTCGGAATTGTTGTTGTAAATAAGTCGCCGGCTGCATGTACTTATATAGCTCAGCGGAGGGGAGAGGAAGCGACAGACGCCCCCGCTGTAAAACAGCAAGCAAAATAACAAAGTATCAGCCTGTCAACATGCAGGAATAAATAATGCAGAAAGAAAAATAAATACAAACAAATAATGTGCAAAAAGAAACAACGTTGCTAAATGATTGTTTACAATAATAGAAAATAGATGAAGCTGAGCCTAAAAATCACACAAAGAATTACCGGAATTACCGAATTACCACAAAAGAATTACCGTAATTTCACATTTCTAAAATCCCATATTATATCAATCAACCAATCAATCAATCAATCGCTCCTTTAAGGGTACGCTCACACGGTCATGAGTTTTAGACGTCAAAACCAGAAGTGAATTAAAAAAACTGAAATTGAATTAAAAAAACTGAAACATGACCATATGTATCCGCAAAACACGGATCCACAAAAAATACAGATGAAGTCGGCGTGCATCCCGTATTTTGCAGAACGGAACAGCTGCCCCTAATAGAACAGTCCTATCCTTGTTCGTAATGCAGACAATATTAGGACATGCGGACATACGGAAACGGAATGCACATGGAGTAACTTCTGTTTTCTGACCCATTGAAATGAATGATTTGGCATACGCTCCTCAAAAAAACCGGAATGGACACGTAAAGAAAATATGTTCGTGTGCATGAGCCCTTACACTTGCTCTGTTTTTATGATCCGCTCCTTATTTTGGGTTCAAAAATTGCAAAAAGAAACCTGACCGCGCGGCCAGAACCTAAGACTAGTCCCAGAGCCTTTCCTAAGGTTTGCATCGCCTGGGGCACAGATTTCACTTACTGATACCCTGGCCAAGGTAGACAGGCTCGATGGCGCTCATCCTGGCACCCAATATATTACGTTTTTTTAGACTGTCTGTAAATGCTCTTCAGTGGTTCTGTATCAGGGGCTGCGGAGGCGGCAGCTATGATCAGGACCCTATCTGATCACGGTCCTGGTTTCAGCAGGATCAACCAGAGAAGTGATGTCATAATAATTACGTAGTGATGTCATCACACTGGGTGGAGCTATCTCAGGATGCCATTTTCGTTATCGTACTCTGTATAGATCCGATTTGCAGGAGCTGCACTGATGGACTGATACCATTCTGTGTGGTTGGGGGCCACACAGAATGGTATCGAGGGCCGCAGGTCGTGCACCCCAATATACCTCCTATGCTAAGGGATTTGAACACAGATAATATTTTGACAAGGGGTTCAGGAGATACACTGCTCTGAGCTGATCCAGGGTGCCAATACTTTTACAACCCAGGAATGTCATGTGGAGACAGTGACAAGCGGTCGCAGTCCACACATTCTCTGCCGGTGGCACTTGTGACATGTGACCATTGCATTCCTTCCCATCAGCAGCTGGTGGTCATTGACCCTGTCTCATTACTATAACCTGGGCCTTTTCCCTGACCTCTGACCCCCGCTTCATCCTGTACAGACCCAGGGAGCAGAGGACACAGAACAACAAGTCCATATCTCCAACAAACCCCCCGAATAAGGTCAGGACTCGGGCTGAGAGTCCTAAACCTGTTTTGCGGGCACAATAGGAAGGGTCCACCCTGCCTGATAACTGCAGATACCGGGGCTTGTATAAAATATACAAAGTGTCTGTTCCGTAGTCGTCTCTTGTGTCTTAATTACATCATGGTTACATTGTTAGTAGGATGACAACCAACATGGCCACCGATACTGCTCCCAAAATGTTGTCAGCAGGTTTTTCCAGAACTCTTATCCATCCCTAATGAAAATCCCAGTTCCTGTTGAGGTCCATGTGTAGTATGGACTCACTGACAACCCATGTTGTGGTCTAGACAAGTGTCCATAACAGTTGTCGCCTCCCTTCCCCCACTACTTTCGGCAGCTCATGTCAATATAATGTGATGCATGATGGGAGAGACATTAATAAGGGGTCAGAAAAGCCTATGTTATACGGCGTCTTCACCTCCAGCTGCCATGATTTCTGGAGCCGCCCTCTAAGGCCTGTGACAATTTAAAGGATCTACAGTTTCAGGCCTCCAGTGTCACTTACCAGAAGAGTTACCCTAAATGGGCCATCCAAAATTGATTTCAGTGAGCTGCTGGCGGCGTGACATGGCGGGTCACGCTCCGTCCATCTGAAAGGGTCCTAAGTGCCCTCTATAATAAGAGAGGAGCCGGCTGTCTGCACCCGATCCAAGGGTTCACCGCCCAACATACAGGATCCTTGATCCCAGCACCTCACCATTGACTCCCATCACCAAGTGAAAGGCTACCCCCTGTCGGCCATGATGGGGGGGACAGGGCCCCTCCAGGCTCATCTGCAGAAATCATTAGGAGACCTCCAGACAGACTGATGTGTAAGAGGCGGCTCAAGTTACTGACCTGGAGCAGGGCGAGGTGTCTCTGTCTCTTTAAGAGAGAAAACACTTTGGACAAGCTGCAGACAGATTGTTACAATGTATCAGGGACCCCTGAGTCTTGTTAGCTGAGGGTCCTCTCTGGAGAAGGCAGTCAGGGTTGTCATAGTGACACTATGGGATGTCCTAGTGCACACAGCGCCATCCACTGTGCAGAACCCGGACCTGCAGACCAAACCCTACTGATGCCCCTGACCCTCACCCCTCTGCTATAGGAAAGGACCATCATGTTCTGTCCTGAATGCCCATCAGGGGGCACTATGCCCAACGACGTGCCATCAAGCCTTCCCTATACAATGGCATATACTCTGCAAAAGGATGATTCCTCCCCCCAGGCTTCCTCTCTTACTCTTCTGCCTGTGTCAGTTTATACTGTGCTTCTGTCATGCTATTCATGAAGGCTGAACAGAACTTTTTGCCCTTCACAGGTGGGGGAGTTCTGCAGAGCAGAGGATTGTGGGAACGGACCATGTCTGATACACGGAATAAACCTCTGCCTCCCCCAATGTTGTTCACTATCTGACAACTTATATACTGAGTCATCATAAAATGTTACTAAGTGTCAGGACTACTGCCCCCATGGTGGACTCACTTTCATTGCAATCTACGATTCACCCTTCGAACCTGCTTTGTCCTTTCAGCAATGAAGAGGTTAATTGGCATCAGGGGGCATCCCCCAGAGGTCGCAGGACCCTCAGCTCTGTGACTGTCACCTGTGAAACCTAAGCAGGCGGGGAGGGGGTCTGCTGGGGCTTATTGGGTTACAATATGAAGATTTATATGGACAGGAGGGGGCCTGGCGCGGTTTATGGCGTAGATGGCGCCGGGCCTTTCTTTACACCTATCCCTAACATACGTGGAGCTCTTCATCATCAATGACATCGCTACATCTGTTCCCTGTCACTCATGTGATGTCCCCGCACACCAAGAGGACAACACATCCAGCTCTGCTATACCGCAACCTGTGGAGGTGCTCATCATCCCCTCTCATTTATAATGATGGCTGCCTGCTTGCTTTCAGTGAATGAGAACATTCTTGTTTATATCCAAAGGCTAAAAACCAGTGAGGAGCTATTACTTCGCACATCTGCGGGTTTGTAACAGTTGTATCCAGTCTAGACAATCCTCTGTGAGATAAATACAACAGCAGCAAAAAAATCTCTCCTGTCCGGCAAGTTTGTTACAATGTGTCAGTGAAGGCGTCATGTATCAGTCTGGAGTCCGGGCTCTATGTCTCACAGATCATTGTTAAGACTGCATACAACTGTAGCAAACTCTCAGCTGTAAGCAGTATTAGGTTAGTTTGAGTTTTTTGCTTTTAGATTTAAACAATAATGTTTTAATTCAGTGAAAGCAAGCAAAGTTATATATTTGACAAACATTTTCTTGCAAACAATCTTTAAAACAGCCCCCTGCCCCTCGGGCCCATGGTCAGCCACCAGAACAGTATGTACAATGGTTGGGGTCTTAACTTTCTGGATACAGAGATCTAAATCCTCGGCATAGGTCTGGATGAAAGAAAACATTCCCATTCACTGACAGAAAGCAGAGTTCAGAACAGATGTGATGGACTGCTGGACTCAGCCCTCTTACACTTCCTGTTTGCCTCTCCCCACCCCCATCATCCAGGGGCTCATCCTCCTCACTTTCCCCCTATAAAGAGTCATTACACTGTGACGGCAGCAGTTCAGGAGGAGGAGCTAAGTGAGATTTCATGGCGCTGACACATTGAAACGTTTCATCTGCACTGATAATTCCACAAACCACAAAGTTTCTATTCAATCCAAGTGATGCCCTCTTTATGACTCTATGCAGATTACATGGCGGCTCCCCCTGTCTTCTGAGCCATGGAAATGCAACTTCTAATGACTCAACCGGCCATGACCTGGAGCAGAGCAAACAGAGCTTGTGCTTCTGATAGCAAATTAAGAAACATCTGGGTTCAATTCAGGAGAAAAGGCCTTTCACACAGCCTGCTGCCCCCGACATTGTGCGGAACGAGACACCTCCACCGCACACAAAAGAAATGAATCCACTATACATGAAAGAGATGAATCCTCTGCGCATAAAAGAGATTAATCTACTGCACATGAAAGAAATGAATCCTCTGCGCATAAAATATATGAATCCACTGTACATAAAAGAGATGAATCCACCTCACATGAAAGAGATAAATCCACTGAACATGAAAGAGATTAATCCATTGCACATGAAACAGATGAATCCACCACACGTGGAAGAGATGAATCCACTGCACATGAAAGAGTTGAATCCACCACACATGAAAGAGATGAATCCACTGCACACAAAATAGATGAATCCACCGTAAGTTAAAGAGATGAATCCACTGCACACAAAAGAGATGTATCCACCGTAAGTGAAAGAGATGAATCCTCTGTGCATGAAAGAGATGAATCCACCATACATGAGAGATGAATCCACTGCACACGAAAGAGATGTATGCACTGCACATGAAAGAGATGAATCCACTGCACATGAAAGATATGAATAAACAATACGTGAAAGAGATGAATCCACCGCACATGAAAAATTAATCCACTGAACTTGAAAGAGATGAATCCACTGCACATCAAAGAGGTGAATCCACCACACATGAAAGAGATGAATCCACTGCACATCAAAGAGGTGAATCCACCACACATGAAAGAGATGAATGCATTGCATATGGAAAAACTTGAATCCACTGCACATGAAAGAGATGATTCCACCGTAAGTGAAAGAGATTAATCTAACGCGCATGAAGGAGAAGAATCTATTGCATATGAAAGATATTTATCCACCTCACGTGAAAGAAATGAATATACTGCTCATGAAAGAGGTTAATCCACTGGGTGGATCCACCCTTGCTATATGACATCTATATTGAGCCCTTAACTGCTACGGTGAGGCAGGACCCCCAGATCCTAGGCTTTGGAGTTCTAGGTATAGAAGATCGTATTTCTCTGTACACTGATGATATTTTATTTTATTTACAACAAATACTACACTCCGAAGAATCATTCATGCGGTCAATATTTTTGGGGAGGTCTCGGGATTAGATATGAATTGGGATAAAAGTACACTTATGCCTCTGGATGACTTAGATCTCCCTAAGTATTTTGAACATTTTGGATTCTTTTGAATATCTGGGTACTATATTTACTCCTAAGGTTGAAGATTTGCCATTATTAAACTTTGTGCCTTTGATACATAAACTTAGGTCCAAAATAACGATATGGCTTCGGCTGCTGTTATCGAGAGCGGATTGAGTATCTCTAGTAAAGATGGTGGTTCTCCCCCAGACATGGGCGTAGCTATAGGGGGTGCAGAGGTAGCAGTCACTACCGGGCCCAGGAGCCTGAGGGGGCCCAAAGACCTATGTACCACATAAGAAGACACACAAAGCACTGAGGGAAGGGGGCCCAAGATGAACTCTTGCACCAGGGCCCATGAGCCGTTATCTACGCTCCTGCCCCCAGATACTTTATATTCTCAGGAACTCTCCAGTGTGGATGGAAGACAAGTTCTTTAAATTAATTGAGAGAATCATGAATGATTTATTATGGGGGAGAAAACGTGTAAGGCTTAGGCCTAATTCACACATCCGCAAAATGGATCCGCATCCCTTCCGCAATTTTGCGGAAGGGTTGCAGACCCATTCATTTCATAGGGGCAGGAATGGATGTGGACAGCACACTATGTGATGTCCGCATCCGTGTTTCCACATCCGTGTTTCCGCATCCGTGTTTCCGTTTCCGCAAAAAAATAGAACATGTCCTATTCTTGTCCGCAATTGCGGACAAGAAAAGGCATTCTTTCTATAGTGCCAGCAATGTGCGGTCCGCAAAATGCGGAATGCACATTGCAGCCGTCCGTGTTTTGCGGATCCGTGTTTCCGTGTTTTGCGGATCCGTGTTTCCGTGTTTCCGCAAAACACACTACGGACGTGTGAATAAGGCCTTAAATTGGAGCATTCTTACAGGCCGTTGGAGCTGGGGGGCTTAATCTTCTCTGCTTCAAGGGCTATTTTCTAGCTACACAGTTGTTTCGTGAATGGAATGATAGCCCACTGTTTAGAACCTTGGTGAGGAGCTCCCCATACGATAATTATTTTACCTTATTACAATCCGGTCAGTTAGTTAATTCCTGATTTTAAATCAGCAAGGAAGTTGGTCATGAAATCCTGGGGTACCTTAAAATTTGGGTTGGGTACAAAGGGTTCACTTGATTGCACTCCCTTATGGTATAAGTCTCATCTACAAGTTTTGAATAAAGTTGGATTGGACCAGTATTGGCAAAAAAGTTATATTTTATATGTTGCACAAGTGGTAAGTAATGGGGATATTCTTTCTTTTTTGGATTTAGCACAGAAAGAAAATTTATCGAAATTAGAAAAAAAGTGTTAGAAAAAAAGAGATGCTTGAGATTGACACTACTACACATTTAAACACTTTGGTAATTTGGGGCAAAATAAATTTAAGATTAGTTTCTTTTAATTTTAATGTGTAATTGTTCAGTTTAATATTTTACATAGATTATATATTACCCCGGTTTGGCTTAAGAGATGTGGTCTGAGGAATTGTCCACGTTGTGATGTTTCAGATGCAGATTATTTTCACATGATCTGCTCGTGTGGAGAGATACAACAATATTGGGAGGTAATTTATGAAGTTACTTATTACCAGTAAATTAAAAGTTCGGATTCCATATACGGTGGAATGCTGGGTTTTGGGGACCCCTCTAAGGTGGGACGTCATAAATATAAGAAAGTTCTTTGATTAGAACTATGTTTTTAGCCAGACTTTTGATAGTTCGGAATTGGTTTTCCCGAAATGCCCCAAATATGAATTTGTGGGTAAACCTTGTTTATATGGTCAAGAGATATGAGAATATTTTGTTTAAACAAAGAAACTCTGAGAATAAATGGATTAAGATTTGGGAAGAATGAAAATCGTAAGGTTTTCTGTCTCTTTTACCCCATAATCCCTCCCCGTTCTTTTTTAAGACGAGGTAAGGGAGATGCATCACAAAGGGGGGTATGGGCTGGAATAGGGAGGTTATTATTGTGATTAAGAAATTTATAATGTTGTATGTATTTTGAAGATCATTGTTTAAGTTTCAATAACATTTTTGGAAAACACAAAATAAATATATATACTGCTCATGAAAGAGATGAATCCACTGCGTACGACTGGACATGAATCCATTGTGCACAAACAAGGTGAAAACTCTGCACATGAATGAGATGAATACACTGCCCATTAAATATCGAAGGTGTGTACGTGAGAAGCTGCAACACTTCCCAACCTTAGATGCAACAGACATGCATACTCGGGTCATGTTCACACACAAGGCCGCGGCCAGCACGCATCGCTTAACCAGCATACATGGGAACACCCGCAGCCAGTACACAAAGCGCATGCAGCCAGCCTGCACGGCACCGGGGACAGGAACCACAGAGATACAGACACTGGAAGAACAGACATTCACAGGCAACGGTTCATATAAGACACTGCAGCCAGTACGCGAGAGAGCATGCAGCCAGCCTACACGGCCACAACTGTCACAGTGAACCGCACCGTGACAATGTCTTATACTCCAGAGCTGCACTCACTATTCTGCTGTTACATCATGTCTTATACTCCAGAGCTGCAGTCATTATTCTGCTGTTAAATCATGTCTTATACTCCAGAGCTGCACTCACTATTCTGCTGTTACATCATGTCTTATACTCCTGAGCTGCACTCACTATTCTGCTGTAACATCATGTCTTATACTCCAGAGCTGCACTCACTATTCTGCTGTTACATCATGTCTTATACTCCAGAGCTGCACTCACTATTGTGCTGTTACATCATGTCTTATACTCGTGAGCTGCACTCACTATTCTGCTGTTACATCATGTCTTATACTCCTGAGCTGCACTCACTATTCTGCTGTTACATTATGACTTATACTCCAGAGCTGCAGTCATTATCAATGGCGGATTAAAGGACTTCTCCTGTTTTCACACTGACACTTTTTAACCCTTCACAGGACATAGAGTCACGTTCATAAGACTCTTGAGATTCCCATCCCAGCCCCCGCCCTCCGGAAGCTCTGAAGCTGTGTGGAATTTGCTTAAACGGCTTTTGCATGAATTCATTCTATAGTTTATTGTGAAAGTGAAGAAAGAAGTTGGCGCAGGAGCCAAATCCTTTCCCTGGACGCACAAGGGCACGCTCCCTGGAAGAGATCCGCAGCATGCTCAAGGGTCCACCTAGAGGGGAAGAGCAGGGGGAAGAAGGGCCAGCTCCATGTTGTAATCAGCTCTTGGCCCGGCCAGCGTCATATGGAACGGATTACAGCTCCGGCTCACACTGCGTCTACTTGGGTGTTCTGCATCCAGCAGCTCTGAGCTCAGGAAATGCCCTCTGTTCCACCACATGTGGATTGTATGGGAACGCAGGGAGGGACCTGAGGGAGGCCGCAGCGCTGTGGGTGGACAGAGGATGATGAGAGATAGACTCCCGCTACACCATGAGACTGAGGGCTTCCATAGCAGTGGGATGGTCGTGGGAGATGGAGGGATTCGTGGTCCTTCCTGTATGGGGTGGGGGCACAGCTGTGGGGAATAGGCAGTAAATAAATAACGATGGACGCTCCAGTGCCCCCCCCCCACGCTTATCCGTGACCTAATGATAATAAATATGGCGGCTCAGAGATGGTCCATCAGTGGTGATTGTCCCGTGAGGAAATTATTTCATTGTATAAGGATGAGGCCCGGATTACTCCCCAGGATAACAGGTAGCACCAGTGCTATGGGGTCAGTAGGGGCATCACCAATGTGGTAGGGTATGTAAGGTGTCTCTATGGATATAATAGTAGAGGGTGGCAAGATAAAGACAAGGGGAGAGAGGTCACCTTCCCGTGTCCAACCTTCACGTGTCCGTCCGTCATGTGTCCGTCCGTCATGTGTCCGTCCGTCATGTGTCCGTCCGTCATGTATTCAACCTTCAAGTGCCCAACAATCCTGTGTCAAACCTTCATGTACCCAAACATCATGGGGTTACCATATAGAAGGAACCTTCAAGTAACCAACCTTCATACTCCCAATCTTCATGTGTCCAGTCTTCATGTACCCAACCGTCATGTATCAAACCTTGATGTGTCCAAACTTCAAGTATCCAATCTTCATGTGTTCAAACAATGTGCCCAACCTTCATGCACACAGCCAGGGGCGTAACTACCATAGCGGCAGACCTATGGGGCCCAGGGCAAGAGGGGGCCCAGTTGGGATCATCTCCTCTTCTTCTGGGGGTGAAGACTTGGTCAGGACCCTCTAAAGGAAGAACTTTTTGCAAATGAGGCAGGGGGAAAATGGCCCAAGGGTCATTGAAAAGGGTTTAGGCAGAAACCCTTCTGTCCTGTGTGGGGGCCCGGTGTGATAAATGCTGTGGGGCCCTTACTTCTCTGTGTACTCCACTGCACACAGCCTTCATGTATCCAACCTTAATGTGTCTTCAATTCATTGTTATAATCTTTCTTTGCCCATTATGGTTGACTTTTGTCATTTAGCTAAAATAACTGGATGAGTGGTGCCACAGGGGAACGTAAAAAAACCGTATCGATATATAATTCCTTGTCAGTGGTTGTATGTTTGTTTATGGCAGAGACATAAATTGTAAGCTCCTCTGTCCAGTGTGTTGAGAAAGTTTCTCTCATCCCTTCACCATGTAATAGATGGTGAAATATGGATTTATGAATGGCGTCAGGTTCATTCTGAGGACGTATTACGTTATTCATACATTGCTCCATTAAGACCACAAGGACCAAAAGACTACAAGAAAAATACAATGAAAAAACCTAAACCAGAAAACTACCTGGAGATCACCGGGACCGGACGACAAGGAAAACACAATGAGCCCAACAGCATCAGTAGACCACCAAGATGAGAAGAATACCAGGGGACAGGAGAACAACACGAGACCTCCAGAAGCAAGGGCCACAATGACCAAGAGAAAGCCAAAACAGGAAGATTTCCAGGAGACCTCATAGCACCAAAAGAACCAGTAGACAACCAAGAGGCCCCATGTAAGAGCAAAAACAACGGCACAGATTTATGGAAATTACTGCTAAATTCAGAGGTTTAGGCCTAAACTTTTTTTTGTCACCTGCTCAAGATTAAGGGCAAAAGTATTAAAATACAACAAGCATATAATAGAACAGGCATCCTCAAACTGTGGCCCTCCAGCTGTTGTAAAACTACAACTCCCACAATACCCTGCTGTAGGCTGATACCTGTAGGCTGTTCGGGCATGCTGGGAGTTGTAGTTTTACAACAGCTGGAGGGCCGCACTTTGAGGATGCCTGTAATAGAAGTTACACTGTGTGCTGTTCATATATATAGCACAATAAAAGTGGTACTGTGCAGTGTCTATATATACAGAATAAGAGCAGATACTGAGAATTACACCCGGTATACAGGAGAAGTGGTACTGTGCAGTGTATATATACAGAATAAGAGCAGATACTGAGGATTACACCCAGTATACAGGACAGGAGAAGTGGTACTGTGCAGTGTATATATACAGAATAAGAGCAGATACTGAGGATTACACCCAGTATACAGGACAGGAGAAGTGGTACTGTGCAGTGTATATATATACAGAATAAGAGCAGATACTGAGGATTACACCCAGTATACAGGAGAAGTGGTACTGTGCAGTGTATATATATACAGAATAAGAGCAGATACTGAGGATTACACCCAGTATACAGGACAGGAGAAGTGGTACTGTGCAGTGTATATATATACAGAATAAGAGCAGATACTGAGGATTACACCCAGTATACAGGACAGGAGAAGTGGTACTGTGCAGTGTATATATATACAGAATAAGAGCAGATACTGAGGATTACACCCAGTATACAGGACAGGAGAAGTGGTACTGTGCACTGTCCATATATACAGAATAAGAGCAGATACTGAGGATTACACCCAGTATACAGGAGAGGAGAAGTGGTACTGTGCAGTGTATATATATACAGAATAAGAGCAGATACTGAGGATTACACCCAGTATACAGGAGAAGTGGTACTGTGCAGTGTATATATACAGAATAAGAGCAGATACTGAGGATTACACCCAGTATACAGGAAAGGAGAAGTGGTACTGTGCAGTGTATATATACAGAATAAGAGCAGATACTGAGGGTTACACCCAGTATACAGGACAGGAGAAGTGGTACTGTGCAGTGTATATACAGAATAAGAGCAGATACTGAGGATTACACCCGGTATACAGGACAGGAGAAGTAGTACTGTGCAGTGTATATATATACAGAATAAGAGCAGATACTGAGGATTACACCCAGTATACAGGACAGGAGAAGTGGTACTGTGCAGTGTATATACAGAATAAGAGCAGATACTGAGGATTACACCCAGTATACAGGACAGGAGAAGTGGTACTGTGCAGTGTATATACAGAATAAGAGCAGATACTGAGGATTACACCCAGTATACAGGACAGGAGAAGTGGTACTGTGCAGTGTATATATATATACAGAATAAGAGCAGATACTGAGGGTTACACCCAGTATACAGGACAGGAGAAGTGGTACTGTGCAGTGTATATACAGAATAAGAGCAGATACTGAGGATTACACCCGGTATACAGGACAGGAGAAGTAGTACTGTGCAGTGTATATATATACAGAATAAGAGCAGATACTGAGGATTACACCCAGTATACAGGACAGGAGAAGTGGTACTGTGCAGTGTATATATACAGAATAAGAGCAGATACTGAGGATTACACCCAGGATACAGGACAGGAGAAGTGGTACTGTGCAGTGTATATATATACAGAATAAGAGCAGATACTGAGGATTACACCCAGTATACAGGAGAAGTGGTACTGTGCAGTGTATATATACAGAATAAGAGCAGATACTGAGGATTACACCCAGTATACAGGACAGGAGAAGTGGTACTGTGCAGTGTATATATACAGAATAAGAGCAGATACTGAGGATTACACCCGGTATACAGGAGAAGTGGTACTGTGCAGTGTATATATATACAGAATAAGAGCAGATACTGAGGATTACACCCGGTATACAGGAGAAGTGGTACTGTGCAGTGTATATATATACAGAATAAGAGCAGATACTGAGGATTACACCCAGTATACAGGAGAGGAGAAGTGGTACTGTGCAGTGTATATATATACAGAATAAGAGCAGATACTGAGGATTACACCCAGTATACAGGACAGGAGAAGTGGTACTGTGCAGTGTCCATATATACAGAATAAGAGCAGATACTGAGGATTACACCCGGTATACAGGACAGGAGAAGTGGTACTGTGCAGTGTATATATATACAGAATAAGAGCAGATACTGAGGATTACACCCAGTATACAGGACAGGAGAAGTGGTACTGTGCAATGTATATATACAGAATAAGAGCAGATACTGAGGGTTACACCCAGTATACAGGACAGGAGAAGTGGTACTGTGCAGTGTATATATATACAGAATAAGAGCAGATACTGAGGATTACACCCGGTATACAGGACAGGAGAAGTGGTACTGTGCAGTGTATATATATACAGAATAAGAGCAGATACTGAGGATTACACCCAGTATACAGGACAGGAGAAGTGGTACTGTGCAGTGTATATATATATACAGAATAAGAGCAGATACTGAGGATTACACCCAGGATACAGGACAGGAGAAGTGGTACTGTGCAGTGTATATATACAGAATAAGAGCAGATACTGAGGATTACAACCGGTATACAGGACAAGAGAAGTGGTACTGTGCAGTGTATGTATACAGAATAAGAGCAGATACTGAGGATTACACCCAGTATACAGAAGAGGAGAAGTGGTACTGTGTAGTGTTGAGCGCGAATATTCGAAAAGCGAATTTTTTTAGCGAATATCGGCACTTCGCTAATTCGCGAATATTTCGAATATAGCGCTATAAATTCGCTATTTCGAATATTCGTTTTTTTTTTTTTTTTTTTTAGTTATATTTTTTTCTTTCCCACTTCCCAAAAGTAGTTCTTACCTGTCATGAGGATTCCTGGCTTCCTGGCTGCTCCAGTCAGTGCCCGTTGCCGCTTCTGCCGACTTCCGTGCTCATGGAGCGTCCCCTTCCATGGGAAAATCTCTATATACTAAAATGTACTGTCGGATTTGAGGAATTACGTTGAAATCGCAATGCGATTAATTCAAGTTATATTAATCGCATTGCGATTACAACTTAGCACTGCTATCTTACATAGGCTAGAATTAACGAATATGGAATATATAGCTATGCACTAGCAGTGCTAAGTTGAAATCGCAATGCTAATACTTTAAGTTAAATTAATCGCATTGCGATTTCAACTTAGCACTGCTGCTATATTCCATATTCGCTAACTTCGTTAATTCTAGCAAGCTGACCCATTATAAACCCAGCTCTAAGTTGAAATCGCAATGCGATTAATATAACTTGAATTAATCGCATTGCGATTTCAACGTAATTCCTCAAATCCGACAGTACATTTTAGTATATGGAGACGCTCCCATGGTGATGGGGACGCTCCATGAGCACAGAAGTTATGGTTGGCTTGGTAGAATTAGCGAGGATGACGAATATGACGAATGTATTCGTCATATTCCTCAAAACGAAGATAACGAAGTATTCTACATCTTCGCTTTAGCAACCTATTCGTCAACTTCGCTTATTCGCTAATTCTAGCAATCAAATAGGAAGGTTGATTACAGATAGTTGTAGTTAAATTCGCTATGCGATTTTTTTTTTTTTAATAAATAGAATACTTATAATAATATTATCATATCAAGTAATATAATTATTGTATTAAAAAAAAATCGCATAGCGAATTTAACACAGCTGTCTCTATAGTCAACCTTCCTATTTGATTGCTAGAATTAGCGAGGTTGACGAATAGGTTGCTAAAACGAAGATGTAGAATACTTCGTTATCTTCGTTTTGAGGAATATGACGAATACATTCGTCATATTCGTCATCCTCGCTAATTCTAGATATGAAACCAATAGGAAAGTAGCCTTAAGTACAAATCGCAATATGCGATTATTTAAATCGCATTTTAATCGCGATAACTAGAAAAAATGACGAATATTCGATTTCGACGAATACGAAACGAATATTCATTCGAATATTCGCGAATTTCGTCGAAATCGAATATGGCACCTGCCGCTCATCACTAGTACTGTGCAGTGTATATACAGAATAAGAGCAGATACTGAGGATTACACCCAGTATACAGGACAGGAGAAGTGGTACTGTGCAGTGTATATATACAGAATAAGAGCAGATACTGAGGATTACACCCAGTATACAGGACAGGAGAAGTGGTACTGTGCAGTGTATATATATACAGAATAAGAGCAGATACTGATGATTACACCCAGTATACAGGACAGGAGAAGTGGTACTGTGCAGTGTATATATATACAGAATAAGAGCAGATACTGATGATTACACCCAGTATACAGGACAGGAGAAGTGGTACTGTGCAGTGTATATATATACAGAATAAGAGCAGATACTGAGGATTACACCCAGTATACAGGACAGGAGAAGTGGTACTGTGCAGTGTATATATACAGAATAAGAGCAGATACTGAGGATTACACCCGGTATACAGGACAGGAGAAGTGGTACTGTGCAGTGTGTATATACAGAATAAGAGCAGATACTGAGGATTACACCCAGTATACAGGACAGGAGAAGTGGTACTGTGCAGTGTATATATACAGAATAAGAGCAGATACTGAGGATTACACCCAGTATACAGGAGAGGAGAAGTGGTACTGTGCAGTGTATATATATACAGAATAAGAGCAGATACTGATGATTACACCCAGTATACAGGACAGGAGAAGTGGTTCTGTGCAGTGTATATATATACAGAATAAGAGCAGATATTGAGGATTACACCCAGTATACAGGACAGGAGAAGTGGTACTGTGCAGTGTATATATATACAGAATAAGAGCAGATACTGAGGATTACACCCAGTATACAGGACAGGAGAAGTGGTTCTGTGCAGTGCATATATATATATATACAGAATAAGAGCAGATATTGAGGATTACACCCAGTATACAGGACAGGAGAAGTGGTACTGTGCAGTGTATATATATATATACAGAATAAGAGCAGATACTGAGGATTACACCCAGTATACAGGACAGGAGAAGTGGTACTGTGCAGAGTGTATATATACAGAATAAGAGCAGATACTGAGGATTACACCCGGTATACAGGACAGGAGAAGTGGTACTGTGCAGTGTATATATACAGAATAAGAGCAGATACTGAGGATTACACCCGGTATACAGGACAGGAGAAGTGGTACTGTGCAGTGTATATATACAGAATAAGAGCAGATACTGAGGATTACACCCAGTATACAGGACAGGAGAAGTGGTACTGTGCAGTGTATATATATACAGAATAAGAGCAGATACTGAGGATTACACCCGGTATACAGGACAAGAGAAGTGGTACTGTGCAGTGTATATATATATACAGAATAAGAGCAGATACTGAGGATTACACCCAAAATACAGGAGAAGTGGTACTGAGCAGAGTATATATATACAGAATAAGAGCAGATACTGAGGATTACACCCAGTATACAGGACAGGAGAAGTGGTACTGTGCAGTGTATATATATACAGAATAAGAGCAGATACTGATGATTACACCCAGTATACAGGACAGGAGACGTGGTACTGTGCAGTGTATATATACAGAATAAGAGCAGATACTGAGGATTACACCCAGTATACAGGAGAAGTGGTACTGTGCAGTGTATATATACAGAATAAGAGCAGATACTGAGGATTACACCCAGTAAACAGGACAGGAGAAGTGGTACTGTGCAGTGTATATATATACAGAATAAGAGCAGATACTGAGGATTACACCCAGTATACAGGACAGGAGAAGTGGTACTGTGCAGTGTATATATACAGAATAAGAGCAGATACTGAGGATTACACCCGGTATACAGGACAGGAGAAGTGGTACTGTGCAGTGTATATATATACAGAATAAGAGCAGATACTGAGGATTACACCCAGTATACAGGAGAAGTGGTACTGTGCAGTGTATATATACAGAATAAGAGCAGATACTGAGGATTACACCCAGTATACAGGACAGGAGAAGTGGTACTGTGCAGTGTATATATATACAGAATAAGGACAGATACTGAGGATTACACCCAGTATACAGGAGAGGATAAGTGGTACTGTGCAGTGTATATATATATACAGAATAAGAGCAGATACTGAGGATTACACCCAGTATACAGGAGAAGTGGTACTGTGCAGTGTATATACAGAATAAGAGCAGATACTGAGGATTACACCCAGTATACAGGAGAAGTGGTACTGTGCAGTGTATATATATACAGAATAAGAGCAGATACTGAGGATTACACCCAGTATACAGGACAGGAGAAGTGGTACTGTGCAGTGTATATATATACAGAATAAGAGCAGATACTGAGGATTACACCCAGTATACAGGACAGGAGAAGTGGTACTGTGCAGTGTATATATATACAGAATAAGAGCAGATACTGAGGATTACACCCAGTATACAGGACAGGAGAAGTGGTACTGTGCAGTGTATATATATCAGAATAAGAGCAGATACTGAGGATTACACCCAGTATACAGGACAGGAGAAGTGGTACTGTGCAGTGTATATATATACAGAATAAGAGCAGATACTGAGGATTACACCCAGTATACAGGACAGGAGAAGTGGTACTGTGCAGTGTATATATATACAGAATAAGAGCAGATACTGAGGATTACACCCAGTATACAGGACAGGAGAAGTGGTACTGTGCAGTGTATATATATACAGAATAAGAGCAGATACTGAGGATTACACCCAGTATACAGGACAGGAGAAGTGGTACTGTGCAGTGTATGTATATACAGAATAAGAGCAGATACTGAGGATTACACCCAGTATACAGGACAGGAGAAGTGGTACTGTGCAGTGATATATATACAGAATAAGAGCAGATACTGAGGATTACACCCAGTATACAGGACAGGAGAAGTGGTACTGTGCAGTGTATATATACAGAATAAGAGCAGATACTGAGGATTACACCCGGTATACAGGACAGGAGAAGTGGTACTGTGCAGTGTATATATATACAGAATAAGAGCAGATACTGAGGATTACACCCAGTATACAGGACAGGAGAAGTGGTACTGTGCAGTGTATATATATACAGAATAAGAGCAGATACTGAGGATTACACCCAGTATACAGGACAGGAGAAGTGGTACTGTGCAGTGTATATATATACAGAATAAGAGCAGATACTGAGGATTACACCCAGTATACAGGACAGGAGAAGTGGTACTGTGCAGTGTATATATATACAGAATAAGAGCAGATACTGAGGATTACACCCAGTATACAGGACAGGAGAAGTGGTACTGTGCAGTGTATATATATACAGAATAAGAGCAGATACTGAGGATTACACCCGGTATACAGGACAGGAGAAGTGGTACTGTGCAGTGTATATATACAGAATAAGAGCAGATACTGAGGATTACACCCAGTATACAGGACAGGAGAAGTGGTACTGTGCAGTGTATATATATACAGAATAAGAGCAGATACTGAGGATTACACCCGGTATACAGGACAGGAGAAGTGGTACTGTGCAGTGTATATATACAGAATAAGAGCAGATACTGAGGATTACACCCAGTATACAGGACAGGAGAAGTGGTACTGTGCAGTGTATATATATACAGAATAAGAGCAGATACTGAGGATTACACCCAGTATACAGGACAGGAGAAGTGGTACTGTGCAGTGTATATATATACAGAATAAGAGCAGATACTGAGGATTACACCCAGTATACAGGACAGGAGACGTGGTACTGTGCAGTGTATATATACAGAATAAGAGCAGATACTGAGGATTACACCCAGTATACAGGAGAAGTGGTACTGTGCAGTGTATATATATACAGAATAAGAGCAGATACTGAGGATTACACCCAGTATACAGGACAGGAGAAGTGGTACTGTGCAGTGTATATATATACAGAATAAGAGCAGATACTGAGGATTACACCCAGTATACAGGACAGGAGAAGTGGTACTGTGCAGTGTATATATACAGAATAAGAGCAGATACTGAGGATTACACCCAGTATACAGGACAGGAGAAGTGGTACTGTGCAGTGTATATATACAGAATAAGAGCAGATACTGAGGATTACACCCAGTATACAGGACAGAGAAGTGGTACTGTGCAGTGTATATATACAGAATAAGAGCAGATACTGAGGATTACACCCGGTATACAGGACAGGAGAAGTGGTACTGTGCAGTGTATATATATACAGAATAAGAGCAGATACTGAGGATTACACCCAGTATACAGGAGAGAAGTGGTACTGTGCAGTGTATATATACAGAATAAGAGCAGATACTGAGGATTACACCCAGTATACAGGACAGGAGAAGTGGTACTGTGCAGTGTATATATACAGAATAAGGACAGATACTGAGGATTACACCCAGTATACAGGAGAGGATAAGTGGTACTGTGCAGTGTATATATATACAGAATAAGAGCAGATACTGAGGATTACACCCAGTATACAGGAGAAGTGGTACTGTGCAGTGTATATATATACAGAATAAGAGCAGATACTGAGGATTACACCCAGTATACAGGACAGGAGAAGTGGTACTGTGCAGTGTATATATATACAGAATAAGAGCAGATACTGAGGATTACACCCAGTATACAGGACAGGAGAAGTGGTACTGTGCAGTGTATATATATACAGAATAAGAGCAGATACTGAGGATTACACCCAGTATATAGGACAGGAGAAGTGGTACTGTGCAGTGTATATATATATACAGAATAAGAGCAGATACTGAGGATTACACCCAGTATACAGGACAGGAGAAGTGGTACTGTGCAGTGTATATATACAGAATAAGAGCAGATACTGAGGATTACACCCGGTATACAGGACAGGAGAGGTGGTACTGTGCAGTGTATATATATACAGAATAAGAGCAGATACTGAGGATTACACCCAGTATACAGGACAGGAGAAGTGGTACTGTGCAGTGTATATATATACAGAATAAGAGCAGATACTGAGGATTACACCCAGTATACAGGACAGGAGAAGTGGTACTGTGCAGTGTATATATATACAGAATAAGAGCAGATACTGAGGATTACACCCAGTATACAGGACAGGAGAAGTGGTACTGTGCAGTGTATGTATATACAGAATAAGAGCAGATACTGAGGATTACACCCGGTATACAGGACAGGAGAAGTGGTACTGTGCAGTATATATATACAGAATAAGAGCAGATACTGAGGATTACACCCGGTATACAGGACAGGAGAAGTGGTACTGTGCAGTGTATATATACAGAATAAGAGCAGATACTGAGGATTACACCCGGTATACAGGACAGGAGAAGTGGTACTGTGCAGTGTATATATATACAGAATAAGAGCAGATACTGAGGATTACACCCGGTATACAGGACAGGAGAGGTGGTACTGTGCAGTGTATATATATACAGAATAAGAGCAGATACTGAGGATTACACCCATTATACAGGAGAAGTGGTACTGTGCAGTGTATATATATACAGAATAAGAGCAGATACTGAGGATTACACCCAGTATACAGGAGAGGAGAAGTGGTACTGTGCAGTGTATATATATACAGAATAAGAGCAGATACTGAGGATTACACCCAGTATACAGGACAGGAGAAGTGGTACTGTGCAGTGTATATATATACAGAATAAGAGCAGATACTGAGGATTACACCCAGTATACAGGACAGGAGAAGTGGTACTGTGCAGTGTATATATACAGAATAAGAGCAGATACTGAGGATTACACCCAGTATACAGGACAGGAGAAGTGGTACTGTGCAGTGTATATATATACAGAATAAGAGCAGATACTGAGGATTACACCCAGTATACAGGAGAAGTGGTACTGTGCAGTGTATATATATACAGAATAAGAGCAGATACTGAGGATTACACCCAGTATACAGGAGAAGTGGTACTGTGCAGTGTATATATATACAGAATAAGAGCAGATACTGAGGATTACACCCGGTATACAGGACAGGAGAAGTGGTACTGTGCAGTGTATATATATACAGAATAAGAGCAGATACTGAGGATTACACCCGGTATACAGGACAGGAGAAGTGGTACTGTGCAGTGTATATATACAGAATAAGAGCAGATACTGAGGATTACACCCAGTATACAGGACAGGAGAAGTGGTACTGTGCAGTGTATATATATACAGAATAAGAGCAGATACTGAGGATTACACCCGGTATACAGGACAGGAGAAGTGGTACTGTGCAGTGTATATATACAGAATAAGAGCAGATACTGAGGATTACACCCGGTATACAGGAAAGGAGAAGTGGTACTGTGCAGTGTATATATATACAGAATAAGAGCAGATACTGAGGATTACACCCAGTATACAGGACAGGAGAAGTGGTACTGTGCAGTGTATATATACAGAATAAGAGCAGATACTGAGGATTACACCCAGTATACAGGACAGGAGAAGTGGTACTGTGCAGTGTATATATACAATATTTGAAGATATGTATTACTGTGCAGTATCATCACTGTCGGTCATTTGCTGGGGCAGAGGTCACAATCTCATTATCACAACATTTTCCTGGCTCTGGGCTTGTTAGCAGCACACTGACACTGTGAAGATGATTTGATAATTGAATGCACATGGATCTTATAGTTCGGGCCGAACTGAAACCACAACTGGCGCGCCAATCTCAGAGTCTTCTGATCGCACTAGAATTCCTGCTGCTTGTTCTTCACCTGGATATGCTGGGGTACAGGCACTATGCCTCAGTCTTACTACATTACAGGTCAGTGATCCCCTGCGGCTGTGTTCTTGGTCATTATGATCAGGCTTGAATTATTATTATTATAGATCCGAAGTTGATTCATTAAAAACACTTTGTGGTCAATGCTGTTTCTGTTCAGCATGAATATGTACGGGCTCTGTGTAGAACTTCATCTTGGCCGTAGTTGCGTGAGACTTTGGTGAATTAGTCCGGTATTTTCCTATCTACGGATTTAAAAACATTTTAGAATATGAACCCGAAGTCAGCTTCAGTGATGGCTGGTACCCCAGTTCTGGAGCCGAGTTCAGATTCCTATTTTAAAATCTTTTTAAATGCACTGATGGGAAAATACTGGACTAATTCACCGAAGTCTCACGCAACTTCGGGCGAGATAAAGTTTTGCTACACGGAGCCCATACATTTTAATGCTGTACGGAAGAATTTTTTAATTAATCAAATTCCAAACTCGATTCGTTGAAGCCTAATTAGAAGCTTCATTACTAGAGCTGATGTGTGGCTGCAGGTCACCCCTTTCTGTGTGTGCTTATATTTAGGGCCTTGAATGGGGGCCACACTGGATACAGGGGCCGATGAGAGTGATACATCTGTGTACGCGCTGCAGGATACATTGATGCCACATGAACACCTAGAACTGTTGTAGAAGGGTATGGCTGGCCACAGGGCACTGGATAGTAGGACGCCCCCTGTGATGATGGCGGGGTATAGGTGGGGATCGGCGAGCAGGTTGCTGCTTTCTTCGCAGGTTGCAGCTGAACATCTGGCTGGTACTGGATAATGGCAGGGATTGTGCGGCCTCCAGCGTCTGCTCCGCATTGGGCTCCAGCTCCAGATAATCCGTCCCAGATGTGCCAGACAGCGGCTTCTCATTAGATGGACCCGGCTCCAGGTTCACATTGTGATATTATGAGAGCAGAGGGGAGCTCAGCAAATAAATGACCCCCCCGGTAGGGGACGCCCCTCTGTGAGCCGCAGATGGAGCTTCTCCTGGCCCCGGGGTAACCGAGGAGCCGCCACCATGTTGTCATCTCTCTGACTGACAAGGAGCAGGTCTTCTCATGAGGAAGCATCTGTCTCCACACCCAGACGTCCAAACATGAGCTGGGATCAAAGCGTCCCCCACCGCCATGTCCGCCATTCCTAACGGGGAGCGAGAGCATCCAGTCTTCTGTAAATCAAGCTTTATCTCTCTATAATAAAACAATGTGCCAATGGAGCTTCAATTCCTTGCCATTGTCAAAATCTCTGCTTGCTGTCAATGAAGAGAAACATTTGCACTTTTCTCAGAATTTGAAATTTTTTATTTATAATAATTGCATCCAGTCTACCCTCGGTGAGCTGCACAGACTGGACTCCAGACCCATACACTGGAACATACATCGTAACAAACTATACTATACAAACTGCCCCGATACATCGTAACAAACTATACTATACAAACTGCCCCGATACATTGTAACAAACTATACTATACTATACAAACTGCCCCGATACATTGTAACAAACTATACTATACTATACAAACTGCCCCGATACATTGTAACAAACTATACTATACTATACAAACTGCCCTGATACATTGTAACAAACTATACTATGCTGTACAAACTGCCCTGATACATTGTAACAAACTATACAACCTGCCCTGATACATTGTAACAAACTATACTATACTATACAAACTGCCCCGATACATTGTAACAAACTATACTATACTATACTATACAAACTGCCCTGATACATTGTAACAAACTATACTATGCTGTACAAACTGCCCTGATACATTGTAACAAACTATACAACATGCCCTGATACATTGTAACAAACTATACTATGCTATACAAATTGCCCTGATACAATGTAACAAACTATACGGTGCAAACTACCCTGATACATTGTAACAAACTTTACAAACTGCCCTGATACATTGTAACAAACTGAACTATATAAACTACCCTGATACATTGTAACAAATGATACTATACAAACTGCCCTCATACATTGTAACAAACTATACTATACAATACAAACTGCCCTGATACAATGTAACAAACTATACTATATAGAAGAATGGAAGCACAAAGGGGGTCATTTATCAAACTGGTGCAAAGTAGAACTGGCTTACCCATAGCAACCAATCAGATTCCACCTCTCATTTTTGACAGCTCCTATGGAAGGTGGAATCTGATTGGTTGCTATGGGCGACTTAACCAGTTCTACTTTACACCAGTTTGATAAATAACACTGAAAGTCTGTTAGAAAGTTGTAGAATTTTCCTTTAATATGTTTGATGTGAGGAGAATAAGAGGGGTCAGCAAGTTGTTGTGAAACTGCAACTCCCAGCATGCTTTGTTCATTTCTATGGGAAAAATAGCCGGGAGATTGTACATGCTGGGAGTTGTAGTTTCACAACGTTGCAGATTGCTAACCCCTGCTGTACCGTGTCATTTGCGGCGTTCCCCCTCAGTGCCTGATACATTATTACTAGAGACTTTGCTACATTTGATACATTGAAGCAAAGATTCTTGTATCATCCAATTCAGCAGCAAGCGCGGATGAAGCTGGGAAATGTGAGAAGTTGCCCTATAGGGGGCGTTTACAGCCCCAGAGGGCTTGATATAAATGGCGCCGCAGGGTTCGGGACCCTCTTGCGCTTCTTGCTGGACCGCTCCAATGATAACATAATAGACAATCGCTCACATTACAACCGCCTAATGTAATCATATAGCTAGAGCTTGGCTACAATGTATCAATAACTGAACACCTGGGGGGCAGGGAGCTGATTGATATCCGCACAGGGGTCTCGGGGGGTGACACTTGTCCGCAGAATAGGGACATCCCTCTGACGCCGCTGAATTTTACCAGAGCTATAAGGTTCCAGTGCCATGTAAAGAGATCCCGCAGCATTCGTTACGCATTTCAGGATCTCCGAGGCTGCGGAGCATCCCTTTAACAGCTGACATCTCCGACTGCAAATTACTCAAATTCTTTCAAGCCAAACGAAGCAGAGCGTAATAATATCTGGGAATGGGACGTTATACACGGCCCCTGCTGAGCGGCACAGGAAACCCCTATGGGAGTCACTCACTTTAGGACCCAGGGTGGCAGGGCCTAGCTGTAAATCAGGATGACGGAAAAGTCGCCACCCGCGTCATCATTGTGCAAGGCTCCGCCCATGACGTCGATGACACCCACATTGACGCTGACAACCAGTGATGCTGCCATGACAGCGCAATTAGAAGTTGTCATGGCCACAGACTTCCCATCTCTCCCTCCATCCAGATAGAGGAGTGCTGTAGTCTGAGAACACAGGAAAATGTTTATAAAATCACTCTCTGCTTGCTGACTGTGAATGGAAAACCTTTTATTTTCATTTAGAAGCCAAATATCCATCTCGACCTAATACATTTCCCAAATTTCTAATAGACTTTATATAGTCTGCTTGTTGTCATTGAATGGCCGGACACTGAATGACCATACAGACCTAATATTTCTCACAGCTGAGGGTTTGCCACAGTAGAATCCAGTCCAGATCATTTCACCTGCCTTCTTATTCTATGCTAAGCGCACTTTCACACTTGCGTTGCTGGATTCCGGTAGGCAGTTCCGTTTCATTGCAATACCGGATCCGTCTCTCCGGTTGTCATCCGTAAAAACGGATCCGGTATTTATTTTTTCACATTTTTAAAGGTCGGCACGTGTGCAGACTGGAAGACCAGATCCGTCAATGCACTTATACATTTGAATGGAAACTAATGCAAGTGTTCCGGAACTGCAGCATGCTGCGGTATTTTCTCCGTCCAAAAACCGCACAGTGACTGAACTGAAGACATCCTGATGCTTCCTGAACGGATTTCTCTCCATTCAGAAAACTGATCAGTCTATTTCCGGTAAGACGGAACTCAATACCGGAAAAGTTTAACGTGTTTAAAGTGTGAAAGTACCCTTATACAGCCAGGGGTAACATGCTAAATATATACCCCCCCAGTCAGGGGTGCTGCCATGAGGGGCGTGTCCTGCAGGGCATCTTCTGGGTGGCATCGTTTACAGGGGTGCTAGAAAAAGAAGCCCATTCATCAGGCTTTCGGGTTATATGTAAATGTCATTGTAGCTTCTTATAAACTTTATGTTCCAAGTCCTTGTCATTTTCAAAATCTCTGCTTTTTTTCAGTGAATTGCAAAATTCTGAATTTCCTTGATCTACTACATCTCCCGCTGTGGGTTTGTTAGTGTTGTATCCAGTCTGGACAATCCTCTGAGCGAACCCCACCAACAACACAATTCCTTTTCCTGCCCTGATAATTTGTTACAATGTATCAGTGCAGGTAACATGTGTCAGTCTGGCTGACAGGAAGTACTCAAAGTAAAGTTCGGCCTGAAAGGGGATCATCTCATGTGGGTTTGTTACAGTTGTGTCCAGTCTCGACAATCCTCAGCACAAATCTCTCCCCTGTCCTGATAGTTTGTTACAATGTATCAACGCAGATAACATGCATCAGTTTTGACTAGGCTGGAAACAATAGTATCTTAGGTCTGTATGGGTGTTTAGCATCAGAATGTAAACTAGGATATTTACATTCACTGACAGCAAGCAGAATATTGAAAGCAAGTCTGTGCCGCTCCTTCAATACTAGAATAAATGCCGCATGTGTGGGTGTGATGGATGCGAGCTGCCCTGGGACTTGTAGTTCCCATCTGGCCCTTGCATTGGTTGTCTTTGGCCCCGGCTGTGTATCTGCTGCTGTGGAACAAAGGGCCCAGTTTACTCGGCAGCACATAACATGCTTCAGATGGGAGCAGCGGGGTCTTGAGCGCGGCCTCCAGAGCTCTGGTAATTGGGGCCGGTGCGCTGTACGTCCGGGGCGGAGGTACCGGCATAAAACGCCAGCGCTGTGCATTCCACCACGCGTCTTATAAAACATGCTGAGCCGGGGAAATCTTGGCTGCAGAGATGAATTTGCGGGCAGAGAGGAAGGCGGAAACTCACAGAAGAAAGACTCCAGCACAAAAAGGACCTTTCACGAAGGATCAGATCTCTAGACGACCGCAGTCCTGGAGGAAACGCACCGAAAGCTGCTGACCCCCTCACTGCCGGAGCGCAACAGACAGGAGAGCCCCCAAATCATCCCATGCCTGCAAGTCCCAGTTCTGCACGCTCCTCTCCAGAGCTAGTCAGATCTGTTACTGGGA
This sequence comes from Bufotes viridis, assembly GCA_033119425.1. Taxonomy (NCBI): domain Eukaryota; kingdom Metazoa; phylum Chordata; class Amphibia; order Anura; family Bufonidae; genus Bufotes; species Bufotes viridis. The sequence goes on from CM065598.1 coordinate 103,273,755, forward strand.
AAGCTGGGTGACAAGCAATATGGCTGCCATTACCCCCGTCCTATGCTCTGTAGATGACCCGGCAATGGGTGACAGACCCATCATGGCTCATATGTTTTTAGTATTATGTACAGTTATAGCCTTCTTGCTTCTATTTTGCTAGTGTGTCAGTAGTCACTGTAGTTCTGGCATTCTGTTCATGAACCAGGAGGCCCAGGATGTGCAGGAGGTCTAAGAAAATGTGGGTTGTGTCTTGGTGGGGGATGGAACTGGGGCAGGACGCGGTTGAATTGCCCCTGGGGTTCAGTCAGATGAGGGGATCATCTCTCATGAATTTCGGTCCTTTCATTAACCCTCTCAGCAGAGGGAAGCTCTCGGGTTTGATGGCGGCTCTGTGATTTATTCAGTTGCTCCCAAAATATTCCCATCCCGGTGACAGAACTAACCTTGTGTCTCCTCAGCCGTAGGACGCTCCTGGACATATTGTGAGGTGCCCCCCAGATTCCTTCCACAGGAGCATCTTTCTAATCTGACTGATGAGAGGACCCCCCATTAACTAGAGTTGTCACCCCCTCCTCCCCCAAACCTTAAATTCAGAGGCTGTTTGGAATGAGGAGAGCTGGGTGACCTGGGGTAACCCACGAGCCCAAATCCATCTAGTTATCCATCGACGCCCCCTCCCATATAATGACAATCCAGAATGTCCCGGAAAGAGGGGGGATCTCTAAAAAGAGTGGCAAGTTGTTTAAAACCCCAAATAATTACCTCTTCCCCTTTCTGGGGAGTTATGGGGGGTTTGATCTGGGGTTTAAATACAGGGGTATCTGGTCTGGGGCCTGTATATAGGAAGGGCTGGTCTGGGGACTATATTCAGGGGGTCTGGTCTGGGGTCTGTATATGGGGGTCTGTATACAGTGGAGGTCCGGGGTCTGTATACCGGGGAGGTCTGGTCTGGGGTCTGTATACCGGGGAGGTCTGGTCTGGGGTCTGTATACACAGAGGTCTGATCTGGTCTGGGGGTCTGTATACATGTGAGGTCTGGTCTGGGGTCTGTATACATGTGAGGTCTGGTCTGGGGTCTGTATACATGTGAGGTCTGGTCTGGGGTCTGTATACATGTGAGGTCTGGTCTGGGGTCTGTATACATGTGAGGTCTGGTCTGTGGTCTGCATACATAGAGGTCTGATCTGGTCTGGGGTCTGTATACATAGAGGTCTGGTCTGGGGTCTGTATACATGTGAGGTCTGGTCTGGGGTCTGTATACATGTGAGGTCTGGTCTGTGGTCTGCATACATAGAGGTCTGATCTGGTCTGGGGTCTGTATACACAGAGGTCTGGTCTGGGGTCTGTATAAAGGTGAGGTCGGGTCTGGTTTCATCATACAGGTGAGGTCTGGTGTCTGTATACAGGGAGATCTGGTCTGGGGTCTGTATACACAGAGGTCTGGTCTGGGGTCTGTATAAAGGTGAGGTCGGGTCTGGTTTCATCATACAGGTGAGGTCTGGTGTCTGTATACACAGAGGTCTGGTCTGGGGTCTGTATACACAGAGGTCTGGGGTCTGTATAAAGGTGAGGTCTGGTCTGGGGTCTGTATACAGGAGGGTCTGGTTGCTCTATACAGGTGAGGTCTGCGGTCTGTATACAGGAGGGTCTGATTTGGTTACTGTATAGAGTGAGATCTGTTCTGGGGTCTCTATAAAGGTGAGGTATGTATACAGGGGAGAGGGGTCTGGTCTGGGGTCTGCATACAGGGGGGTCTGGAGCAGAGAACGAGAGCGAGGAGAAGGCACTCATAGGGTAAGTATGTACAGGTGCAAGGACCCTGGTGGGGTAAGTAGTCTGCGCACCTGTATTAGTTGTGCGTGACTGGGCACGACTCCAGTGAAGGCTTTATAGTGGTGGAGGGTCGGTGCAGTCGATGCTATCTAGAACCCCAGTGGCGGTGGCCAAATGGGGAGAAGAACTGCACAGAAGAATAAGCAGCAGTATGGTATCTGCCATGTCTCTGGATGGATAGTCAGTAGGCACGAGACGCAACCCGAGGCACAGATGACGTATTGATCTTTTATTGATGACGCGTTTCGGGGTGCATAGCCTCTTTCTCAAGTCTGCAGTGAGTGAACGTGAACGCGGAGAGGCGCTGCTGTGAACAGTGGCTGGATGCTGCTGCTGTTCTGCACATGTGGCATGAGCAATCCATAGGTACAGACCTGAGAAAGGGGCCATGCACCCCGAAACGCGTCATCAATAAAAGATCAATACGTCATCTGTGCCTCAGGTCGTGTCTCTTGCCTACTGACTATCCATCCACAGATATGGCAGATACCATACTGCTGCTCATTCCTGTACCGGGCGGTTTGGTCTGTGGTCTGTATACAGGAAGGTCTGGTCTGGGGTCTGTATACAGGGGAGGGCTGGTCTGGGGTCTGTATACAGGAAGGCCTGGTCTGGGGTCTTTATACAGGGGAGGACTGGTCTGGGGTCTGTATACAGGAAGGTCTGGTCTGGGGTCTATATACAGGAAGGTCTGGTCTGGGGTCTGTATACAGGGGAGGGCTGGTCTGGGGTCTGTATACAGGGGAGGGCTGGTCTGGGGTCTGTATACAGGGGAGGGCTGGTCTGGGGTCTTTATACAGGGGAGGGCTGGTCTGGGGTCTTTATACAGGGGAGGGCTGGTCTGGGGTCTGTATACAGGAAGGTCGGGTCTGGGGTCTATATACAGGAAGGTCTGGTCTGGGGTCTGTATACAGGGGGAGGGGGCTGGTCTGGGGTCTTTATACAGGGGGGGGGCTGGTCTGGGGTCTGTATACAGGAAGGTCTGGTCTGGGGTCTGTATACAGGGGAGGGCTGGTCTGGGGTCTGTATACAGGAAGGTCTGGTCTGGGGTCTGTATACAGGGGAGGGCTGGTCTGGGGTCTTTATACAGGGGAGGGCTGGTCTGGGGTTTGAACACAGAAAGGTATGGTCTGGGGTCTCTATAGAGGACTGGGCCCTATATCTTTATTTGTGGTCTGGGGTCTGTATACTGTCATGTTCTGCACTGGCTTCCATGGGGGGGGGGGGGGTCACCTACTTGCCAGTAACCGCCTGGAACCACTACAACCCCCATCAGTCCACAGACAGGTCACAGCATAGAAAGATGACACTTGGAGCAGTGAGAGGCTGAGATTTGTGTATTCTGGACCCCGAACAAATGACGAGGTCGAGGCGGTCGGACGGCTCAGTGTGAGAAAATCCCAGGCACAAACCTTCTGCGATCTTCTTGTATACTGTGGGCTCTTAATCTTATTTCTCACTGTTTCCAGCTCTCTGCTTGCTGTCATTGAATGAGAACAGTATTGGCGATTCCTCAAACCCCTGTATATTTGGTGCTGCGCTCAGCTGAGAAGTGGATACAATTGTAACCAGTGTAGACAATGCTCTGAACAGTCCAGACTGATACACTGTAACAAACTATCAGAGCTTTGCACAGCGGCTTCGCCTTGCTGACGTCATTGCTCCTCTGCGCTGCCCGGTGCCAGGGGCGGCAGGTTGTATGGATACTGCTGGTCAGTGCTGTGCATTGGGGGAGAATCCGGAGTAACAGAAACAGTGCAACGAACTGGATCCTCATCATTTCCCTGTGACGGATGATGAGGGTCACTGTTTCATCATTTGTTAGTAGCCTTTGTAAGAGAAACGTCAAACACGTCTGGTGATGCGGAGGCAGCGCTGCTGAGTGATGAGGTGACGCTGAGTCCGCGCCTCGTTCTGCATAGCGATACACTCCAGCTGTGGGGGCGCTACACCCCGGACTGGGCGGCTGGTACCCATGTGACCTCTGCAGATCATCTCACCTGTCATTAAATGTATACCACCAGTCAGGGGCGGTGTAGTGGGGGCACCTCCCACAGTGCATTATTTAAAGGGGTCCTGCAAAAAGAAGACCCCTATCAGGTCTTCAGATGTATGTGAGTGTCATTATAATGTTCTAATAGACTTTTTGATTCAATTCCCCATCATTTCCAAGATCCCTGTTTGCTGTTAGTGAACGGAACCTGCCTTCATCTACTACTTACAGCTGAGGATTTGTTACATTTGTATCCAGGCTGGGTAATCATCTGTCTGCTGTAGCTTCTAGTATATTTTATGTTTGAGTTCCAATATCTCTGCCTTCTGTCAGAGAATGGTAACACTGAGAACCTGCCCTGACCTATGTCACAGCAGAGGACTTGTTACAGTTGCATCCAGACTAGATAATCCACTATCAGCTGCAGTTACACCAATCTCTCTCCCTTCCTGATGGTTTGTTACAATGTATCAGTTTAATAAAATGTATCGGGCTGACTGAAATGAAGTGGTCCATAAAAATCCCAAAAACAACCCCTGTAACTGCACACTGACACAATTCATGTTACATTCATGCCACTGGTTGTCTAGACTGGATACAACTGTGACAAACCCTCAGCTGTAAGTAGTATTCAGTCAGGAGTGGTTGTAAAGAAGAATGTCCCCATTTACTGTCTGCCAACTGATGGGGTCACTAATTGCTCTTGGAAGTCCTGAGGTAAGTCGTCACCCCCTGTAAGTGCCCGTGTCCTCGTCAGTCCATCACAATCAGCCGTGGAGGTGGCGATGGAATGTGGTTCATGTCAGTGCTGGAGGACCCAGACCACGGAGATGTCACTTAGGGCTCATGCACATGACCGCGCCGTGTTTTTTGTTCCGCAAATTGCAGATCTGCAAAACACGGATGCCAGCCGTGTGCGTTACGCAATTTGTGGAACGGAGCAGGCGGCACATGACATGCCTATTCTTGCCTATTCTTGTCTGCAAATTAGTTTTGCGGGACCGCGGAATGGAGCAACGGATGCGGACAACACCCGGAGTGCTCGCTGCACCTTCTGCATTGAAGTGAATGGGTCCGCAGCAGAGCCGCAGAAAGTGCGATTCGGAAGAGGGACCAAACAACGGTCGTGTGCATGAGGCCTTACATACACACACATTAATCCATAATACTACACTGATACATACATACACAAATACATACATACATTAACCCCTAATACTACACTGATACACACATACACACACATACAAACATATACATACATACACACACATACATACACACACATACACATACATACACATACACACACACATACACATATACATACATACATACATACACATATACATATATACACACACACATATACATACACACACATACACATACATACACACACACACACACATACACATATACATACATACACACATACATATATACATACACATATACATACACACATTAACCCCTAATACTACACTGATACACCCACCATCACACACCACAATTTCGCCGTTCATACCACACATTGCTTCTCATGATTCATTATGTCGTGTATCCTACGTGTCCATAACCCGCCATTCACCCAATGGAAAAGACTCCACAGCGGATTTCATGTTTCTCGCGTGGATTTTGTTTGCTGCGGGTTTCCCCCCTTTGCTTTGAGAAGGGGGAGATTTTACCTCCATTTCGTCTCCGCTCTGGGGGAGCGCAGGACCGTGTGTGACCCCCCCTCCTCCGCTGAGGTGTTGGGGACGTGACCCTGCAGTTTGTAGAGAAGCCTCTAATCTCGGCTACAATTGCAGTTAATTCGCCCCATCGAGCAGCGGGTTTGGGATTTCCGAGCTAATCCATTCCAGACGGGCGGCTGATGAATGTCCTGCCCGTCACCGGGGTAATAACGCCCCTCATCAGCCGGAGCCCATCCAAATAAACTGTTCCCACTGCACCAGTAAATTCTGCCAAACTGCACGTTCCCAGCATGGGAGAATTATCGGCCGTGTGAGCCGCTGATGTGCAAATTCATCAACGTACAGCCGCAAATCCCCCGGCCGCCGCCGCGCACTTCCCAGGCTGAGCCCCGATGATGTCATCAGGATATTTTATTATCACTTTAGTCTCGCTGTAATAAATCAGCCGCTGGATGGGACCCACAGGACGGACACAGGGAGAACCCGCCAAGTACCCGGGCTCAGCATCAGGAGACGTGGGGGCTGCCTGCCGGTCCTGAAGAGCTTACACTCAAATGACAGGTGGATTTAAAGGGGAATTCAGGAGATCCCCAGAAATCCCTCCATTGTTATCAATCATCGGGGGGTCCGAAACTATATGTCTCAAGGAACACAAACCACAACCAGCAAGTATCAGATCTGGTCATCAGTATACTGGTGAGAGAGAGCAAGATGGCCCCAGCACTGGGGCTTGTGGGAGGGGAAGGGGATGCCCCAAATTCCTCTTTTAATGAGATTTTATGACTGAGGGGCAGTAGGTTCCCTCCATGCAGATCAACAAATGTGCAGCAGATCCTCATCTCACAGCAGGTCCTCATCTCACAGCAGATCCTCATCTCACAGCAGATCCTCATCTCACAGCAGATCCTCATCTCACAGCAGATCATCATCTCACAGCAGATCATCATCTCACAGCAGGTCCTCATCTCACAGCAGATCCTCATCTCACAGCAGATCCTCATCTCACAGCAGGACCTCATCTCACAGCAGATCATCATCTCACAGCAGATCCTCATCTCACAGCAGATCCTCATCTCACAGCAGGTCCTCATCTCACAGCAGGTCCTTGCCTTTCAACAGGACCTTGTGTCACAGCAGATCCTCATCTCACAGCAGGTCCTCATCTCACAGCAGATCCTCATCTCACAGCAGGTCCTCATCTCACAGCAGGTCCTTGCCTTTCAACAGGACCTTGTGTCACAGCAGATCTTCATCTCACAGCAGATCCTCATCTCACAGCAGATCCTCATCTCACAGCAGATCCTCATCTCACAGCAGATCCTCACCTTTCAGCAAGTCCTCATCTCACAGCAGATCCCAGTCTTTCAGTAGATCTTCACCTTTCAGCAGGTCCTCATCTGCAGTAGATCCTCCACTTTCAGCAGGACCTTGTATCACAGCAGATCCCTGTCTTTCTGCAGATCCTAGTGATATTTCAACAAATCCTCCTCTTTCAGCAGGTCTTCCTTTTTTAGCAGGTCCTCCTCTTTCAGCAGGTCTTCCTTTTTTAGCAGGTCCTCCTCTTTCAGCTGGTCCTCATCCTGCAGCAGATCTTCATCATTAGTGTTGGGCGAATCAAAGCTAAAGGAATTGACATTTCCTGGCACTTTGTGGTAACAAATCAATTTTCCTGAAATGGCGGAAAAAAACAAAACAAAACAACTCATCCATTTGCTTACGGAGAGGCTGTTGTCACAACGTCATCATGTTGGCCGGGCACGGTGATGTCATTGGTGATTGATGATGTCATCACATCAGTGCGCACGAGATTTGCCACATTTTTGTCAATTAAGATGGCCATGACAGCCTCTCCACAAGCAAATGGATGTGATGAGTATGTATTTCTTTGTTTTTAACCCCTGATTAACCCCTGATCAGTGTTGAATTCGGCATCTGAGTGCGATCGCCACTCCCCGTCATTACGCCCGCTACCTACAATGGAATGTGATTCGTAATGAAGTAATTCGTAATCAATCAAATTTCCAGGTGAACTTCAGCGAAGCAGCTGATTCGAATTTTTGATAACTTTACTCATCATGGACAAGACTGTGATCATTCACCAAGTCCTTACCTTCCAGAAGATCCTCTTTTTAGCATATTCTTATCTTCCAGCAGATCCTCTTCTTGGAGCACATCCATATCTTTCTCTCAGCAAATTGTCCTTTTTCTGGAAATTCTCATCTTTTCCAACAAGTCATCATCTTGCAGCAGATCCTTGACTTCCAACAGGTCATCATCTTGCAGCAGATCCTTGTCTTCAGCAGGTCATCATCTTGCAGCAGATCCTTGTCTTCAGCAGGTCATCATCTTGCAGCAGATCCTTGTTTTCCAGCAGATCCTCATGTGCAGCAGATCCTTGTCCTCCAGCAGGTCATCATCTTGCAGCAGATCCTTGTCTTCAGCAGGTCATCATCTTGCAGCAGATCCTTGTCTTCAGCAGGTCATCATCTTGCAGCAGATCCTTGTTTTCCAGCAGATCCTCATGTGCAGCAGATCCTTGTCCTCCAGCAGGTCATCATCTTGCAGTAGATCCTTGTTTTCCAGCAGATCCTCATGTGCAGCAGATCCTTGTCCTCCAGCAGGTCATCATCTTGCAGCAGATCCTTGTCTTCCAGCAGGTCATCGTCTTGCAGCAGATCCTTGTTTTCCAGCAGGTCATCATCTTGCAGCAGATCCCTGTCTTCTAGGAAGTCATCATCTTGCAGCAGATCCTTGTCTTCCAGCAGGTCATCATCTTGCAGCAGATCCTTGTCTTCCAGCAAGTCATCATCTTGCAGTAGATCTTTGCTTTCCAGCAGATCCTCATGTGCAGCAGATCCTTGTCTTCCAGCAGGTCATCATCTTGCAGCAGATCCTTGTCTTCCAGCAAGTCATCATCTTGCAGCAGATCCTTGTCTTCCAGCAAGTCATCATCTTGCAGTAGATCTTTGCTTTCCAGCAGATCCTCATGTGCAGCAGATCCTTGTCTTCCAGCAGGTCATCATCTTGCAGCAGATCCTTGTCTTCCAGCAAGTCATCATCTTGCAGCAGATCCTTGTCTTCCAGCAGGTCATCATCTTGCAGCAGATCCTTGTCTTCCAGCAGGTCATCATCTTGCAGCAGATCCTTGTCTTCAGCAGGTCATCATCTTGCAGCAGATCCTTGTCTTCCAGCAAGTCATCATCTTGCAGCAGATCTTTGTCTTCCAGCAGGTCATCATCTTGCAGCAGATCCTTGTCTTCCAGCAGGTCATCATCTTGCAGCAGATCCTTGTCTTCCAGCAGGTCATCATCTTGCAGCAGATCCTTGTCTTCAGCAGGTCATCATCTTGCAGCAGATCCTTGTCTTCCAGCAAGTCATCATTTTGCAGCAGATCCTTGTCTTCCAGCAGGTCATCATCTTGCAGCAGATCCTTGTCTTCCAGCAGGTCATCATCTTGCAGCAGATCCTTGTCTTCCAGCAGGTCATCATTTTGCAGCAGATCCTTGTCTTCCAGCAGGTCATCATCTTGCAGCAGATCCTTGTCTTCCAGCAGGTCATCATCTTGCAGCCGATCCTTGTCTTCCAGCAGGTCATCATCTTGCAGCAGATCCTTGTCTTCCAGCAGGTCATCATCTTGCAGCAGATCCTTGTCTTCCAGCAAGTCATCATCTTGCAGCAGATCCTTGTCTTCCAGCAGGTCATCATCTTGCAGCAGATCCTTGTCTTCCAGCAGGTCATCATCTTGCAGCAGATCCTTGTCTTCCAGCAGATCCTCATGTGCAGCAGATAATATTAATAGTACATTCAGGGAACATGTAAAATCAAAATCAGACATCACAGAATAACCAAATAATCCAGACTAATCCAAAGGTTATTAGCACTGATCCACGACTTTCAGTAGATCCCAAACTCAGAAGATCTCCAACTTCTACCAGATCCCATTCTTTCAGTGGCTCCTTAACTTTCAGCAGATGTTTGACTTTCAGCAGGTCCTTAACTTTCATAAGATCCCTTAGGGTACAGCTACACAAAGACATTTATTTGTAATGACCGTCAATGGTGCCGCACTGTCACATGTGAGATGCAGTGAGAGGGAAGCAACAGTCACAAAAATACAACTTGAACACATTTTTTTGTGATTGTCGTGTCCCAGTCGCAGCATGTCACATGTCACAGTGCGACACTATTGACTGTCATTACAAAAAAATGTTGCACAACAAAGTCACCGTGTAGCTGAGCCCTTACTATTCAGAAGACCTTCAGCAGATTAAAAACTTTCAGCAGAGCCTCGACTTTCAGGAAATTCACAATTTTCGGCAGATCCATGACTCTCAGCACAAACTGCAAAGAAAAAAAGGGGGTCAGTCAGCACATCCCAATGCGCAGGTGCACGTTGCAATGGCTGAAAACACAAGGTAAAACATACAATGCAGCAGCAAACCAAATAAAGTACAAGAAAGTATTCTAATGCTAATGCTGCGCTTACTTCTAAATCAGATGCTTGGCAAATACATTTTTTATCTGTGCCCGTCTGCCACACGTCAAGGCGATCTCTGTAAGCCGGGAACCTAACACTAAATGCTACCTGTAATGTGCCATGACGGCTACCATAAAATTCATGGACTGTAGGTTCCACATGCATGCTGGGCCCACCTTAATTTTCATCATTTTTGGTGTCAAAATGGCCTGCATTGAATCCAGGGGATAAATCTTAGCCTGCTTTCCCTCACTCACTGGAAGCCTGTGGCACCAGGAGAGGTACAGGGTGGACTCTCATTGCATTCGTTGGTAGCCATCTGGCACCAGGGAAGGTGTGGAGCGGGCTCGGCATGCATGTTGGTACCTGCATTCTTGACTTTCAGTAAGTTCCCAATTTTCAGCAGATCCATGGCTTTCAGCAGATCCTTGACTTTACTAGATGTCGGACTTTCAGCAGATCCTTGACTTGCAGCAGATTCCTGACTTTTGGCAGATTCTTCACATTTGGCAGATTCTTGCCTTCAGCAGATTCCTGACTTGCAGCAGATTCCTGATTTAAGCAGATCCATGACATTCAACAGATCCTTGACTTCAGCAGATCTCTGACATTCAGCAGATCCTTGACTTCAGCAGATCTCTGACATTCAGCAGATTCTTGACTTCAGTAGATTCCTGACTTTCAGCATATTTCTGACTTTCAACAGATCCTTGACTTCATCAGATATTTGATTTTCAGCAGATCTAAGACTTCAAGCATCCTTGACTTTCAGCAGATCTAAGACTTCAAGCATCCTTGACTTTCAGCAGATTCCTGACTTGCAGCAGATTCCTGACTTGCAGCAGATCCTTGACTTGCAGCAGATTCCTGACTTGCAGCAGATCCTTGACTTGCAGCAGATTCCTGAGTTGCGGCAGATTCCTGACTTGCAGCAGATTCCTGACTTGCAGCAGATCCTTGACTTTCTGACTTTCAGCAGATTCCGGACTTGCAGCAGATTCCTGACTTGCAGCAGATTCCTGACTTGCAGCAGATTCCTGACTTTTGCAGCAGATCCTTGACTTGCAGCAGATTCCTGACTTGCAGCAGATTATGGACTTGCAGCAGATTCCTGACTTGCAGCAGATTACTGACTTGCAGCAGATTACTGACTTGCAGCAGATTCCTGACTTGCAGAAGATTCCTGACTTTTGCAGCAGATCCTTGACTTGCAGCAGATTCATGACTTGCAGAAGATTCCTGACTTTTGCAGCAGATCCTTGACTTGCAGCAGATTCATGACTTGCAGCAGATTCCTGACTTGCAGCAGATTCCTGACTTGCAGCAGATTCCTGACTTGCAGAAGATTCCTGACTTTTGCAGCAGATCCTTGACTTGCAGCAGATTCATGACTTGCAGCAGATTCCTGACTTGCAGCAGATTACTGACTTGCAGCAGATTCCTGACTTGCAGAAGATTCCTGACTTTTGCAGCAGATCCTTGACTTGCAGCAGATTCCTGACTTGCAGCAGATCCTTGACTTGCAGCAGATTCCTGACTTGCAGCAGATTCCTGATTTGCAGCAGATTCCTGACTTGCAGCAGATCCTTGACTTTCAGCAGATTCCGGACTTGCAGCAGATTCCTGACTTGCAGAAGATTCCTGACTTTTGCAGCAGATCCTTGACTTGCAGCAGATTCCTGACTTGCAGCAGATTCCCGACTTTCAGAACAGAGATCATTTGCTTTGATCATAATTGCAGCTGTTGAAAAACTGGAAAAATCCTTTTTAAAGCAAAAAAGAAAACCATTAACCTTTTGTGGCGGGGTGAGACGTTCCCTGAGTTTGTCGGGAACTTGGATGAGCTCACCTGCCAAAATAAGCAGCGCGAGCCGTCAGCCACTCAGGGACACCTCTGCGCCATAAATCAAGGGGTGAGCGAGGCCGCTGAGCGTGTTTTATATCATAAGGAGGCCTGTGTTTATGAAGGCCAGATAAAAAGGTTTAACCGGAGCAAACAGTGGGACTACTGTGTGCAGCCTGGCACCCCGCTCTCCCGCTATAATCACCCGTAATGACAGGAGGAGGTGCGGGGAGCACTTATTACACCTCTGAAATCAACCCATAGACAGCAGCCTCCAGGTGTCCGGATCCTCTCTGCTTATGGGCATCATTACAGTGTCTATAGCACTCGGATCCTGTTACATTCACCTATGTTCCCTGTTTATTTTTCAGGTGTCAGTCGTCACTGCAATTCTCGTATTCTATTCATAAACCTGGAATCTGACTAGAAACAAGGCTATGGATACCACCCAGATAAATAAGCATAGTATTGTGGAAGAAAAATAATAAAGTTATTATAATAGATACCCACTAGACACTAGGACTGGGCACTATTACACACTGGACACTAGGACTGGGCACTATTACACACTGGACACTAGGACTGGGCACTATTACCCACTGGACACTATTACACACTGGGCACTAGTACTGGGCACTATTATCCACTGGACATGAGGACTGGGCACTATTACACACTGGACACTAGTACTGGGCACTATTATCCACTGGACACAAGGACTGGGCACTATTACACACTGGACACTAGGAATGGGCACAGTTACCCACTGGAAACTAGGACTGGGCACTATTACCCACTGGACACTATTACACACTGGGCACTAGTACTGGGCACTATTATCCACTGGACACGAGGACTGGGCACTTTTACACATTGGACACTAGGACTGGGCATAGTTACCCACTGGAAACTAGGACTGGGCACTATTACCCACTGGACACTAGGACTGGGTACTATTACACACTGGACACTAGGACTGGGCACTATTACCCACTGGACACTAGGACTGGGTACTATTACACACTGGACACTAGGACCGGGCACTATTACACACTGGGCACTAGTACTGGGCACTATTACGCACTGGACACTAGGACTGGGCACTATTACACACTGGGCACTAGTACTGGGCACTATTACGCACTGGACACTAGGACTGGGCACTATTACACACTAGGCACTAGTACAGGGCACTATTACGCACTGGACACTAGGACTGGGCACTATTACACACTAGGCACTATTATACACTGGACACTAGGACCGGGCACTATTACACACTGGGCACTAGTACTGGGCACTATTACGCACTGGACACTAGGACTGGGCACTATTACACACTGGGCACTAGTACTGGGCACTATTACGCACTGGACACTAGGACTGGGCACTATTACACACTAGGCACTAGTACTGGGCACTATTACGCACTGGACACTAGGACTGGGCACTATTACACACTAGGCACTATTATACACTGGACACTAGGACTGGGCACTATTACACACTGGACACTAGGACTGGGCACAGTTACCCACTGGACACGAGGACTGGGCACTATTACACACTGGACACTAGGACTGGGCACAGTTACCCACTGGACACTAGGACTGGGCACTATTACACACTAGGCACTAGTACTGGGCACTATTACGCACTGGACACTAGGACTGGGCACTATTACACACTGGACACTAGGACTGGGCACAGTTACCCACTGGACACGAGGACTGGGCACTATTACACACTGGACACTAGGACTGGGCACAGTTACCCACTGGAAACTAGGACTGGGCACTATTACCCACTAGACACTAGGACTGGGCACTATTACACACTGGGCACTATTGCTGGGCACTATTACGCACTGGACACTAGGACAGGGCACTATTAAACACTGGACACTAGGACCGGGCACTATTAAACACTGGACACTAGGACTGGGCACTTTTACACACTGGACACTAGGAATGGGCACTGTTACACACTGGACACTAGGACTGCGCACAGTTACACACTGGACACTAGGACTGGGCACTTTTACACACTGAACACTAAGACTGGGCACAATTATCCACTGGACACTAGTACCGGGCACAATTACACACAGGACACTAGGAATGGGCACTTTTACACACTGGACACTAGCACTGGGCACTATTACACACTGGACACTAGTACTGGGCACTATTACACACTGGACACTAGGACTGGGCACTATTACACATTGGACACTAGTACTGGGCACTATTACACACTGGACTCTAGGACTGGGCACTATTACACATTGGACACTAGTACTGGGCACTATTACACACTGGACACTAGGGCTGGACACTATTATACACTGGAGAATAGGACTGGGCAATATTACACACTGGACACTTGAACTGGGCACTATTACACACTGAACCCTTGGATTGGGCACAGTTACACACTGGACACTTGGACTGGGCACTATTACACACTGGACACTAGGACTGGGCACTGTACTGGGCACGATTACACACTGGACACCAATACTGGGCACTATTACACACTGGACACAAGGACTGGGCACTACAACACACTGGACACTAGGACTGGGTACTATTACACACTGGACACTAGGATGAGGCACTGTTACACACTGCACACTATGATTGGGCCGTATTACACACTGGGCACTAGGACTAGGCACTATTACACACTGGAAACTAGGACTGGGCACTATTACACACTGGACACTAGGACTGGGCACAGTTACACAATGGACACTAAGACTGGGCACTATTACACACTGTACACTAGGACTGGGCACAATTACACACTGGACACTAGGACTGGGCACTTTTACACACTGTACACTAGGACTGGGCACTATTACACCCTGTACACTAGGACTGGGCACTATTACACACTGGACACTAGGACTTGGCACTATTACACACTGGACATTAGGACTGGCCACTATTACACACTGAACACTAGGACTGGGCACTATTACACACTGGACACTAGGACTGGGCACTATTACACACTGGACACTAGGACTTGGCACAATTACACACTGGACACTAGGACTGGGCACTATTACATACTGGACACTAGGACTGGCCACTATTACACACTGAACACTAGGACTGGGCACTATTACACACTGGACACTGGGACTTGGCACTATTACACACTGGACACTAGGACTGGGCACTATTACACACTGGACACTAGGACTGGGCACTATTACACACTGGACACTAGGACTGAGCACAGTTACACACTGGACACTAGGACTGGGCACTATTACACACTGGACACTAGGACTGGGCACTATTACACACTGGACACTAGGACTGGGCATTATTATACACTGGACACTAGGACTGGGCACTATTACACAGTGGACACTAGGACTGAGCACTATTACACACTGGACACTAGGACTGAGCATAGTTACACACTGGACACTAGGACTGGGCACTATTACACACTGGATACCGCTGTTAGGCACCACGGCTCATCTATATGCATATCCACAGATCCACCTGCTCGTCCTCCCCAGTGATTATAACATCTGGCAATGATCTGCTCCAACGCCCTGCAGACCGCGGGTCAATCACATGGTGCAGATGGCGCTGCCATACGTCATCCCTGCAGAATGTGACTTTGACAAATGATGTTATGAGGAGAGATTTTCCATCTTCATCCAGGAGAAAAGCGAGGAAAGAAAAGGGAGTGAGAGCAACCAGAGCCGACATATGGGATGCTTTACCACCGGGAAGGACGCTTATCCGTACACTAGAGATCAGCGGTGACATCACTGAGAATGCCGCCTATCACTAGAGATCAGCGGTGACATCACTGAGAATGCAGCCTATCCATGCAAAAGAGATCAGCGGTGACATCACTGAGAATGCCGCCTATCCATCACTAGAGATCAGCGGTGACATCACTGAGAATGCCGCCTATCCATCACTAGAGATCAGCGGTGACATCACTGAGAATGCCGCCTATCCATTCACTAGAGATCAGCGGTGACATCACTGAGAATGCAGCCTATCCATTAACTAGAGATCAGCGGTGACATCACTGAGAATGCAGCCTATCCATCACTAGAGATCAGCGGTGACATCACTGAGAATGCCATCTATCCATCACTAGAGATCAGCGGTGACATCACTGAGAATGCAGCCTATCCATCACTAGAGATCAGCGGTGACATCACTGAGAATGCCGCCTATCCATTCACTAGAGATCAGCAGTGACATCACTGAGAATGCCATCTATCCATCACTAGAGATCAGCGGTGACATCACTGAGAATGCCGCCTATCCATCACTAGAGATCAGCGGTGACATCACTGAGAATGCAGCCTATCCATCACTAGAGATCAGTGGTGCCATCACTGAGAATGCAGCCTATCCATCACTAGAGATCAGCGGTGACATCACTGAGAATGCCGCCTATCCATCACTAGAGATCAGCGGTGACATCACTGAGAATGCAGCCTATCCATCACTAGAGATCAGCGGTGACATCACTGAGAATGCCGCCTATCCATCACTAGAGATCAGCGGTGACATCACTGAGAATGCAGCCTATCCATCACTAGAGATCAGTGGTGCCATCACTGAGAATGCCGCCTATCCATCACTAGAGATCAGCGGTGACATCACTGAGAATGCCGCCTATCCATCACTAGAGATCAGTGGTGACATCACTGAGAATGCCGCCTATTCATCACTAGAGATCAGCGGTGACATTACTGACAATGCTGCCTATCCATCACTAGAGATCAGTGGTGACATCACTGAGAATGCCGCCTATCCATCACTAGAGATCAGCGGTGACATCACTGAGAATGCCGCCTATCCATCACTAGAGATTAGCGGTGACATCACTGAGAATGCAGCCTATCCATCACTAGAGATCAGCGGTGACATCACTGAGAGAGCAGCCTATCCATCACTAGAGATCAGCGGTGACATCACTGAGAATGCCGCCTATCTATTCACTAGAGATCAGCGGTGACATCACTGAGAATGCAGCCTATCCATCACTAGAGATCAGCGGTGACATCACTGAGAATGCCGCCTATCCATTAACTAGAGATCAGCGGTGACATCACTGAGAATGCTGCCTATCCATCACTAGAGATCAGCGGTGACATCACTGAGAATGCAGCCTATCCATCACTAGAGATCAGCGGTGACATCACTGAGAATGCAGCCTATCCATCACTAGAGATCAGCGGTGACATCACTGAGAATGCAGCCTATCCATCACTAGAGATCAGCGGTGACATCACTGAGAATGCTGCCTATCCATCACTAGAGATCAGCGGTGACAACACTGAGAATGCTGCTCTATCCATCACTAGAGATCAGCGGTGACATCACTGAGAATGCAGCCTATCCATCACTAGAGATCAGCGGTGACATCACTGAGAATGCAGCCTATCCATCACTAGAGATCAGCGGTGACATCACTGAGAATGCAGCCTATCCATCACTAGAGATCAGCGGTGACATCACTGAGAATGCTGCCTATCCATCACTAGAGATCAGCGGTGACAACACTGAGAATGCTGCCTATCCATCACTAGAGATCAGCGGTGACATCACTGAGAATGCAGCCTATCCATCACTAGAGATCAGCGGTGACATCACTGAGAATGCAGCCTATCCATCACTAGAGATCAGCAGTGACATCACTGAGAATGCCGCCTATCCATCGCTAGTGATCAGCGGTGACATCACTGAGAATGCAGCCTATCCATCACTAGAGATCAGCGGTGACATCACTGAGAATGCTGCCTATCCATCACTAGAGATCAGCGGTGACTTCACTGAGAATGCCGCCTATCCATCACTACAGATCAGCGGTGACATCACTGAGAATGCTGCCTATCCATCACTAGAGATCAGCGGTGACATCACTGAGAATGCAGCCTATCCATCACTAGAGATCAGCGGTGACATCACTGAGAATGCAGCCTATCACTAGAGATCAGCGGTGCCATCACTGAGAATGCCGCCTATCCATCACTAGAGATCAGCGGTGACATCACTGAGAGCAGTGCTTATTACATGAAAGAAGGAGCGCCTACTATTGTTTTAGCTTTTACCCTGCAGATGATTTTCGTGGTGTGTCGGTTGTGGTTTGCGCCCCTTCTTGACCTTTGAACCGGGGATTGTGAGGATATTGGGGTCAGTCTCGTCTCTGCCACCCTGGAGCTCGTAGAATATATCTGATTGGAATGGCTCGGATCGGCTGGAATCTCCTGATTAAGCAGAGTGGTGGGATATCGGGTGAACCGAGGGCGTAGCGGGCGGCAGCTCCGGATTATACAGCAGTGGATCCTGCTGAGGGGAATCCATTATAGACGATAATAACACGACTGCCGCATGAAGAGCGAACGATATCAACAGCAATGGTCTGCGGATAGTGGCAGAAATACAGAGGTGCAAAGACTGCAGTGTAGGAGCGAGATTGTATCAGTGTGTATGTGGGTGTATTATAGTAGTTATATTCCTGAACATAGGAACAGTATTATAGTAGGTATATTCTTGTACATAGGAGGCAGTATTATATTAGTTATATTTTTGTACATAGGAGGCAGTATTATAGTAGTTATAATCTTGTACATAGGAGCAGTATTATAGTAGTTATATTCCTGTACATAGGAGCAGTATTATAGTAGTTATATTCTTGTACATAGGAGCAGTATTATAGTAGTTATATTATTGTACATAGGAGGCAGTATTATAGTAGTTATATTCTTGTACATAGGAGCAGTATTATAGTAGTTATATTCTTGTACATAGGAGCAGTATTATAGTAGTTATATTCTTGTACATAGGAGGCAGTATTATAGTAGTTATATTCTTGTACATAGGAGCAGTTTTATAGTAGTTATATTCTTGTACATAGGATCACTATTATATTAGTTATATTCTTGTACGTAGGAGCAGAATTATAGCAGCTATATTCTTGTACATAGGAGCAGTATTATAGTAGTTATATTCCTGTATATAGGAGCAGTATTATAGTAGTTATATTCTTGTACATCGGAGCAGTATTATAGTAGTTATATCCTTGTACATAGGAGGCAGTATTATAGCAGTTATATTCCTGTACATAGGAGCAGTATTATAGTAGTTATATTCTTGTACATAGGAGGCAGTATTATAGTAGTTATATTCTTGTACATAGGAGGCAGTATCATAGTAGTTATATTCCTGTACATCGGAGGCAGTATTATAGCAGTTATATACCTGTACATAGGAGCAGTGTTATAGTATTTATATTCGTGTACATAGCAGCAATATTATAATAGTTATATTATTCTCATAGGGGCAGTATTACAGTAGTTATATTCTTGTACATAGGAGGCAGTATTATAGTAGTTATATTCTTATACATAGGAGCAGTATTATAGTAGTTATATTCTTGTACATAGGAGCAGTATTATAGTAGTTATATTCTTGTACATAGGAGCAGTATTATAGTAGTTATATTCTTGTACATAGGAGCAGTATTATAGTAGTTATATTCTTGTACATAGGAGCAGTATTATAGTAGTTATATTATTGTACATAGGAGGCAGTATTATAGTAGTTATATACCTGTACATAGGAGCAGTATTATAGTAGTTATATTCTTGTACATAGGAGGCAGTATTATAGGAGTTATATTCTTGTACATAGAAGCAGTATTATAGTAGTTATATTCTTGTACATAGGAGGCAGTATTATAGCAGTTATATACCTGTACATGGGAGCAGTATTATAGTAGTTATATTCTTGTACATAGGAGCAGTATTATAGTAGTTATATTCTTGTACATAGGAGCAGTATTATAGTAGTAATATTTCTGTACATAGGAGGCAGTATTATAGTAGTTATATTCTTGTACATAGGAGCAGTGTTATAGTAGTTATATTCGTGTACATAGCAGCAATATTATAATAGTTATATTATTCTCATAGGAGCAGTATTACAGTAGTTATATTCTTGTACATAGGAGGCAGTATTATAGTAGTTATATTCTTATACATAGGAGCAGTATTATAGTAGTTATATTCTTGTACATAGGAGGCAGTATTATAGTAGTTATATTCTTATACATAGGAGCAGTATTATAGTAGTTATATTCTTGTACATAGGAGCAGTATTATAGTAGTTATATTCTTGTACATAGGAGCAGTATTATAGTAGTTATATTATTGTACATAGGAGGCAGTATTATAGTAGTTATATACCTGTACATAGGAGCAGTATTATAGTAGTTATATTCTTGTACATAGGAGGCAGTATTATAGGAGTTATTTTCTTGTACATAGAAGCAGTATTATAGTAGTTATATTCTTGTACATAGGAGGCAGTATTATAGCAGTTATATACCTGTACATGGGAGCAGTATTATAGCAGTTATATACCTGTACATGGGAGCAGTGTTATAGTAGTTATATTCTGTTTTAGGCATTGAAAATTGTATAAATGTAAGACAGCCCAGACGCTCTTACATTTAGACTGGTTCTGGATAGGCCGGCAAGTCGGAAACTCTTCATAACTTCGGCGCATCCACCGCCACTTGAAGGGGTAATTAATACTAAAATGCCAGTCTTAATAAATGACCCCCTTTATTCCCATCTGTTTTTATTTATATGGTCCAGTAATAATTTTGTGCTTATAATTAGAACAATTACTTCTATTTCTAATCAGACCACCTAGTGTTCCCCTGGATTCCCTCTCGCGGCTCCAGCTCTTTATTCCCTATGAATGTAGATTTGTAATTACTATGGAAATAAAATCCACGTGGAGCTGAAGCCCCTGGAGCTTGTGAGGTGGTGATATGAGAGGCCTGCAGACCGGGAAGGGTTAACCCTCCATGCAGCTGCACAAATTCGCATTGACTTTTCTGGCAGATTTGCAGTTAATGTTACTTATTAACGACACGGGAAATATGTTTTCGGTTTATTGTTTACAGCGATCAATTATGAAGTAAATTCTGACCGTATGTGAGTGGAGGAGGACCCTCGCTGCGCTGTGTACGATGAGCAGAAGGTGATGGAAATGAGCCCTCGTCTGTGGGAAGTTATTGGACAAGGAAGCAGAGGAAAGTCTTGTTCCTAATGTGAATATTGTCAGAAATGATTGGGGCACTTTTATCAAGTTCACCTCTTTTTAGGTGTAAAATTAGACGGGTTTATTTCATTCATCTTTCTTTGGCCGGGTATTTATTAAAAGTCGCACTGCCATTGATGAATTAGACTCGGCGCATTGTTATTAGTCTGACCTCTGGTGGTTGTTTTTCAGTATGACGGGTTCATATTCATTTAGACTGGCCTAACGTATTTGCGCGTGAAAAAAGTTGCATCTGTGCGGAGCAAAGTAACATGTCTTCCGGAAAGTGAAACTTTTAATGCAAAAAAAGTTTCACTTTACCATTGAAAACAGATAAAGGAAAGTACGCCAGCCCCGGAGTAAAAATTAGACTGTTTTTGCAATAAATTCAGACTTAAATAGGTCAGAAAAAAGTCGTAAAAGTTAGAAAACTTCTGGGTTAGTCTAAAAAAATCAAAATTGGCGAACAAGGCGCAAAGGCCTCCAAAACGGGCAATATTTTAGAGCTAACCCTGGGTTCACACCTGATTGTTTCTGAGACGCACGTTTTACGAGCATTTTTGTCGCGCGCATTACAGCACGTATTTGCAAATAGGAAACGCGCGTCATACGCGCGTTCGTGACTCTGGAGACCAATTGAAAAAGGCATATCTACACTTTAATGCGTGTTAAACGCGCGTTTTACGCGCATTCCCATTGAAGTCTATGGGTGCAAACGCGCGACAAAACGCCCCAAAGAAGCTCAAGAACTTCTTTGAGCGTAGGGCGTTTTACAGCGCGTTCAAACGCGCTGTAAAACGCTCAGGTGAGAACCATGCCCATAGGGAAACATGAGTTTTCTCCTGTTGAGCGTTTTACAGCGCGTTCGAACGCGCAGTAAAACGCTCAAGTGTGAACTGAGGGTAAATGTAACTGAAAAAAGCAGCATTTTTTAGATTAAAAACAGCTGCAAGCACTTTAGTAAATGTGCCCAGTGACTGCCCTGTAGATTGTCAGCTCTAAGGTCCAGGTTCTCCATTCTCTTCATTGTCATTAGAAGTTTTAGACTCTGTTAGGGTTCATGCACACGACCGGATGTATTTTGCGGTCCACAAAAAACGGATCCGCAAAAAATATGGATGCCATCAGTTTGCATTCCATATTTTGCGGAACAGCTGTCCCCTAAAAGAACAATCCTATCCTTGTTTGTAATGCAGACAATAATACGACGTGTTCGATTTTTTTGCGGAACGGAAATGCGGACACACGGAAACGGAAGGCACGCGGTTTAACTTCCATTTTTTTGCGGGCCCATTGAAATAAATGGAACGGAAAAGGAAACCCTACTGTAACCAAAAATGGAAAAACGGATCCGTTAAAAACGGACCGCAAAACCATACTGTCGTGTGAACGAGCCCTTATGGTTTGGATTACGGACACGGATAGTACTGTTTTATTAGAGGCCAGCTGTTCCGTTCCGCAAAATACAGAATGCACACGGACGTCATCCGAATTTTTTTGGGTCGTGTGAAAGAGGCCTAATATAACAAAAATAACAGATTCGCAAAAAAAACTGATGCTTTACGGATCGTCATCTGTTTTTTTTGCGGATCCGCAATTTGCAGACCGCAAAACAGGCCTTAAGGGCTCGTTCACTTGACTGTATGCGGTACATTTTTCCATTTTGCTTCTGTTCCGTTTCTGTATGGTTTCGGAAACGGAAGCATACAATAATGTTTTAACAGTAAGTACATTGAAAAATTGAGCAGGGCATAAAATTTTCAATAGATGCTTCTGCAAAAACGGAACGGATACGGAAGACATACGGATGCATTTTCCTCTTATACTCCCACACCTCCTCTTATACTTCCATACCTCCTCTTATACTCCCATACCTCTCTTACACCTCCATACCTCCGCTTATACTCCCATTCCTCCTCTTATACTCCCATACCTCCTCTTACACCTCCATACTTCCTTTCATACTCCCATACCTCCCCTTATACCTCCATACCTCCTCTTATACTCCCATTCCTCCTCTTATACCTCCATACCTCCTCTTATACATCCATACTTCCTCTTATACTCCCACACCTCCTCTTATACTTCCATACCTCCTCTTATACTCCCATACCTCTCTTATACCTCCATACCTCCGCTTATACTCCCATTCCTCCTCTTATACCCCCATACCTCCTCTTATACTCCCATACCTCCTCTTACACCTCCATACCTCCTCTTATACCCCCATACCTCCTCTCATACCTCCTCTTACACCTCCATACCTCCTCT
Organism: Bufotes viridis; assembly: GCA_033119425.1. Taxonomy (NCBI): domain Eukaryota; kingdom Metazoa; phylum Chordata; class Amphibia; order Anura; family Bufonidae; genus Bufotes; species Bufotes viridis. The sequence goes on from CM065598.1 coordinate 103,296,958, forward strand.
TATACCCCCATACCTCCTCTCATACTCCCATACCTCCTCTTATACCTCCATACCTCCTCTTATACCCCCATACCTCCTCTTATACCCCCATACCTCCTCTCATACCCCCATACCTCCTCTCATACTCCCATACCTCCTCTTATACCCCCATACCTCCTCTTATACCCCCATACCTCCTCTTATATTCCCATACCTCCTCTTATACCTCCATACTGCCTCTTATACTCCCATACCTCTCTTACACCTCCATACCTCTCTTATACCCCCATACCTCCTCTTATACTCCCATACCTCCTCTTACACCTCCATACCTCCTCTTATACTCCCATACCTCCGCTTATACTCCCATTCCTCCTCTTATACCTCCATACCTCCCCTTATACCCCCATACCTCCTCTCATACCCCCATACCTCCTCTCATACTCCCACACCTCCTCTTATACCCCCATACCTCCTCTTATACCCCCATACATCCTCTTATACCCCCATACCTCCTTATATACCTATATTTGTTTAATTACAATGTAACAATATGCAGAATCGGAGCGGTCAGACCCCACTAGAAGAAGATGATGATGATTATAGCAGTTGTAGTACTTCTTTGATTAACCCCTTGTGATCCAGATGCGCTGGGGGAGACTTTCATGCTGTTTTGGTGACGTCTGGCCCACATTTCGAGGGCTGCCATTCCTCACATGACTTGGCATTAGCTGAGGACGTGGTCCCACCATGTGCACTCTGACCCCTGACACTGGGAGCAGCAGATAAGGAGGGCAGTGTCATCCCACAGGGACTGTGCTAAGGTCTGGGCTGGATTAAGGACTGTGAGGCCTGATTGTTCTCATAGAAAAAAAAATAAAAAGCTAAAAATAAAAAGCCAGGGGCAGAAAACACAGAAACCGGCGGCACCTGAAATGTATCAGTATGGCCTCTTGCACACGAATGTGCCGTGTTTTGCGGTCCGCAAATTGGGGATCCGCAAAACACGGATGCTGCCTGTGTGCCTTCAGCGATTTGCGGAACAGTCCTTTATAGAAAAGCCTATTCTTGTCTGCAAAACGGACAAGAATAGGACATGACTTATAATTTTTGCATTGAAGTGAATGAGTCCTCTCCCTTGCGGATCAGATGCGGAACCAAACCACGGTTCTGTGCAAGAGACCTAAGTATCAGCCACTGAATAATGTGTGACATCTATCAGGGGGCTGTAATATTAACCCTCCCCTCCCCAGCTGTGGGAAGAGCCCAGATCAGAAGCTAGTATTAGGCTATAAAAATACTATTAATGCTGCTCTGATACAACTACTACTACTACTACAAGTACTACAACTATCAATGCTACTACTACCACGACTTACGGACCAAATCTGCTCACGCTTATCTGCAAGGGGCCTAAGGCCCCTTTCACACAAGCGAGTTTTTATGTGAACGCACAGCACCCGCACTGAATCCGGACCCATTCATTTCAATGGCTCTGTGTACATGAGCGTTTTTTTTTTGTTCTGCGTTGCGTGAAAATCGCAGCATGTTCTATATTGTGCGTTTTTCACGCAGCTCTGGCCCCATAGAAGTGAATGGGGCTGCATGAAAAACGCATTGCATCCGCAAACAAGTCCAGACGCGATGCGTTTTTCACTGATGGTTTCTAGAAGATGTTGAACTTGTTTGTAAACCTTCAGTTTTTTATCACACGTGTGAAAAACACATCAAAACGCATTGCACCCGGGTGGAAAAAACTGAACTGAACGCAATTGCAGACAATGCGAGTTTCACTGAACGCACCCTGAACGCGTCCAGAGCCAATCCATCACTCTCGTGTGAAAGAGGCCTAATACTACAAGTACCACTATTATCCCACTAATACTACAAGTACCACTACTATCCCACTAATACTACAAGTACCACTACTATCCCACTAATACTACAAGTACCACTACTATCCCACTAATACTACAAGTACCACTACTATCCCACTAATACTACAAGTACCACTACTATCCCACTAATACTACAAGTACCACTACTATCCCACTAATACTACAAGTACCACTACTATCCCACTAATACTACAAGTACCACTACTATCCCACTAATACTACAAGTACCACTACTATCCCACTAATACTACAAGTACCACTACTATCCCACTAATACTACAAGTACCACTACTATCCCACTAATACTACAACTTCTAATGCTAATTTGACCATTACTACACTAACTGCAACTACTATTATTATTACTCATCTTAATACTAGTATTACACTAATAGTCTGATTACTAGTACTTTAATACTATAACTTATTACTAAGGCCTCATGCACACGACAGTTGTTTTTAGCGGTCCGCAAAATGGGGTTCCATTGTTCCGTGATCCGTGTCCGTTTCTGGTTCCGTTGTGCTTCCGTGGTCCTCCAGAAAAAAAGAAAAAAAACAGTCAGATGTGCCTCCGCACCGTTTTTTTCGCGAACAAGAATAGGACAGGTTATATTTTTTTGACGGACAGTAATCACGGACACGGAAGACAAACAGTGCATTTGACGAGTTTTCCACGGACCCATTGAAAACCAATGGGTCCGCAGAAAAGCACAAAAAACGGCTCAACGGACGCGGAATCAAACAACGGTCATGTGCATCAGGCCTTATACTAGTACTATCACAAAACTAATACTACTACTACTAAACTAATTCTACAATTAATCTTACTATTATTACTACTACACTAATGCTACTGCCATTCTTACTACTCTAAAGTACTATCTTACTAAGGCCGTAGCCGTTTTTGCCGTCCGCAAATTGTGGATCCAAAAAATACGGATCCCGGCCGTGTGCGTTTTGCATTTTGCAGAACGGAACCTCCTGCCCTCTATAGAACTGTCCTTTTCCGGAATTACGGACAATATTGGGACATGTTCTTATTTTTTTTGTGGGGCGGCGGAACGGACATACGGATGCGGACAGCACTGAAATGAATGGGTCTGCGTCCAATCTGCCAAAGATGCAGATCAGATGCGGAGAACAAAATACGTTCGTGTGCATGAGCCCTAATTCTACTACTACTAGTCAACTAATACTACTACAAATAACAATAAATATCTTCTCTACTTATTTCCCATTTCTGAGAAACTAATTATCATTTTTTTATTACTACTTTTGAAACAATCCTATCATTTTTGTCCCCAGGAGCTCGCAATCTAATTTCACACATAATGATGAATCAGCCCCACCATCCCTGTACTATAGAACTCACAATCTAATCTCGCTATCTCACACAATTTATCACTCCCATCATCTCTGTATCCAGGAGCTCACAATCTAATTTCCCTATCTCCCCCATCATACCTGCACCCATGAGCTCACAATCTAATCTACTCTCACACAATTTATCACCCCCATCATCTCTGACCCCAGGAGCTGACAATCTAATCTCTCAGTCTCACATACTTAGGAAGCCAGTATGTGTCTGGAGTGTGAGAAGAGACTGAAGAGGTCGTACTAACTGCAGGCAGATGGGGCCCCTGGTTGGATCTGATCCCAGGACCCCTGTAGAGGAACCACTCTCTTTTTATGATGCTCCAGAGCGGTAATCGTGTCCGCAGCCTGTAAGAAGCGCAGGTGTCACAGTTGTAATACGTGTAATGTGCCCCCCCCCACATTATCCTGCATTTCACACGTCACTGTCAACCTGCCAGACTTGAAGAAGCTTCAGTCAGCGACCGTCAGTGGTTCCAATTAGCGGTAGGTGCAGCTGGGAGACCGATGACATCATCAGTAGAGAGTGTGCAATCACTGGACGGGTAATCCTTGCTTTATCTCTTAACTATGCTGCCTGAAATGTGAACTTCTGCTCAACATCACAGCTAAATGCAAACTTCTGGAGGAAAGAAACGCTTCGCCGCCGTCAGCCGAGGAGCGATACAGTAAAATCCATGTGGAGAGGCGAGGATAGCACAGCAACCTGCATATGGGACTTAGGCCTCATTCACATCTTCATGTCCATGATGATATCCATGAGAAGATGGTCAGTGGTTTAGCCATGAAGGATCTACGTGTGGTCTGTGTATGATCCATATTCCATACTTTGAATGTTAATTTCCAGAGCAAATTCTAGGAACAGTGTTGAGCGAAATTGTGGTTTAAGTTCGGCGTCTAAAGTTCGGATTCGGGTTATCGTCGAAAACCCTTATGGATTCCGCTACCACGGACCATAACGGAATTTGGAATCCATAACAGACTGTTATGGATTCCAAATTCCATTATGATCCTTGGTAGCTGAATCCATATGGGAATTCTTCGATAACCCGAAGCCGAACTTTAGACGCTGAACTTAAACCACAATTTCGCTCAACACTATCTAGGAACAATCCGTGGAAATCATAGACCAAACACGGATGGCACAGACCCATAGACTACAATGTGCAAGAGAAATCCATAATCACAGACAAAAAATAGGGAATGCTTCCATGATGTCACCATGGAAAATCACAGGTGTGTGAATATACACATTAAAGTCTATGGATATGTCTGCTCTCCGAGGTTTACTGATTTGTAAAAAAAAAGAAAAGCTGCATGACAACTCATGTGGAAGCTGTAATAGTGGCCATGACGGCTGATAGATTTCACAAAATGGCAATAACAATGTGGACTGTGTGTGACACAATGTAACAGTGTGGACTGTGTGTGATACAATATAACAGTGTGGACTGTGTGTGATACAATGTAACAGTGTGGACTGTGTGTGATACAATGTAACAATGTGGACTATGTGTGAAACAATATAACAGTGTGGACTGTGTGTGATACAATATAACAGTGTGGACTGTGTGTGATACAATATAACAGTGTGGACAGTGAGTGATACAATATAACAGTGTGGACAGTGAGTGATACAATATAACAGTGTGGACTGTGTGTGATACAATATAACAGTGTGGACTGTGTGTGATACAATATAACAGTGTGGACTGTGTGTGATACAATATAACAGTGTGGACTGTGTGTGTGATACAATATAACAGTGTGGACTGTGTGTGATACAATATAACAGTGTGGACTGTGTGTGTGATACAATTTAACAATGTAGACTGTGTGTGATACAATATAACAGTGTGGACTGTGTGTATGATACAATATAACAGTGTGGACTGTGTGTGATACAATATAACAGTGTGAACTGCGTGTGATACAATATAACAGTGTGGACTATGTGTGAAACAATATAACAGTGTGGACTGTGTGTGATACAATATAACAGTGTGGACTGTGTGTGATACAATATAACAGTGTGGACTGTGAGTGATACAATATAACAGTGTGGACTATGTGTGAAACAATATAACAGTGTGGACTGTGTGTGATACAATATAACAGTGTGGACTGTGTGTGATACAATATAACAGTGTGGACTGTGTGTGTGATACAATATAACAGTGTGGACTGTGTGTGATACAATATAACAGTGTGGACTGTGTGTGTGATACAATATAACAATGTGGACTGTGTGTGATACAATATAACAGTGTGGACTGTGTGTATGATACAATATAACAGTGTGGACTGTGTGTGATACAATATAACAGTGTGAACTGCGTGTGATACAATATAACAGTGTGGACTATGTGTGAAACAATATAACAGTGTGGACTGTGTGTGATACAATATAACAGTGTGGACTGTGTGTGATACAATATAACAGTGTGGACTGTGTGTGATACAATATAACAGTGTGGAATGTGTGTGATACAATATAACAGTGTGGACTGTGTGTGATACAATATAACAGTGTGGAATGTGTGTGATACAATATAACAGTGTGGAATGTGTGTGATACAATATAACAGTGTGGAATGTGTGTGATACAATATAACAGTGTGGACTGTGTGTGTGATACAATATAACAGTGTGGACTGTGTGTGATACAATATAACAGTGTGGACTGTGTGTGATACAATATAACGGTGTGGACTGTGTGTGATACAATATAACAGTGTGGACTGTGAGTGATACAATATAACAGTGTGGACTGTGTGTGATACAATATAACAGTGTGGACTGTGTGTGATACAATATAACAGTGTGAACTGCGTGTGATACAATATAACAGTGTGGACTGTGTGTGATACAATATAACAGTGTGGACTGTGTGTGATACAATATAACAGTGTGGACTGTGTGTGATACAATATAACAGTGTGGACTGTGTGTGATACAATATAACAGTGTGGACTGTGTGTGATACAATATAACAGTGTGGACTGTGTGTGATACAATATAACAGTGTGGACTGTGTGTGATACAATATAACAGTGTGGACTGTGTGTGATACAATATAACAGTGTGGACTGTGTGTGATACAATATAACAGTGTGGACTGTGTGTGATACAATATAACAGTGTGGACTGTGTGTGATACAATATAACAGTGTGGACTGTGTGTGATACAATATAACAGTGTGGACTGTGTGTGATACAATATAACAGTGTGGACTGTGTGTGATACAATATAACAGTGTGGACTGTGTGTGATACAATATAACAGTGTGGACTGTGTGTGATACAATATAACAGTGTGGACTGTGTGTGATACAATATAACAGTGTGGACTGTGTGTGATACAATATAACAGTGTGGACTGTGTGTGATACAATATAACAGTGTGGACTGTGTGTGATACAATATAACAGTGTGGACTGTGTGTGATACAATATAACAGTGTGGACTGTGTGTGATACAATATAACAGTGTGGACTGTGTGTGATACAATATAACAGTGTGGACTGTGTGTGATACAATATAACAGTGTGGACTGTGAGTGATACAATATAACAGTGTGGACTGTGTGTGATACAATATAACAGTGTGGACTGTGTGTGATACAATATAACAGTGTGGACTGTGTGTGATACAATATAACAGTGTGGACTGTGTGTGATACAATATAACAGTGTGGACTGTGAGTGATACAATATAACAGTGTGGACTGTGTGTGATACAATATAACAGTGTGGACTGTGTGTGATACAATATAACAGTGTGGACTGTGAGTGATACAATATAACAGTGTGGACTGTGTGTGATACAATATAACAGTGTAGACTGTGAGTGATACAATATAACAGTGTGGACTGTGAGTGATACAATATAACAGTGTGGACTGTGTGTGATACAATATAACAGTGTGGACTGTGTGTGATACAATATAACAGTGTGGACTGTGAGTGATACAATATAACAGTGTGGACTGTGTGTGATACAATATAACAGTGTGGACTGTGTGTGATACAATATAACAGTGTGGACTGTGTGTGATACAATATAACAGTGTGGACTGTGTGTGATACAATATAACAGTGTGGACTGTGAGTGATACAATATAACAGTGTGGACTGTGTGTGATACAATATAACAGTGTGAACTGCGTGTGATACAATATAACAGTGTGGACTATGTGTGAAACAATATAACAGTGTGGACTGTGTGTGATACAATATAACAGTGTGGACTGTGTGTGATAGAATATAACAGTGTGGACTGTGTGTGATACAATATAACAGTGTGGACTGTGTGTGATACAATATAACAGTGTGGACTGTTGGTGCTGTACGGTGATGTCTCAGGGCCTTGCACTCCAGTAGTGAATGTTTTCCCATCACTTTGTGTCATTCCTGTCAGATCAGCAATCACCCTGCACCACGGCTTGCATGGAGCAAAGGGGTGAAGTTGCTTGGTTTTCATGACAGAGACCACCATGGTGAGTGTACAGGGCGGCTGAGCTGTCAGTCCTTGTTCTGCACCACTGACTCCAGGGTGGGGGGCTCAGAGGCGTCCTGTCATTAACACCTCAACATTCACACCCGGCCAGGAATTTACACTCTTTTCACTTCACAGGGGTCCAACCTTAACGCCCCCTAACACTGTCCATTAGGGAAATTTCACAGGGTTGCCCCTCCTTCAGACCCTATGGAGGTCAAATCAGCCCCTATAGAGGTCAAATCAGCCATCAAAAAGGTCATATTAGCCTTTACAGAAATCATACCAGCCCTTTCCAAAGTCCTCTTATCCCATAGATAAAGTATATCTCCCCCTAAAGAGGTCATATCATCCGCTACAGAATTCATATCATCCTCTACAGAAATCATATCATCCTCTACAGAATTCATATCATCCTCTACAGAATTCATATCATCCTCTACAGAATTCATATCATCCTCTACAGAAATCATATCATCCTCTACAGAATTCATATCATCCGCTACAGAATTCATATCATCCTCTACAGAAATCATATCATCCTCTACAGAATTCATATCATCCTCTACAGAAAACATATCATCCTCTACAGAAATCATATCATCATCTACAGAAATCATATCATCCTCTACAGAAATCATATCATCCTCTATAAAAGATATAGCGGCCCCTACAGAGGATATAGTGGCCCCTACAGAGGATATAGTGGCCCCTACAGAGGATATAGTGGCCCCTATAGAGGATATAGCGGCCCCCAGAGGATATAGCGGCCCCTACAGAGGATATAGTGGCCCCTACAGAGGATATAGCGGCCCCTACAGAGGATAAAGCAGCCCCTACAGAGGATATAGCGGCCCCTACAGAGGATATAGCGGCCCCTACAGAGGATATAGCAGCCCCTACAGAGGATATAGCTGCCCCTACAGAGGATATAGTGGCCCCTACAGAGGATATAGCGGCCCCTACAGAGGATATAGCAGCCCCTACAGAGGCTATAGCGGCTCCTACAAAGGATATAGGGGCCCCTACAGAGGATATAGTGGCCCCTACAGAGGATATAGCGGCCCCTACAGAGGATATAGAGGCCCCTACAGAGGATATAGCAGCCCCTACAGAGGATATAGCGGCCCCCAGAGGATATAGCGGCCCCTACAGAGGATTTAGCGTCCCCCAGAGGATATAGCGGCCCCTACAGAGGATGTAACGGCTCCTACAGAGATATTGCGGCCCCTACAGAGGATATAGTGGCCCCTACAGAGGATATAGCGGCCCCTACAGAGGATATAGTGGCCCCTATAGAGGATATAGCGGCCCCTACAGAGGATAAAGCAGCCCCTACAGAGGATATTATGCCCCTACATAGGATATAGCGGCCCCTACAGAGGATATAGCAGCCCCTACAGATGATATAGCTGCCCCTACAGAGGATATAACGGCCCCACAGAGGATACAGCGCCCTACAGAGGATATAGCAGCCCCTACAGAGGATATAGCGGCCCCTACAGAGGATATAGCGGCCCCTACAGAGGATATAGCGGCCCCCAGAGGATATAGAGGCCCCCAGAGGGTATAGCGGCCCCCAGAGAATATAGCGGCCCCTAGAGAGGATATGGCGGCCCCTACAGAGGATATAGCGGCCTCTACAGAGGATATAGTGTCCCCCAACAGAGGATATAGCGGCCCCTACAGAGGATATAGAGGCCCCTACAGAGGATATAGCAGCCCCTACAGAGGATATAGCGGCCCCCAGAGGATATAGCGGCCCCTACAGAGGATTTAGCGTCCCCCAGAGGATATAGCGGCCCCTACAGAGGATGTAACGGCTCCTACAGAGATATTGCGGCCCCTACAGAGGATATAGTGGCCCCTACAGAGGATATAGCGGCCCCTACAGAGGATATAGCGGCCCCTACAGAGGATATAGTGGCCCCTATAGAGGATATAGCGGCCCCTACAGAGGATAAAGCAGCCCCTACAGAAGATATTGCGGCCCCTACATAGGATATAGCGGCCCCTACAGAGGATATAGCAGCCCCTACAGATGATATAGCTGCCCCTACAGAGGATATAACGGCCCCCACAGAGGATACAGCGCCCCCTACAGAGGATATAGCAGCCCCTACAGAGGATATAGCGGCCCCTACAGAGGATATAGCGGCCCCTACAGAGGATATAGCGGCCCCCAGAGGATATAGAGGCCCCCAGAGGGTATAGCGGCCCCCAGAGAATATAGCGGCCCCTAGAGAGGATATGGCGGCCCCTACAGAGGATATAGCGGCCTCTACAGAGGATATAGTGTCCCCCAACAGAGGATATAGCGGCCCCTACAGAGGATATAGAGGCCCCTACAGAGGATATAGCAGCCCCTACAGAGGATATAGCGGCCCCCAGAGGATATAGCGGCCCCTACAGAGGATTTAGCGTCCCCCAGAGGATATAGCGGCCCCTACAGAGGATGTAACGGCTCCTACAGAGATATTGCGGCCCCTACAGAGGATATAGTGGCCCCTACAGAGGATATAGCGGCCCCTACAGAGGATATAGCGGCCCCTACAGAGGATATAGTGGCCCCTATAGAGGATATAGCGGCCCCTACAGAGGATAAAGCAGCCCCTACAGAGGATATTGCGGCCCCTACATAGGATATAGCGGCCCCTACAGAGGATATAGCAGCCCCTACAGATGATATAGCTGCCCCTACAGAGGATATAACGGCCCCCACAGAGGATACAGCGGCCCCTACAGAGGATATAGCAGCCCCTACAGAGGATATAGCGGCCCCTACAGAGGATATAGCGGCCCCTACAGAGGATATAGCGGCCCCCAGAGGATATAGAGGCCCCCAGAGGGTATAGCGGCCCCCAGAGAATATAGCGGCCCCTAGAGAGGATATGGCGGCCCCTACAGAGGATATAGCGGCCTCTACAGAGGATATAGTGTCCCCCAACAGAGGATATAGCGGCCCCTACAGAGGTCACACTAGATCTCTGAAGGCCATGATGGGGTCTTTAGAAGATCCCTCCGCCCAAGTAAATCTGCCCCATCAACATGAGGATCTGCCTCATCACACATCAGACATGGGGTCGTCACCCTCGATGTGTACATACAGCACACAGGGATCGCCCCTCAATGTGTCTTTTGGGGTCCTGATGCTTTACTTCTGGCCCCGGCTCTTCTCACACCTGACATTATTAACCCCCGGGGATCGGCTGCAGGGTCATTTTCCATTTTTAGAGCTTCCCCACACCAGTTCCTGCGCAGCGGTGACAGAAGAATTGAGTGAGGACAACGCTGCTCATCATCTCCGAGGCCTCAGGATTTCCAGATCTGTAATTAAGGCCGCTCCACTTCCTGTCAATCCCCCTGAATGTGACAGACAAGACCCTGAGCTGCGAGCGTGGGGCCCGGGAACATTAACTTGTGAGGGCCCGGCCTTTCATCACCTCACATAGCCAATGGGCGGTCGGGGGCTGCGAGGAAAGCCTCTCCACCATTATCACCCGTGCAGTGCGGAAGCCAAACGACAGCTGCTTGTCTGAATATTGGGTTAGATGCGGCCGAGGTCCCACAGGGCGAGACAGCGCTGCCCTTATTTTGGAGTATTCCCTGGAAAATAGGCTCAAAACCATCACAAACACAATCCGTGTGAAATAAGGACACAGAGCAGAAATCATAATGCAGCAAAGTATTGACTGTTAATGCGGAGAATGAGAGCAGTCTACGAAAATCAGTAATAACAATGTAACAGAACCTCAGACATTACAACCAGTGAAGCCAAGGTAAAATCCTAATCATGTCCCTGTACTCTGTGAAAAATCGCGGCCTGTTCTATATTCTGTGTTTTTCACGCAGCTCTGGCCCCATAGAAGTGAATGGAGCTTCAGTGAAAAACGCATTGCATCCCCAAGCAAGTGCGGGTGCGTTGCATTTTTCACTGATAGTTGCTAGGAGATGTTGTTTGCAAACCTTCAGTTTTTAATCACGCGCGCGAAAAACGCATGAAAACGCATTGCACCAGCACGGAAAAAACTGAACAACTGAACGCAATCGAAATCGAACAGTTTTCACTGAACGCATCCGGACCTAATCTGGACACGCTCATGTGAAAGAGGCCTAACCCTGGGTTCACACCTGAGCGTTTCCGAGATGCGTTTTTGCAAATAGGAAACGCGCGTCATACGCGCGTTCGTGACTCTGGAGACCAATCGAAAAAGGCATATCTACACTTTAACGCGTGTTAAACGCGCATTCCCATTGAAGTCTATGGGTGCAAACGCGCGACAAAACGCCCCAAAGAAGCTCAAGAACTTCTTTTAGCGTAGTGCGTTTTACAGCGCGTTCAAACGCGCTGTAAAACGCTCAGGTGAGAACCATGCCCATAGGGAAACATGAGTTTTCTCCTGTTGAGCGTTTTCTTCTGTTGAGCGTTTTACAGCGCGTTCGAACGTGCTGTAAAACGCGCAAGTGTGAACTGAGGGTAAAAGATTGTGATTTGGAGGAGCCCTGGATGAGATGAAACGGTGGTGGATTATTGACTCAGAGGAGTTTGATCGGATTTCTTGTTCTGCTTTTCTGATACATCTACAGTAAATACATAGATGAATTCCTTTTATACCTGACAACCCGTTTTATCTTTACTTTTATCAGACTCCGCAATGTCAATGTGCCCAGTAGCAGACACTTGACATTACTCTCACCCTTGGGGTCACATCCAGATCACTGATAGCGTCTCGTGTCTCTATTGCGCCGTCATATTCCAATTAATTAGGTAAATGTGTGTTTCCTTTTGGACTGAGTACAAAGTGGCGACTGCTCCGTTTTTGGCTGTGAACTGTATTTTTGCTCATCATGAAATAACACAGATTTTTCATCAAGGTCCATTTTGCTGCCTGTAATTCCCAGAAACAATGAGATTATTCCTCATTTTTCTTTGATCTGCAGCGTCCCTGAGCCGCACGTCACTGCTCCCTAAATGTCAATATTTTCAATTCCTTTCAGCTATGGCCCCTACAAAACAGGTGTCCGCCTGTATGTAATGTGGGGGAGGGGGTCTGGATGTTGTTGGATGGGATTGGGATCATTATTAGTGCTGGGATCGTGTAGGTGATTGCACCGAGGGGACAGTAGGGAGCGCTGTTCCTTGTCAGTGTGTGGCCTTATCAGCAAAATTCAGCAACCTCTTCACTTACCAACAAGAGACTTACAATGTAAGAGTTATGGCATATTAAAGTGTACATGTAGTCAAGCAGCCCTTATATAGTGTTTATTGTAGACGTATATAATGAACGTATGTGACTTGGAAAACTATATATCAAAGTATGAATTTTACCAGTAAGTGGATTACAAACCATGTATCACTGTATTACTTTGTATCACTGTATTACATAATATCACAGTCTGTATTACATTGTATCAGTCTGTATTATATTGTATCACTGTCTGTATAACTGTGTGTTACTGCCTGTATTACATTGTATAACTGTCTGTAAAAGGCCTAATTCACACGTCCGTAGTGTGTTTTGCGGAAACACGGAAACATGGATCCGCAAAACACGGATGGCTGCAATGTGCATTCCGCATTTTGCAGACCGCACATTGCTGGCACTATATAGAGAATGCCTTTTCTTGTCCGCAATTGCGGAAACGGAAACGCGGATGCGGAAACACGGATGCGGAAATGCGGATGCGGACATCACATAGTGTGCTGTCCACATCCATTCCTGCCCCTTTGAAATGAATGGGTCTGGAAACCTTCCGCAAAATTGTAGATGGGATGCGGATCCATTTTGCGGACGTGTGAATAAGGCCTAAGGGTACTTTCACACTTGCGGCAGGACGGATCGGACAGGCTGTTTACCCTGTCGAATCCGTCCTGCCGCTATTTCGCCGTGCTGCCTAACTGCCACTCCGTCCCTATTGACTATAATGGGGGCGGGGGCAGAGCTACGGCACAGCACGGCAGTAAACGGCGAGAGGCCGCCGGACTAAAAGTACTGCATGTCCGACTTTTTAGTACCCTAACTGTGTATCACTGTCTGAATTAAAATGTATCAATCTGTATTAGATGGTATCATTGTTTGTTTTACATTGTATCACTGTCTGTATTACATGGTATCACTGTCTGTATTACATGGTATCACTGTCTGTATTACATTGTATCACTGTCTGTATTACACGGTATTACTGTCTGTATTACATTGTATCACTGTCTGTATTACATTGTATCACTGTCTGTATTACATTGTATCACTGTCTGTATTACATTGTATCACTGTCTGTATTACATTGTATCACTGTCTGTATTACATTGTATCACTGTCTGTATTACACGGTATTACTGTCTGTATTACATTGTATCACTGTCTGTATTACATTGTATCACTGTCTGTATTACATTGTATCACTGTCTGTATTACATCGTATCACTGTCTGTATTACATTGTATCACTGTCTGTATAACATTGTATCACTGTCTGTATTACATTGTATCACTGTCTGTGTTACATTGTATCACTGTCTTTATAACTGTGTATCACTGTCTGTATTATATTGTATCACTGTCTGTATTACATGGTATCACTGTCTGTATTACATCGTATCACTGTCTGTATTACATCGTATCACTGTCTGTATTACACGGTATTACTGTCTGTATTACATGGTATCACTGTATGTATTACATTGTATCACTGTCTGTATTACATAGTATCACTGTCTGTATTACATCGTATCACTGTCTGTATTACATTGTATTACTGTCTGTGTTACATTGTATCACTGTCTTTATAACTGTGTATCACTGTCTGTTTTACATTGTATCACTGTCTGTATAACATTGTATCACTGTCTGTATTACATTGTATCACTGTCTGTGTTACATTGTATCACTGTCTTTATAACTGTGTATCACTGTCTGTTTTACATTGTATCACTCTCTGTATTAATTGTATCAATGCACAGCAAGCATACAACATTTTAAGGGCTCATTCACACGAACGTGGTTTGATTTCGCATGGGTGTGGACCCATTCACTTCAATGGGTCCGCAAATGATGCGGACAGCACACGTTCTGTGGTCCCGCAAAAATTATAAGTCATGTCCTATTCTTGTCCGTTTTGTGGACAAGAATGGGCATTTCTATAAAGGGCCTTTCGTTCCGTTCCGCAAATTGCAGAAGGCACAAGGGTGGCATCCGTGTTTTGCGGATCCGCAATTTGCAGACCGCAAAACATGGCACGTTCGTGTGAACAAGCCCTAAGAAGTATGAAGCTAATAAATCAGCTGCTCGGGACAGTCCAGAAATCTTCTTTCATGACTTTGTTCCTGGTGTTTGGGGCTGAAGACAATTACGCTTGTTATAGTGATGTGTAAATAGGAGATTTCTTTGAGTCATATTTGTTTGTTGGAGCCTGCTGGAGTGTAAGCTCCGGCCCACCAGACATTAATTATATAGATAGAATCTTCCGGTAAAACAAGATTGCGCCGCTCACGACTCTACTTGTGAGGTCTATTCCCCACTGGAGCGGCTGGGTCACAGCAGACAAATCTGACAATTCATTCACAGATTACGTGGGATGCAATAAACTCACTGACTGTTGCCAAATCATCCAGCCAAGCAAGGGTTAACAGCGCCATGTGGATGGATACAGTGTAGGATTGTTCAGAGAGAATTCTTAATATTGTAATATTCCTTATTCTCATAATCTCTCCAGTCATCACCTGGGAATCTCCAATCCGAGATTGCCGCCTCATGTGTGTGCACACGCGCGCAATGGGGAGTCGGCTTCATATTTCTTAGGCCGGGTTCACATAATCCTTTTGTTTCCCATTCTACTAATCCGTCAGATGAACAGAAAACAAAAGAAAAACAACAAAAAACGTAATTTTGAGAATCTGTTAGGCGACTTTCACACATATCCGGCAGAGAATCTCAATACCATTTAGTTCTCTTGCATTCTGAATGGGAAGAGATCGGTTCAGGATGCATCAGGATGTCTTCCGTTCCTGCAGCATTCCATTTTGTGACCAGACACAAAACCGCTGCAAGCTACGGTTTTATGTATTGTCATAAAAATGGAAAAGAACGGATTTAGCAATGAAAACAATGTAAGTCAATGTTGACAGATACGTTTTTTTAGAGGCCTAAAAAAACGGATACGTCACCCATTGACTTTCAATGTATTTAGTGACAGATACGTTTTTTCCATTTTAATTTCACACAACCGCATCTTAACGGAGCGGGTGCATCTTGATGTGCAAAATTAAAACTGATCCATGTAATTCCGGTATTGAGGTCCTCTGTTGGATCTCAATACCGGAATTAACAACACAAGGGTGAAAGTCGCCATATGCTCATTTTGCATCTGTTTTAGCCATTTCTGTCTAAGATCCGTTATTTTGGAAGGAAGAAAAAGTCCTTTCTGGAGGATTTCAGACGGAACTGACACAAAGTGAGCAAAATCAGCATAACGGATGATGAAAATGAAGGATCCATTCTTTCTGGTCTACTGATGGATCAGAAGAACGGAAAATGAAATGGTGATGTGAACCTAGCCGTGCAATGTTATGGACTGTAACAGGGACCCCAGAGAGACGATCCACACAGGCAGAGGAATGATGTGACATAAATTATCAGCAATCTGTTCATTAATGGGGATTGTCGTTACTACCTCCCGGAGCCCTGGGCGCCTCTGCTCTATGATCCAGCAACAGGTCCAGCTCCCCCATCAGGGATCAAATTGGTGACTAATCAGCATTTAATTAAGCAGAAAATACAAATACGATGAAATTAATGATTCTTATAATGTCCATTAAAGATGTCTTATCTGCCCACACTGGCACTACCCGTTCTGGTATGCAAAGGTCACTCAGAAAATGCCACCTTAATTCTACAATGCCTCAGGTGACCTCAGCATCGCCACGGGTCACGTCAACCTGCGGAGCCACCAAATAATACAAGAAATTCCAAGTGTAATTCAGCCCAAGGTAAATAATAAGTAAAAGATATAATGACAGATTTATATATCTAGAGTGAGAAATCATCCCCAAAGAAGAGAAACCTGGTCACAATTCATAAAGAAATCACTGGAGCAGGAATGACCCCAAATACAGAAAGAAAGGAGGGAAGGACGGCTCTGAGCACATTCATTTCTCCTCACCAATGAGCATCTACTACACCAAAGAGAACAAATAAAAGGCTGTCCTATATGTAATAGAAAATAACTAGGTTTATATTACCTCCTACATACAGAAATATAACTACCATAATGCTGCCTCCTATGTACAAGAATATAACTACTATAATACTGCCTCCTAAGTACAGGAATATAACTACTATAATACTGCTCCTATGTACAGGAATATAACTACTATAATACTGCTCTTATGTACAAGAATATATCTACTATAATACTGCTCCTATGTACAGGAATATAACTACTATAATACTGCTCCTATGTACAAGAATATAACTACTATAATACTGCTCCTATTTACAAGAATATAACTACTATAATGCTGCTCTTATGTACAAGAATATAACTACTATAATACCGCTCCTATATACAAGAATATAACTACTATAATACTGCTCCTATGTACAAGAATATAACTACTATAATACTGCTCCTATGTACAAGAATATAACTACTATAATACTGCTCCTATGTACAAGAATATAACTACTATAATACTGCCCCCTATGTACAAGAATATAACTGCTATAATACTGCTACTATGTACAAGAATATAACTACTATAATGCTGCTCTTATGTACAAGAATATAACTACTATAATACTGCCCCCTATGTACAAGAATATAACTACTATAATACCGCCCCTATGTACAAGAATATAACTTCTATAATACTGCTCCTATGTACAAGAATATAACTACTATAATAGTGCCTCCTATGTACAAGAATATAACTACTATAATACTGCCTCTTGTGTACAAGAATATAACTACTATAATACTGCTCCTGTGTACAAGAATATAACTACTATAATACTGCTCCTATGTACAAGAATATAACTACTATAATACTGCTCCTATGTACAAGAATATAACTACTATAATACTGCTCCTATGTACAAGAATATAACTACTATAATACTGCTCCTATATACAAGAATATAACTACTATAATACTGCTCCTATGTACAAGAATATAACTACTATAATACTGCTACTATGTACAGGAATATAACTACTATAATACTGCTCCTATGTACAAGAATATAACTACTATAATACTGCTCCTATGTACAAGAATATAACTACTATAATACTGCCTCCTATGTACAAGAATATAACTACTATAATACTGCCTCCTATGTACAAGAATATAACTACTATAATACTGCTCCTATGTACAATAATATAACTACTATAATACTGCTCTTTTGTACAAGAATATAACTACTATAATACTGCTCCTATGTATAAGAATATAACTACTATAATACTGCTCCTATATACAAGAATATAACTACTATAATACTGCTCTTATGTACAAGAATATAACTACTATAATACTGCTCCTATATACAAGAATATAACTACTATAATACTGCCTCCTATGTACAAGAATATAACTACTATAATACTGCCTCCTATGTACAAGAATATAACTACTATAATACTGCTCCTATGTACAAGAATATAACTACTATAATACTGCTCCTATGTACAAGAATATAACTACTATAATACTGCTCCTATCTATAAGAATATAACTACTATAATACTGCTCCTATATACAAGAATATATCTACTATAATACTGCTCCTATGTACAAGAATATAACTACTATAATACTGCTCCTATGTACAAGAATATAACTACTATAATACTGCTCCTATGTACAAGAATATAACTACTATAATACTGCTACTATGTACAGGAATATAACTACTATAATACTGCTCCTATGTACAAGAATATAACTACTATAATACTGCTCCTATGTACAAGAATATAACTACTATAATACTGCTCCTATATACAGGAATATAACTACTATAATAGTTTTTCTGTTAAACTGTCTCGTGTGTTTTTTACAATGTCTCTCTTATCCCACATTGTTTATTAGGATTGTTGTTCCGTTGTTGTCGTGCAGGTGTCAGTCCGGTCACCCTCCTATAATGTCTTCGTTTCCTCTGGTCTCTGATGGATTGAATTTCAGGTTCTGTTCTGCTCTCAGGATTTTCAGTTTTCTGATGTCACTCTCTAGGATACAAGCCATCCATGACCATCCTCCAGCAACATTCCTCTCTCTGAGGCCTCCTCTCTGTGTCTGTATTCGAGGATATCCCCCCTATGATGTATCCCCAGTGTTTCCTCTATGTCTCATTCTTCAACTTATCTTTTCTAGCGACAACCAGTTGGGGTGCCTTCCTGGGACACTAGTTGTCACTAAGCTTTTTCAGAATCCTCAATATTGCAGCATAACTCGGCAGATTTACTGTGAATCTGCATTCATGTGTCTTTAACAGATGGTGACAACCACAATAGCTCTCGTCACTCCTCTTACAGTGGTTGTCAGCTAGCAGAATTGAATGTATAATGGTGTCAGGGACAGCTGCAGGAGCCAGCCCTCCTAGACCCAATGATGGGAGCATTACCTCAATGGGGGGTGAAATAACATCTGATGCAGAGTGAATGCACCTAGTAAACCGTGAAATTATCAGTGCTTAGAGACCATTTGTCAGGAGGAGGAGGAGGACAGGTAGTCAGCAGGAATGCAGGCGGACCCTCACACCTTCTGTGCTCACCTGTAATGACAGCCGATACACCAGATAGCGAGCTGCGCTGACGCCTGTGCGACAGGTCAACCGGAAAATATACCCAAAATCATATTAATCCCAGGAAATTTCAAGCCCTGGATTCTCCTATTATGTGGAGTCTATATGCAGTGTTCAGTCATGAACCAGGAAGCCCAGGATGAACAATTCTATTGATCTTATGGGATCTACAGAGACGGAGAAGGGCTGGGATATAAGAAGAAGGAAGATGGCTTGGATCTATAAATGAACAATGGGGGCTCGGATCTATGGAGAGAGAGCAGAGGGGCTGGGATCTACAGAGAAAGAGAAGAGGGGCTGGGATCTACAGAGAAAGAGAAGAGGGGCTGAGATCTACAGAGAAAGAGAAGAGGGGCTGGGATCTACAGAGAAAGAGAAGAGGGGCTGGGATCTACAGAGAAAGAGAAGAGGGGCTGGGATCTACAGAGAAAGAGAAGAGGGGCTGGGATCTACAGAGAAAGAGAAGAGGGGCTGGGATCTACAGAGAAAGAGAAGAAGGGCTGGTATCTACAGAGAAAGAGAAGAGGGGCTGGGATCTACAGAGAAAGAGAAGAGGGACTGGGACCTACAGAGAAAGAGAAGAGGGGCTAGGATCTACAGAGAAAGAGAAGAGGGGCTGGGATCTACAGAGAAAGAGAAGAAGGGCTGGTATCTACAGAGAAAGAGAAGAGGGGCTGGGATCTACAGAGAAAGAGAAGAGGGGCTGGGACCTACAGAGAAAGAGAAGAGGGGCTAGGATCTACAGAGAAAGAGAAGAGGGGCTGGGATCTACAGAGAAAGAGAAGAGGGGCTGGGATCTACAGAGAAAGAGAAGAGGGGCTGGGATCTACGGAGAAGAAAGAGCAGAGGGGCTGGGATCTACAGAGAAAGAGGAGAGGGGCTGGGATCTATGGTGAAAGAGAAGAGGGGCTGGGATCTACAGAGAAAGAGAAGAGGGGCTGGGATCTACGGAGAAGTGCAGTGAAAAGGGGACTCTTCAAGCTTTTGTGTATGTCATCTTATGCCAGTGTATATTTTCTCTGTAATAGCTGCAAACTTCTCACAACAGGCTGGTAACCGCATTCACATACTCTCACCACTAGGTGGAGCTGTCACATAATATATATAGTAAAAGGCAGGCACAGGAAGGTAGTTGGGAGGAGGTTAGGAGAGGAGAGTATGTAACTTATGCTGTGTGCCCCGGGGCACGCCCCAGAAGGGCAAGAAAGATAGGAAACCAAGTCCAAGATCTATTGGATCCCTTCTTTTTATAGTTCCACTGTCCTGGATTTATTGTATTGAAGCAACCTGTTCAAATAATGGAGCAGATGACTGATGCCTGCTGCTAGGGAGACCTCCCTGTTGGTTCCCAAATTCTAGTTCAGAAGATCCAAAGTACCAAAATGCTGAAGTATTAGAGCAAGTTGAGCAAGTTAAGTAAAGTGTCGCCCTCTCTATCAGATTGAGTTGGAACCTGCAGTTACCGTGTCCCACTGGGCCTGTGGTCTGGAGTTGCAGCTCACCTCCATCTTATGTAACAAGGCATTATTTTGTGTGGATGTTATCGACCTCAATGCAACTCTCTCTCCTTACTCTCTCCTTACTCTCTCTCCTGACTCTCTCCTGACTCTCTCCTTACTCTCTCCTTACTCTCTCCTGACTCTCTCCTTACTCTCTCCCTACTCTTTCCTTACTCTCTCCTTACTCTCTCCTTACTCTCTCCTGACTCTCTCCTGACTCTCTCCTTACTCTCTCCTTACTCTCTCCTTACTCACTCCTGACTCTCTCCTTACTCTCTCCTTACTCTCTCCTTACTCTCTCCTTACTCTCTCCTTACTCTCTCCTTACTCTCTCCTCACTCTCTCCTTACTCTCTCCTTACTCTCTCCTTACTCTCTCCTTACTCTCTCCTGACTCTCTCCTGACTCTCTCCTGACTCTCTCTCCTGACTCTCCTGACTCTCTCCTTACTCTCTCCTTACTCTCTCCTGACTCTCTCCTTACTCTCTCCTTACTCTCTCCTGACTCTCTCCTTACTCTCTCCCTACTCTTTCCTTACTCTCTCCTGACTCTCTCCTTACTCTCTCCTTACTCTCTCCTTACTCACTCCTGACTCTCTCCTTACTCTCTCCCTACTCTTTCCTTACTCTCTCCTTACTCTCTCCTGACTCTCTCCTGACTCTCTCCTTACTCTCTCCTTACTCTTTCCATACTCACTCCTGACTCTCTCCTTACTCTCTCCCTACTCTTTCCTTACTCTCTCCTTACTCTCTCCTTACTCTCTCCTTACTCTCTCCTGACTCTTTCCTTACTCTCTCCTTACTCTCTCTCCTGACTCTCTCCTTACTCTCTCCTGACTCTCTCCTGACTCTCTCCTGACTCTCTCCTTACTCTCTCCTTACTCTCTCCTTACTCACTCCTGACTCTCTCCTTACTCTCTCCCTACTCTTTCCTTACTCTCTCCTGACTCTCTCCTGACTCTCTCCTGACTCTCTCCTTACTCTCTCCTTACTCTCTCCTGACTCTCTCCTTACTCTCTCCCTACTCTTTCCTTACTCTCTCCTTACTCTCTCCTTACTCTCTCCTGACTCTCTCCTGACTCTCTCCTTACTCTCTCCTTACTCTCTCCTTACTCACTCCTGACTCTCTCCTTACTCTCTCCCTACTCTTTCCTTACTCTCTCCTTACTCTCTCCTTACTCTCTCCTGACTCTCTCCTGACTCTCTCCTTACTCTCTCCTTACTCACTCCTGACTCTCTCCTTACTCTCTCCCTACTCTTTCCTTACTCTCTCCTTACTCTCTCCTGACTCTCTCCTGACTCTCTCCTGACTCTCTCTCCTGACTCTCTCCTGACTCTCTCCTTACTCTCTCCTTACTCTCTCCTGACTCTCTCCTTACTCTCTCCTTACTCTCTCCTGACTCTCTCCTTACTCTCTCCCTACTCTTTCCTTACTCTCTCCTGACTCTCTCCTTACTCTCTCCTTACTCTCTCCTGACTCTCCTGACTCTCTCCTTACTCTCTCCTTACTCTCTCCTTACTCTCCTGACTCTCTCTGACTCCTCCTCTCTCCTTACTCTCTCCCTACTCTCTCCTTACTCTCTCCTTACTCTCTCCTTACTCTCTCCTTACTCTCTCCTTACTCTCTCCTGACTCTTTCCTTACTCTCTCCTTACTCTCTCCTTACTCTCTCCTGACTCTTTCCTTACTCTCTCCTTACTCTCTCCTTACTCTCTCCTGACTCTCTCCTGACTCTCTCCTTACTCTCTCCTTACTCTCTCCTTACTCTACACTATTTTCTACCAGCAGCTGGAT
Source organism: Bufotes viridis (assembly GCA_033119425.1). Classification (NCBI taxonomy): domain Eukaryota; kingdom Metazoa; phylum Chordata; class Amphibia; order Anura; family Bufonidae; genus Bufotes; species Bufotes viridis. The sequence continues at coordinate 103,319,803 of CM065598.1, forward strand.
CAGAATACTTTTGTAATTGCATGTCATTAAAAATGAGTTATTCAATAAATCTATCTGTACAGCGCCACCTGCTGTTTGTTTTTTTCTTATTTCTATGTCCGGCTCACTGAGAAGGCTGCAAATGCTGGGTTTCATCCTTCAACTGCTTCTTGGGAGGAAGAGAGATGCAGCAGAATGGACACGCCCCCTGAGCTGCAGCAGAAAAGACGCCCCCCTTCAGCTGCCAGCTTGATGTAAATCTAGCAGAGAAATGAATGGTGAGATCTCTGGACCCATGTGAGGTACATGGCTGGTTCTAGCTTTCTTAGAGACTTTCATGTCCTGTATGATGTCTGATGATGCTGAGGAAATCATCGGAGGAGCCTGGTGAGTATGTAGAGTTTTTTTTTTTTTCATTTCCTGTGTAGGGGACACCACACTGGGCATATAACTGTGATAATAAGTGTGGTAATAACTACTGTGAGGGGGCACATATCTGGGCATAACTACTGTGAGGGGGCACATATCTGGGCATAACTAGTGTGAGGGGGCACATATCTGATAATAACTACTGTGAGGGGGCACATATCTGGGCATAAGTACTGTGAGGGGGCACATATCTGGGCATAACTACTGTGAGGGGGCACATATCTGGGCATAACTAGTGTGAGGGGGCACATATCTGGGCATAACTACTGTGAGTGGGCACATATCTGGGCATTACTAGTGTGAGGGGCACATAGCTGAGTATAACTGCTGTGAGGGGGCACATATCTGGTAATAATTACTGTGAGGGGGCACATATCTGGGTATAACTACTGTGAGGGACAGGTACCTGGTCATAACTGCTGTGAAGGGGGCACATATCTGGGTATAACAACTGTGAGGAGGCACTTATCTGGACATAACTACTGTAAGGGGGCCCATATCTGGGCATAACTACTGTGAGGGGGCACTTATCTGGGCATAACTACTGTGAGGGGCACCTATCTGGGCATAACTACAGTGATGGGGCACATATCTGGGCATAACTACAGTGATGGGGCACATATCTGGGCATAACTAGTGTGAGGGGCACATAGCTGAGTATAACTGCTGTGAGGGGGCACATATCTGGGTATAACTACGGTGAGGGGCACATATCTGGGCATAACTACTATGAGGGGGCACATATCTGGGCATAACTAGTGTAAGGGGCACATAGCTGAGTATAACTGCTGTGAGGGGGGCTGGCACTAGGACCCAGGAGCTACAAGTGGCTCCGTGTATGATTTCATACGTGTTTTCCCCGGTAGGACTGACATGTAACCCGTGTCCTCCGGGGGCTGTTATTATTTATCTCCTCTGGATAATAACCTGCCGCCTCCACTGCCCCAGCGCCAAGACGTGAGCGAATTCTCCAGACTATAAATCTCCGCGGCTCAGTCTGGGGACGTCGTGTCCAGCTCTTGGCTGCGCTTTGGTCTCGATCTCGACCCCCCCCCCACCACCACTCGCCGGCTACAACCACAACCCCCCCCCCCCCCCAAAATGAGCAGAGACATAAATGATTCCATTTTGCAATCTCCTCCTGTGGTGTTCCCAGGCCGTCGTCTGGACATTTCCTCTTCCACTGCCTGGCAGCCAACTTCACGAGGACGCGGCGAGCTCGGTGGGAACGTTGACCCCCCCTTCATTTCTGGGACGTCTGGTGGTTGGGAAATTCATAGGCACCAGGATAACAGCTGCGGTGTTACCCCCCAATTACCGTCACCCCATCCTGGAAGTGACCACAGCCGCCTCACGGTCCTATGGGAGACACATGTACATATATATGTTCGAAACCCCACACTATACCAGCCTGCACCTCCGCGCCTCCCCTCTATGCCTATGTTATAGCAGTCCTGGCTGTGCGTGGCTCATAGAGGACCTATCTTCTGTGTATACATACCCTCCTCAATCCCCATGTTATAGCAGTCCTGGCTGTGCGTGGCTCATAGAGGACCTATCTTCTGTGTATACATACCCTCCTCAATCCCCATGTTATAGCAGCTTTAGTCATTACTGGTCTCCTTATTCTTACCTTATAGAAGATTCTGCCTTTTGCTCCTATGTTATAGCAGCCTCTGCTTTCAAGTGGCTTCCTTATATTTGTCCTATATTTATACCAGGCCTCAATGGTCCCCATGTCCTACCTACTTCTATTTATTAATGGCCATCTTGCCCTCATGTTATAGCAGGAGGCCTTATGTTCCCTATGTTGTAGCTGCGTCTACTTCTTAAAGTTCATCCTCATGTTTTAGCTTACTCCTTGTTCTTGTCTTTTGGTGGTTTAATGTCCTCTGCTTATGAGGGACAACTTTATGCTCATGTTATAGCAGGGTTCAGTGTTGTGTGGTCTGCTTGATCCCCAGATTATAGCAGCTTCTGCTTATGTTATAGTCTTATAACCTGAGCTCAGTCTTCACCCTTGCTCGCTCACGTTTGTGATTTCCTTCACATTTTATGCACTTGGAAAAAGGAGCCAGAAAAGAAACCTCTTGTGCTCAGTGGTCTCCCTGTCTTCAATTATTTCAGTTACATATAGTCTCCTGCTCCCTATGTTATAGCAGCTTTCTCCATTCATTGTATGTAATAGCATGTGGTCTCTTGTTCCCTATATAATAGCCGCCTCTTGCTTTAAGTGGGCTCAGTTTCTTGCTTCCTATGTTATAGCAGCCTCCTCTTGTAAGTGACCTCTAGTCTTTCTATGGTATAGCTGGGAGTCTCCTTTCTCCCCATGTTATAGCAGCCTCATCTTTTATATAACCTCCATTCTTTCTATGTTACAGAATGTGATCTTTTACTCCCTTCTTGTAATTGACCTCCATTCAATCTACACTATGACATGTGGTCTCCGGCGCCCTATGTTATAACAGCTTTATCCTGTGACTGACCTCCATTCCTTCTATGTTATAACTGGTGGTGACATTTCGCATCGTGTCCTGGGAGATGAAGCTTCTTACATGACGTATTGTCTCCCACTAGCCCCCGGTGACCACAACTCCTTTTATAACGCTCCAGTGCTGATATAACCTCCAGAGACATTACATCATATGTGACTGATATCAGCCGCTCTTCTTATAACGCTCCAGCGCTGATATAACCTCCAGAGACATTACATCATATGTGACTGATATCAGCCGCTCTTCTTATAACGCTCCAGCGCTGATATAACCTCCAGAGACATTACATATGTGACTGAAATCAGCCGCTCCTCTTATAACGCTCCAGCGCTGATATAACCTCCAGAGACATTACATCATAAGTGACTGATATCAGCAGCTCCTCCTATAACGCTCCAGTACTGATATAACCTCCAGAGACATTACATCATAAGTGACTGATATCAGCCGCTCCTTTTATAACGCTCCAGTACTGATATAACCTCCAGAGACATTACATCATATGTGACTGATATCAGCTGCTCCTCTTATAACGCTCCAGTGCTGATATAACCTCCAGAGACATTACATCATAAGTGACTGATATCAGCCGCTCCTCTTATAACGCTCCAGCACTGATATAACCTCCAGAGACATTACATCATAAGTGACTGATATCAGCAGCTCCTCCTATAACGCTCCAGTACTGATATAACCTCCAGAGACATTACATCATATGTGACTGATATCAGCAGCTCCTCCTATAACGCTCCAGTACTGATATAACCCCCAGAGAAATTACATCATATGTGACTGATATCGGCCGCTCCTCTTATAACGCTCCAGTGCTGATATAACCTCCAGAGACATTACATCATATGTGACTGATATCAGCCGCTCCTCTTATAACGCTCCAGCACTGATATAACCTCCAGAGACATTACATCATATGTGACTGATATCAGCTGCTCCTCTTATAGCGCTCCAGCACTGATATAACCTCCAGAGACATTACATCATATGTGACTGATATCAGCCGCTCCTCTTATAACGCTCCAGCACTGATATAACCTCCAGAGACATTACATCATATGTGACTGATATCAGCCGCTCCTCTTATAACGCTCCAGCACTGATATAACCTCCAGAGACATTACATCATATGTGACTGATATCAGCTGCTCCTCTTATAGCGCTCCAGCACTGATATAACCTCCAGAGACATTACATCATATGTGACTGATATCAGCCGCTCCTCTTATAACGCTCCAGCACTGATATAACCTCCAGAGACATTACATCACATGTGACTGATATCAGCCGCTCCTCTTATAACGCTCCAGTGCTGATATAACCTCCAGAGACATTACATCATATGTGACTGATATCAGCCGCTCCTCTTATAACGCTCCAGCGCTGATATAACCTCCAGAGACTTTACATCATATGTGACTGATATCAGCCGCCCCTCTTATAACGCTCCAGCACTGATATAACCTCCAGAGACATTACATCATATGTGACTGATATCAGCCGCTCCTCTTATAACGCTCCAGCACTGATATAACCTCCAGAGACATTACATCCTATGTGACTGATATCAGCCGCTCCTCTTATAACGCTCCAGCGCTGATATAACCTCCAGAGACATGACATCATATGTGACTGATATCAGCCGCTCCTCTTATAACGCTCCAGCGCTGATATAACCTCCAGAGACATTACATCATATGTGACTGATATCAGCCGCTCCTCTTATAACGCTCCAGCACTGATATAACCTCCAGAGACATTACATCACATGTGACTGATATCAGCCGCTCCTCTTATAACGCTCCAGCGCTGATATAACCTCCAGAGACATTACATCATATGTGACCGATATCAGCCGCTCCTCTTATAACGCTCCAGCACTGATATAGCCTCCAGAGACATTACATCACATGTGACTGATATCGGCCGCTTCTCTTATAACGCTCCAGCGCTGATATAGGTTCCAGGGTTTCTTGCCCTTTAAGACATTTTTCTTGGATTAGTTGGGATTTTATGAGGCTCTCATCGATGGTTCTCATTTCTGGGCTTTGGGTTCTGGCTCCAGGAGACTTGTATTTAACCAATTTAGCTCATATCCTGTTGGGCTGGTGGGATTCTACGCCCTTCTATTTGCTCCATATGTCCTGCTACCTGGAGCTCGCCCAGCTCTGCTTCATCCAGTGACCCTGTTATCACAGCAAGCAGGATAAATCTGGCTCAGTCTCTGAGAGCCGGAGATTATAGGCCGCCCGCCGCCGCCGCCTCTCACCCAGGAGTTTGCAGTTTGATACATTGTTATTACAAGAGATGACTTTGGCGAGTTCCTTCTGACCAGAGGCGCAGATTTATTCCCGGGCACATTTCACACTGGGCGTTTTCCATCTGGACAGGCGCTCATTTTCCCATGATGACCCTGACTCATGTCGTTTGCGGTTGGGTCACCATCAAGTCATCTTGGTTACTGGTCAGTGGTAGAAAATCTGAAAACTCAGTCGCGGTGCGAGTCTTGCAGCCATGTGTGTAAATATCAAGTCCTTGACCGGGTCAGACCCCCCAGAGGTCTCGGGGGAGAGTATTGTGCAAGCAGGTTCAATGGGGCATATGTCTCCATACGAGCCCCGGATTCTGTGCCAGCGTGGGGGGCATGTGGCAAATCTGAAGGGCACTTACAAGAGGATCCACGGTGAAAACCTGAGGCTAAAACTCACTTACCTGCGAGCAGCTGATCGGAAGATTTTCCTCATGGAATCCATGAAAAAAGATGAACAAACATTCTTATTCCTCTCGCCAATTACTTTTTACACCAAAAATCGGCTTGGATTATCCTTCTACCCAGGGGCGTAGCTAATGGCTCATGGGCCCTGGTGCAAGAGTTTAGCTTGGGCCCCCCTTCCCTCAGTGCTTTGTGTGTCTTCTTATGCGGCACAAAGGTCTTTGGGCCCCCTCAGGCTCCCGGGCCCGGTAGCGACTGCTACCTCTGCACCCCCTATAGCTACGCCCATGCTTCTACCATTCCTTCACTGGATGCAGATTCTTAGCAGGCTCAATGAGTATTGTACAAAAACTGATAACAGGGAGCAATAGATTGTATTCTCCTGTCCTACAGTCATCCTCTCCCCTGAAATGGCTGATAACAGGGAGCAATAGATTGTATTCTCCTGTCCTACAGTCATCCTCTCCCCTGAAATGGCTGATAACAGGGGGCAATAGACTGTATTCTCCTGTCCTACAGTCATCTTCTTCCCTGAAATGGCTGATAACAGGGGGCAATAGACTGTATTATCCTGTCCTACAGTCATCCTCTCCCCTGAAATGGCTGATAACAGGGGACAATAGACTGTATTCTCCTGTCCTACAGTCATCCTCTCCCCTGAAATGGCTGATAACAGGGGCAATAGACTGTATTCTCCTGTCCTACAGTCATCCTCTCCCCTGAAATGGCTGATAACAGGGGGCAATAGACTGTATTCTCTTGTCCTACAGTCATCCTCTCCCCTGAAATGGCTGATAACAGGGAGCAATAGACTGTATTCTCCTGTCCTACAGTCATCCTCTCCCCTGAAATGGCTGATAACAGGGGCAATAGACTGTATACTCCTGTCCTACAGTCATCCTCTCCCCTGAAATGGCTGATAACAGGGAGCAATTGATTGAATTCTCCTGTCCTACAGTCATCCTCTCCCCTGAAATGGCTGATAACAGGGGGCAATAGATTGTATTCTCCTGTCCTACAGTCATCCTCCCCCCTGAAATGACTGATAACAGGGGGCAATAGACTGTATTCTCCTGTCCTACAGTCATCCTCTCCCCTGAAATGGCTGATAACAGGGAGCAATAGACTGTATTCTCCTGTCCTACAGTCATCTTCTTCCCTGAAATGGCTGATAACAGGGGGCAATAGACTGTATTCTCCTGTCCTACAGTCATCCTTCCCTGAAATGGCTGATATCAGGAGGCAATAGACTGTATTCTCCTGTCCTACAGTCATCCTTCCCTGAAATGGCTGATAACAGGGGCAATAGACTGTATTCTCCTGTCCTACAGTCATCCTCTCCCCTGAAATGGCTGATAACAGGGAGCAATAGATTGTATTCTCCTGTCCTACTGTCATCCTCTCCCCTGAAATGGCTGATAACAGGGGGCAATAGACTGTATTCTCCTGTCCTACAGTCATCCTCTCCCCTGACATGGCTGATAACAGGAGGCACTAGACTGTATTCTCCTGTCCTACAGTCATCCTCTCCCCTGAAATGGCTGATAACAGGGGGCAATAGACTGTATTCTCCTGTCCTACAGTCATCCTCTCCCCTGAAATGGCTGATAACAGGGGGCAATAGACTGTATTCTCCTGTCCTACAGTCATCCTCTCCCCTGAAATGGCTGATAACAGGGGGCAATAGACTGTATTCTCCTGTCCTACAGTCATCCTCTCCCCTGAAATGGCTGATAACAGGGGCAATAGACTGTATTCTCCTGTCCTACAGTCATCCTCTCCCCTGAAATGGCTGATAACAGGGGCAATAGACTGTATTCTCCTGTCCTACAGTCATCCTCTCCCCTGAAATGGCTGATAACAGGGGGCAATAGACTGTATTCTCCTGTCCTACAGTCATCCTCTCCCCTGAAATGGCTGATAACAGGGGGCAATAGACTGTATTCTCCTGTCCTACAGTCATCCTCTCCCCTGAAATGGCTGATATCAGGAGGCAATATAATGTATTCTCCTGTCCTACAGTCATCCTTCCCTGAAATGGCTGATAACAGGGGGCAATAGACTGTATTCTCCTGTCCTACAGTCATCCTCTCCCCTGAAATGGCTGATAACAGGGGCAATAGACTGTATTCTCCTGTCCTACAGTCATCCTGTCCCCTGAAATGGCTGATAACAGGGGGCAATAGACTGTATTCTCCTGTCCTAAAGTCATCCTCTCCCCTGAAATGGCTGATAACAGGGGGCAATAGACTGTATACTCCTGTCCTACAGTCATCCTCTCCCCTGAAATGGCTGATAGCAGGGAGCAATAGACTGTATTCTCCTGTCCTACAGTCATCCTTCCCTGAAATGGCTGATAACAGGGGACAATAGACTGTATTCTCCTGTCCTACAGTCATCCTCTCCCCTGAAATGGCTGATAACAGGGGGCAATAGACTTTATTCTCCTGTCCTACAGTCATCCTCTCCCCTGAAATGGCTGATAACAGGGGCAATAGACTGTATTCTCCTGTCCTACACTCATCCTCTCCCCTGAAATAGCTGATAACAGGGAGCAATAGACTGTATTCTCCTGTCCTACAGTCATCCTCTCCCCTGAAATGGCTGATAACAGGGGGCAATAGATTGTATTCTCCTGTCCTACAGTCATCCTCCCCCCTGAAATGTCTGATAACAGGGGGCAATAGACTGTATTCTCCTGTCCTACAGTCATCCTCTCCCCTGAAATGGCTGATAACAGGGGGCAATAGACTGTATTCTCCTGTCCTACAGTCATCCTTCCCTGAAATGGCTGATATCAGGAGGCAATAGACTGTATTCTCCTGTCCTACAGTCATCCTTCCCTGAAATGGCTGATAACAGGGGCAATAGACTGTATTCTCCTGTCCTACAGTCATCCTCTCCCCTGAAATGGCTGATAACAGGGAGCAATAGATTGTATTCTCCTGTCCTACTGTCATCCTCTCCCCTGAAATGGCTGATAACAGGGGGCAATAGACTGTATTCTCCTGTCCTACAGTCATCTTCTCCCCTGAAATGGCTGATAACAGGGGGCAATAGACTGTATTCTCCTGTCCTACAGTCATCCTCTCCCCTGAAATGGCTGATAACAGGGGGCAATAGACTGTATTCTCCTGTCCTACAGTCATCCTCTCCCCTGAAATGGCTGATAACAGGGGCAATAGACTGTATTCTCCTGTCCTACAGTCATCCTCTCCCCTGAAATGGCTGATAACAGGGGGCAATAGACTGTATTCTCCTGCCCTACAGTCATCCTTTCCCCTGAAATGGCTGATAACAGGGGGCAATAGACTGTATTCTCCTGTCCTACAGTCATCCTCTCCCCTGAAATGGCTGATAACAGGGGGCAATAGACTGTATTCTCCTGTCCTACAGTCATCCTCTCCCCTGAAATGGCTGATAACAGGGAGCAATAGACTGTATTCTCCTGTCCTACAGTCATCCTCTCCCCTGAAATGGCTGATAACAGGGAGCAATAGACTGTATTCTCCTGTCCTACAGTCATCCTCTCCCCTGGAATGGCTGATAACATGGGGCAATAGATTGTATTCTCCTGTCCTACAGTCATCCTCTCCCCTGAAATGTCTGATAACAGGGAGCAATAGACTGTATTCTCCTGTCCTACAGTCATCCTCTCCCTGAAATGGCTGATAACAGGGAGCAATAGACTGTATTCTCCTGTCCTACAGTCATCCTCTCCCCTGAAATGGCTGATAACAGGGAGCAATAGACTGTATTCTCCTGTCCTACAGTCATCCTCTCCCCTGAAATGGCTGATAACAGGGGGCAATAGACTGTATTCTCCTGTCCTACAGTCATCCTCTCCCCTGAAATGGCTGATAACAGGGGGCAATAGACTGTATTCTCCCGTCCTACAGTCATCCTCTCCCCTGAAATGGCTGATAACAGGGAGCAATAGACTGTATTCTCCTGTCCTACAGTCATCCTCTCCCCTGAAATGGCTGATAACTGTGGCTGTGTATATGGGGGGCCCGGGCTCTGTTCAGGTGTCCACGCTGCTGACAGAACATGTTCCATGGCTGAGGCTGACGAAGACATCAGAGGCGGTGGTGGTCTGACAACAAGTGGTCTTTGACGGGGGCATTGAATGATCCTTTGTGGCCCTTCGAGTATCCGCCTCATTGTAGACCTTATAATAACAAACAGGCTCCATATTGAAGGCGCAGCAGCTCTGAAAAACCGCCACCGCCCTCACAGGAGCCCCATCTATTTCACTTCAGGCCAATTACAGCAAATCACGAGGGTCTGAGTGGCCCGGACCCCTGCTCTGTGTCACCCTGGATAGTGTCTGTCACCTCATGTAGCTGAGCTCAGGGGGTGACACAACATGGATCTGGAGCCAAGGACCTTCAGAGATTCCACCTGCAAACCTCCAGACCAGATTATACTGGAGGCCAATGTCAGTTCTCTGCCTGCCGTCAATGGGAATATTGTTATTTACATCCAGAGGTTGACCTGACACTTCTCACAGCTGGGGGTTTGTTACATTGTATCCAGTCTAGACAGTCCTCTTTGAGGTAAGCAGCCTGCACTCCAGACAGATACACTGTAACAAGTCCAGCAGCTGTGTGATCAGGATTGTTCTGCTGCTGTGTCCATACTGGATACATTGTAACAAACCTTAGGCTGTGATAAGTTTTATATTTCCATGGTTTTCAGCCTCTGGATGTAATTCTTCTTTTAGACCTGTTCACTGTTTTCCCATGGGGCAGAAACCTGCAGCGCTGCCCAGTGTCAGTGAATAGGAGTGGACGCGAGCCCCTTTGATTTCAGGATTTTGGGGGTCCCAGAGGTCTGACCCCCATCAGTCAGGAGGGGGATCACATATTCTAGAGCTATGCCATCACTTTATATGATGGGAATACTTTCATTTCTTCACAGAATGCAGAGGTCTTTCAAAAGATGAGGGGTCAGTGATACCCCTTTAACATCTAATGGGATTGATCTATTGTATGATGATAACGAGTCGGGGATCCCTTTAATCAGAGCCCCTGTCCATCCAACAGACAGCTCCTGCAGAGAGGGCTAAGACCACCGCAATCTGAACTGTAATAACCGCTGATTGTGGGGGGTCCCAGAAACAGGACCCCCAAGGACAGTCACTGAATTGTCCAATGGATTGGAGGGCTTCAAAGTGGATGACCCCTTTAAAGAGGAGACCTGCTGGTAAGTCCTGACCACCACATACTGGGACCCCCCACAAGATGCTCGGACCAAGTCGTCAGGGCATCGATCAGATCCTTGTGCTTGCTCATTTTTCCTGCTTCCACCACAGCAGCTACAAGATCTGGCTCTTCACTTGCTGCCTCATATCCCCCCTCCCCCCCGGAAGATATTCTGGTGCAGGGGAGGTGGCCGTACGGCTGCGCAGGCGGAGTCGCCCTCGCCGAGCACCTGCTGAAATCTTTGGACACAATGTAAATCATTTCTTTCCGATTCGTGAATTGTAATCGGTGAACCTCGAGAATCCTGCCCCCCAATAATGGCAATCTGCCGCCGCTGCTGCCACCCGGCCTAGTGCCGTGTGTCCTGCATGCATTATCTTTCGCAGACGTGTGTGAGCGAAAACATGAAACACGTGTAAGTGGTAACTAGTTACAGCACAAGCGCTTCACACTAACACATCATACATCACTGTCAGGACGCGGCATCCTCCTCCAATGTGACAGAAGAAAGGCGCCTTCCCGCCTGCGCCACGCACACGGAAGGTTTAGGTTATGATCACATTTGTGCACTTTCCTCCGATCGGAAGAATGCGGCGCGGCGGCTCAGATCCAGAACATATTGCCGGAGCGGGGGGGCTGTACTGTAACGCTCCTTCTGCTGCACATATGTGTTTACATTGACATGACACAACAGGCAAGAGAACATACAATGTCACGAGCGCCGCTCCTGCGAGAAAGCAGATGACTCCAAGGGACCCTCTGCTCGGACTCTTTCATCTGAGACGCAGAAGGTGCACCATCACCATTCTTTACCTTTACGGTCTTAAAGGGGAGTTACATAAAAACATGGCTGAAATCTGGAACTGAGCTGTTTGCATCTGCGGCCGCTTTCACACAGTCCGCGTTTGGTCAGTGATTTCCGTCAGTGATCTTACATTACACCTTCTCTCTTTGGAGCCTCATCCGGAATCTTTTACTGCAGGGATGCCCAACCTGCGGCCTTCTAGCTGTTGCAAAACTACAACTCCCAGCCTGCTCGGACAGCCTGCAGCAGGGCATGGTGGGAGTTGTAGTTTTACAACATCTGGAGGGCCGCGGGTTGGGCATCCCTGTATTAGTGCATTGGCTCCACTGATAGGAGATGTAGAGCCCTGCTGGGACCTTCCTTCTCGATGACATCACTGTACCCGGCCTGGATGTCTCAAAATCCTCAATAGGAAGGGGCGTGACGGGGGGGGGGGGCACTGAGACTGACAGGGGCGTGATGGGCACAGGTATCCCACTGTTATAACAGCAGATTGTGGGGGTCCCATAGTCAAGGGTTGTGCAATTAGAAAACGAATGTCTGCTTTCTTCTTAAAACAGCGCCACCCCAGTCTACAGGCTGTGCGTGGTATTACAGTTCAATCATATTCCCTTCATTGGGGCTGAGGTGCAATACCAGACTCATCCCATAGTGCTGGTTCTGGAAGAATGCAGCCAAGTTTCTCTAATCCTGGACACCCCGTTAATCGTGTCGCCCTCCCCCCTTTCCCCTGTGATTGGGATGTGGGGAGCAGGTCCATGCACCCCATACGTAACTGATAGCTAGCCCCCCACGAGTCCCATAGTACATCTGTGCAGCTTCAGATGTGACTGGAGTATAAGACTATGAGATGTTTCTCTGTAGATGATGTCACGCCCTGCACTTTATAATATACCACCTATTACGGTTGATGGGGGGGTGACACGTCTTCCCGTACACATAGGTGAGGACCCCCGGAGGAGGCAGTGAGAAGTACAAGGTCAGGCTTTACTAAAAATACTCGTCTGCCATATGGTGTTAATAGAAGGCGCTGCACCGGGCACGTTACCAACAGGAAAGCGGGGGAAAGTGGATTTCAATATCTTGTCCTTGTGTTTTACATGAGAAACAAGTGAACACGAAGCTATGAGCCTGGCGGTCGTCTGGTGGCGCCCCCACCCCCTCAGCTGTGGTCAGACACCGGCCCGGGGGCAGCAATGGCAAAAAAAAAGGGACATTCCAGGAAGGTAGCGGTGTCCTGAAATATTCCGGCCTGCGATAGGGGGCGCACATGTACCCAATCAGCTCCTGGGGTCAGGACAGCATAGGGCGTCCGTGAGCTGGGGCTATGAAGAGGCCGCGCTGCTCATGCGCCCAAACGCGTGCCGGCCGTTCCGTGCATTGGGGATCGCAATTTGTAGTCCACAGCGCACGGGCACCATCCGTGCGGTTGTCGTAGATGGATCCAGACACATTCAACTTGAATGGATCCGTGATCCGTCCGCGCCGCAAAAGAATCCAACATGTACTACTCTGTAGAGCTTCCGTGGGGCTCCTTCCGGATTGCGGACACATTCAAGTGATGTGGTGTGCATACGGCCGGTGCCGGTATATTGCAGACCCGCTGTTTGCGGGCCGCGGCCGTGCAACGGTTGTGTACATAAGCCCTTTTAAAGATCAGTAAATGGAAACATTGCATCTAGACATAGTCTTGCTCTGAGCTGAGAGCTTGTTACAATGTATCCTGTCCTGGACTCCAGACTGATGCATGTTACCTGCCCTGACACATTGTAACAAACCTCCGGACAGGAGAGAGATTTGTGCTGCCGCTGGGTTGAGCTCACAGAGCATTGTCCGGACTGGATACAACTGTAACAAACCCATTCGGACAATACAGGTTTTGAGCCCTTGGAGCTATTTCCTGCCAGCAAGCAGAGATCTTCAAAATGGTGAGAAATTGAAGCATAAAGTCAATTAGAAAGCGTCTGATTGTCCCGTTAGACGCTGCGTAAGGCGATGGCTCAGGGATTATATTTTCTGGGATTTTTTTGTGTGTTTTTGGAGGAAATTCTGCTTTCCTTGTTTCTTCTATGCCCTTTGTTCAGAGGCCGGACCCCCAGGAAGCGAGCAAACAGTATTAACTCGGGGGGAAATAGTCCGCGCTCCATTAACACTAGAGTGGACAGTGCCCGATGAGGATGGAGGCTGCAGGACAATGGACGACCGGAACCGAGCGCCAGACAACAATGGACCCTGTCATCACAGGCAATAATGTCACCTGCAAGAAGCGAGGGGCAGCAGTGATAGATCTGATCTACAACCCCCATCATCCCCACATGGAAGGAGATCACACCCAATAGATAAAGTCATGGACAGTCTACTACTCTCAGCGTTCTCGCAGCCACCTGCCGCACTCCTCTGCTGCCACCACAAACCGGCCGCCAGTGACGCCGCCGGAGACCTTTAAGCACTTTTGATATTTCTTATCAACACAAAAGACGTGAGAAAGGATCCCGATTCCCGAAATGCGTTGTCCACTTGAAGTATGATCGTCAATAAAGTACCTTTGCTCTACTAATGGTCGTGTTTTGTATCTAGTGGCCAATTATTTGTGGTACCACTACCCCCACCATCTAGACACATGGCTGGGATTCCCAGTACCACGGGTTTATCAGTTCAGATGCTCGGCTCATCAGGATAATACTCCCGAATTCTGTGCATCTTCAGAAAAACACGATGCGCAAAAAATATCAAGAACGTGTTTTTCAATTTCTTAACACCTGTGCAACAATATTTTGTCGCACTTGGTTCCGTTACACCATCTTAGTCACTTGGGAGTGGCAGGGACGTGGCAGGGGCCCAGCCGGGGCCACGGCCTGATAATATTTGCTTACAGTCGCACACCTCGTCATATATTACGTGTATTCTCCGCAGCGCAGGGGGACGTCATAGACCGGCGTAAAATGCTGAGCCTCATGAGATTGTCTGGATGCAACTGTAACAAACCTTCAGTTGTGAGACGTAGGTCAGAGCAGATATGAGCAAACCAGATCTGTCTCTGTGTCCGTGTCACCTGCCGTCATGTGACCGCCCTCCATATTGAATGCATAGGGATGGGACTGGTGCTGTGGCGGCTCCCGGGGGGCTCATAGAGCGGCTGCAGACAATCACTCCCAGCTGGCGTCCTAATTGTTGGCCCGCACTCAGCTCTGGCACTCGGTCCTGTCAACATGATGGATCTCCCCATCAGCTGCCGCGGCAGAAGTGTTTGCTTGTTTCACGTGTAATTAGCGATATTCCGCACATCGTACGGCACAGATGGTTGTTATCATGGCCAAAGATTGGGTGCGATCCTGGTGACATGATTATCCCGCCGCTCGTTTCCTCCGCTGTCTTTTCAGCTGCAATCAGTAACAGGAGATTGATTGCAACGGGCGACCCATTACCAGACCTGAGACCGCGCCGACCCCATGATGGCGAAAAAATGGTCGGGTGGGAACGTTTTTTTGCGTTCAGTGTACCCTTCAGATACGGAACCATTCATTTCAATGGGTCCGCAAAAAAAACGGAATGTACTCCATATACATTCCCTTTCTGTTTTTCCGCTCCGCTACATTTTGAGTCAGGTCCTATTATTGCCCGCAAATCACATTCCGTGGCTCCATTCAAGTCAATGGGGCTGTAAAAAAACGGAATGCATACGGAATGCATCTGTATGTCTTCCGTATCCGTTCCGTTTTTGCGGAAGCATCTATTGAAAATTTTATGCCCAGCCCAATTTTTCAACTTACTGTTAAAACATTATTATATGCTTCCGTTTCTGATCTGCTAAAAACGGATCACAAACAGAAACCATACTGGAACTGAACGGAATAAAAGCAGAGTGGAAACGGAAACACTACTGAAACCAAAAACGGAAAAACATATCCTATAAAAACAGACCGCAAAACCATACGGTTGTGTGAACGAGCCCTAATGCTTATCCTCACTTCTGCTAGGACTCTTAGACCCCTTTCATACGAGCGAGTTTTCCGCGCGGGTGCAATGCGTGACGTGAACGCATAGCATCCGCACTGAATCCTGACCCATTCATTTCAATGGGGCTGTGTACATGAGCGTTTTTTTTTCACGCATCACTTGTGCGTTGCGTGAAAATCGCAGCATGTTCTATATTCTGTGTTTTTCACGCAGCCCTAGCCCCATAGAAGTGAATGGGGCTGCGTGAAAAACGCATTGTATCCGCAAGCAAGTGCGGGTGCGATGCGTTTTTCACTGATGGTTGCTAGAAGATATTGTTTGTAAACCTTCAGTTTTTTATCACGCGCGTGAAAAACGCATCAAAACGCATCAAAACGCATTGCACCCGCTCGGAAAAAACTGAACAACTGAATGCAATCTCAGGCAAAACTGAATGGCTTTGCCTGTGAAATCGCACAGTTTTCACTGAACGCATCCGCAACGCATCCGGACCTAATCCGGACACGCTCGTGTGAAAGAGGCCTTAGGGCTCATGTGTACTGTATGAAAGTATTTTTTTTCCGTTTCCGTTCCATTTGTTTACAGGTCTGTATGTGGAATTATCCAAGTCAATGGGTCTACCAAAAAAACGGATGCAATACGAATGTCATCCATTTTTTTGCGGATCCGTGTTTTGCGGGCTGCAAAATACATACGCTCGTGTGCATGAGCCCTTAGTCTGCTCGTCCCATCCTTGTCTGTCCTTGTCTGTGGGGATAAGGTGGTCATTTATGGCGTAAGCTACAATTTCATATACAGCGCCAATTACATGGCATTGATTTCAGTAGTGGGTGGAAATATGTGAGCAGTGACATCAGGACTGAGAACCGCTGTCTTACTGCTCAGGACCCCCCGGCCCCCTCTGTGGAGGACTGTGCCCAGGGTCACCCATTCCTCTACGGGTCCTAACAACACAAACGTATTTTGTCTCTGTGTTCGTTCCGTTTCTTTTGCAGATTGGATGAGGAAACATTCATTTCAATGGGTCTACAAAAAATGCGGACAGCACCTCGTGTGCGGTCTGCATCCGTATGTCCGTTCTGTAGCCTCACAAAAAATATAGAACGTCCTATCATTGTCTGTTTTGCGGACAAGGATTGGCATTGTTACAATGGATCCACAAAAAAAACGGATGCAATACGGATGCCAAAAGGACGTTATCTGTATTTTTTGCGGATTGTCGTGTGAATGTAGCCTGACATTGCGGTCACCATGGTGATAACAGCTGCTTGCCAATGAGAAAAGGTGTTGGGGGCACATGTACCCCAGGGGCCCCCCTTTTCGAATGACGACGGCTTATTCACCGGTTGGCCTCTCCCCTGCGTCTTGGGGCCTCTTGGGCCGTAGTAAGTTCTAGTCTTTTTTTTTTTCCAGCATTGATTATTTCTCACGACACAGACGACGCCATTGACTGTGAGATGAACATCTGACGCCTGCGGAGCGCAGATTATCACCTCTGAGGTTTTGCTCTTTTTAATGTGTAAATCAGGTTACAGTTGCCGCCACTTTAGCACATTATGGGTAAAATATATCACAAGGGGAAATGTGGCAAATTCCTCATCATCCTCCTTAGTATTCAGCGATGCAGATTCTGGAAGTTGGTGTGGAAAAGCCTGACAACCTGCAGAGCTGACACCCCTCAGGAGCTGGGACATCTTGCATATCTCTTGCCCTGATTGCCCCATTTCACCGGAGGCCTTTGAAGTAAGATCTGGGCTTCTGGCCTCCAGGAGATGACACAAGTGACACCTCTCCGCATTCCTTGCTCTGCCAGCGGTCTTTGAATTGTTGACACGTTGGGAGGCTGATGGTTCCTCTGCTCAGGAGCCTGTCCCGGGCGTGACCCCTCTGAGGACACCTGAAACCTCTCATCAGTGGGCTCAGACCAGGACAACCCCTTCTTCTTCAGCTGCTGAGGGGGGGCGTCTTCATCTGTCCTCTTCTTGTTCACCATAGTGCATGATTGTTTTATAATGTACCCCTTATAAGACCGCGAAGACCCCTCGTATAAGCCCGTCCTTCCGATGAAATCTCTAGAAATCGCCATTTACTGCTTTACGCAATTCTTCATTTTGCTCAGGATAAATTCTAGGCAAAGCAGCGGCTGAAATCTACGACTCGGGGACACTGGGGGCATTGCGCCACCAAAAAGTCTGAGCATGACCGTTCCCGGGCTCCTAAAAATACACTGCAAAGATGGCGCCTGGCGTAACGCAGTAATTACAGCCGGTTTATGGGCTCTAATACTGACCAGATGTTTACAATGTTACTCTTTGTGTTTATCTGTGTTGCTTCACTGTAACATTGTTACTATTCTTATTTGTTACATTATTCTTCAATATAAAACAATGGAGAAGATTTACCAAGGACATTGTAGCTAAAAAGCAAATTTATTTAGTGTTTTCGATACTTTTTGCCCAAATCTTAAGAGAACAGGCAAGAGAAGTCATAAAAAATAATGTGTCAAAATTGTGCTATTTTCATGCAAATTGGCTCATGTATCATGTATGACGTTGGCGATATATTTATCTTTGCACCTGTACGATAAATTTGCGGCAGTTCATGATGACAAATCTCCTCAAATATTTACTGATCATCGGTGCTGGATACAATTGTAGCAAACCCTCAGCTGTGAGCAGTATTAAATGAGGACAATATAGGCTACTTTCACATTAGCGTTTTTTGCGGATCCATCATGGATCTGCAAAAACGCTTCTGTTACCATAATACAACCGAGAAAACGGATCCATCCCCATTGACTTACATTGTGTGTCAGCACGGATCCGTCCGGATTTTAATAGTGGAATTGAAAATGCTAATGTGAAAGTAGCCTTACAGTTCTGGATAAAACTGTTACAAACCTTCAGCTGTGAGCAGTACTGGATCCGGTGTCAGGACAGTTTACTTTCAGCAGTTCTGAATACAATTGTAACAAACCGTCAGCTGTGAGAAGTGTTAGGTCAGAAGAATTTTGCAGCCTCTGGATGTAAACTATAACGTCCCCATTCTCTGACAGCAAGCAGAGATTTTTTAAATGGCAAAAAAAAAACTAAAACACCACCTTTTCATTCTTTTGATCCTAGGCTGATTGGACCCCGCCGCTGACACAATGTCACAAAACTTCAGCAGTTTTTGTAACATGACAACTGAAGCCGAGGGATTGGATTGTGACTGTCCCCCTGTGAGGCGCGGTTTTTCCCGGTCCAGCGGGGGCCCTTTAAGCCGCCCTGTAACTTTTGCTTTTTGATCTCTTTCTATTTATTTTGCAGCGAGGTCGTTCCTTGTGATAACTGCTGAGCACAGAAACCTCCAGCTCCGACCGTGGGATCAGCCACAAGAGCTTTTTGGGAAACTGAAAACCTCGTCGGGTTTTATTTTGGGATTTTTTTTCCAGTAAGTTTATTTTATGATGCTGCAAATTAAAAAAAAGAGACAGTCATCAGAAAGCAGTCGCCAGGCCTGGCGCGTCAGACGCAGGAAATGAGACTCACTGCGACTGCGACACATGAGACTCACCTGACGATGCCGTGCTGGGGGTACAAGCAGCTGCAGCAAGCCCCTCCGCTCCCTCCAATATCCTTTCATCTGACACTTGATGGTCTAAGGTCAGCGACCCCCGGCACTCCAGCTGTTGTGAAACTACAACTCTCAGCATGCTCCATTCCCATCTTTAACCGTTCAGAAAAAGAACTAAGAAAGTGTTCCTGCTGAGAGTTGTAGTGCTAGAGATTGCTGTTCTTTGCCCTAGAAATTCTGCTGATCCAGCATGTGCCAAAAATAGTCCCAAATACAGATTTTGGGAGGCAATTTAAAACTGGTACCTGGGCCCGCACCTACCATGTGCCATTTATAACCCTGGAGAACCAACCTTTGGACCCCAAGTGCTAAGAACTGCTGTCTCTGCAGCCCTGTATCTACACAACAGGTCCCATCTGATAGTCCGGCATCCAGTGGTTCAAAGGTGTCTCCAGAGAGACATAGGGAAGCTCCCCGTGGTTCCTGCTGGATCAACGCTTATATCGTTATTGTTGTTATTGTTTTATTACTTTTTGGGTTTTTTCCATGAATTTTCACCTCCTCTGCCCCCCCCCCCATGTTCCCTTCCCCCCGTCCTGTGTACATCTCCCATACCTGACACCCAGCGCTCCCTCATTAGTAACACCACTTAGCGCTGAGGTGTGAATGGCTTCACGTGACAGTGACAGGCGGCCTCTTATGTGAAACCGGTGGTAGAAGACATTACAGAGGTGGACAACCTGACGGACGATTATTAAAGGGAAACGACCCTCAGAGGCAGGAGGCACAAGCTAGAGAACTGCTTATATAGTCGTTTCCTAATATAATGCTTGGAATTTGCCTTCTGCAAAAATCCTGCAGAAGCAATGGTCTGCTGGACATGTGGAAGGCAGCATCCAGGGGTGCACCGCCAATTTGGCATTGGGGAGGGGGGGTGTCTTTGTCTTTTCAGTTTTCGCCTCACGCAGCAAAAAGGCTAGGTGCACCCCTGGCTGTATCATAACCCACACCCCTAGGGGGAGCCAAGGAGAACAGTGAATGCTATGAGTGAGCTCAATGTATGAACAGTGTTCAGTGAGCTCCCTCTGTGTCTGTATATAGTAATCTCCTGAGCTCCCTCTAGTGGTGGCTGTAAATATCTGTATGCAGTAATCTCCTGAGCTTCCTCTAGTGGTGGCTGTATATATCTGTATGTAGTAATCTCCTGAGCTCCCTCTAGTGGTGGCTGTATATATCTGTATGTAGTAATCTCCTGAGCTCCCTCTAGTGGTGGCTGTATATATCTGTATGTAGTAATCTCCTGAGCTCCCTCTAGCGGTGGCTGTATATATCTGTATGTAGTAATCTCCTGAGCTCCCTCTAGTGGTGGCTGTATATATCTGTATATAGTAATCTCCTGAGCTCCCTCTAGTGGTGGCTGTATATATCTGTATATGGTAATCTCCTGAGCTCCCTTTAGTGGTTTCTACATATATCTGTATGCAGTAATCTCCTGAGCTCCCTCTAGTGGCGGCTGTTTATATCTGTATGTAGTAATCTCCTGAGCTCCCTCTAGTGGTGGCTGTATATATCTGTATGTAGTAATCTCCTGAGCTCCCTCTAGTGGTGGCTGTATATATCTGTATGCAGTAATCTCCTGAGCTCCCTCTAGTGGTGGCTGTATATACCTGTATGCAGTAATCTCCTGAGCTCCCTCTAGTGGTGGCTGTATATATATCTGTATGTAGTAATCTCCTGAGCTCCCTCTAGTGGTGGCTGTATATATCTGTATGCAGTAATCTCCTGAGCTCCCTCTAGTGGTGGCTGTATATACCTGTATGCAGTAATCTCCTGAGCTCCCTCTAGTGGTGGCTGTATATATCTGTATGTAGTAATCTCCTGAGCTCCCTCTAGTGGTGGCTGTATATATCTGTATGCAGTAATCTCCGGAGCTCCCTCTAGTGGTGACTGTATATATCTGTATGCAGTAATCTCCTGAGCTCCCTCTAGTGGTGGCTGTAAATATCGGTATGTAGTAATCTCCTGAGCTCTCTCTAGTGGTGGCTGTATATATCTGTATATAGTAATCTCCTGAGCTCCCTCTAGTGGTGGCTGTATATATCTGTATATGGTAATCTCCTGAGCTCCCTTTAGTGGTTTCTACATATATCTGTATGCAGTAATCTCCTGAGCTCCCTCTAGTGGTGGCTGTATATATCTGTATGTAGTAATCTCCTGAGCTCCCTCTAGTGGTGGCTGTATATATCTATATGCAGTAATCTCCTGAGCTCCCTCTAGTGGTGGCTGTATATACCTGTATGCAGTAATCTCCTGAGCTCCCTCTAGTGGTGGCTGTATATATCTGTATGTAGTAATCTCCTGAGCTCCCTCTAGTGGTGGCTGTATATATCTGTATGCAGTAATCTCCGGAGCTCCCTCCAGTGGTGGCTGTATATATCTGTATGCAGTAATCTCCTGAGCTCCCTCTAGTGGTGGCTGTAAATATCGGTATGTAGTAATCTCCTGAGCTCTCTCTAGTGGTGGCTGTATATATCTGTATGCAGTAATCTCCTGAGCTCCCTCTAGTGGTGGCTGTATATATCTGTATGCAGTAATCTCCTGAGCTCCCTCTAGTGGTGGCTGTATATATCTGTATGTAGTAATCTCCTGAGCTCCCTCTAGTGGTGGCTGTATATATCTGTATGTAGTAATCTCCGGAGCTCCCTCTAGTGGTGACTGTATATATCTGTATGCAGTAATCTCCTGAGCTCCCTCTAGTGGTGGCTGTAAATATCGGTATGTAGTAATCTCCTGAGCTCTCTCTAGTGGTGGCTGTATATATCTGTATATAGTAATCTCCTGAGCTCCCTCTAGTGGTGGCTGTATATATCTGTATATAGTAATCTCCTGAGCTCCCTCTAGTGGTGGCTGTATATATCTGTATATGGTAATCTCCTGAGCTCCCTTTAGTGGTTTCTACATATATCTGTATGCAGTAATCTCCTGAGCTCCCTCTAGTGGTGGCTGTATATATCTGTATGTAGTAATCTCCTGAGCTCCCTCTAGTGGTGGCTGTATATATCTATATGCAGTAATCTCCTGAGCTCGCTCTAGTGGTGGCTGTATATACCTGTATGCAGCAATCTCCTGAGCTCCCTCTAGTGGTGGCTGTATATATCTGTATGTAGTAATCTCCTGAGCTCCCTCTAGTGGTGGCTGTATATATCTGTATGCAGTAATCTCCGGAGCTCCCTCTAGTGGTGGCTGTATATATCTGTATGCAGTAATCTCCTGAGCTCCCTCTAGTGGTGGCTGTAAATATCGGTATGTAGTAATCTCCTGAGCTCTCTCTAGTGGTGGCTGTATATATCTGTATGTAGTAATCTCCTGAGCTCCCTCTAGTGGTGGCTGTATATATCTGTATGTAGTAATCTCCTGAGCTCCCTCTAGTGGTGGCTGTATATATCTGTATGCAGTAATCTCCTGAGCTCCTCTAGTGGTGGCTGTATATACCTGTATGCAGTAATCTCCTGAGCTCCCTCTAGTGGTGGCTGTATATATCTGTATGTAGTAATCTCCTGAGCTCCCTCTAGTGGTGGCTGTATATATCTGTATGCAGTAATCTCCGGAGCTCCCTCTAGTGGTGACTGTATATATCTGTATGCAGTAATCTCCTGAGCTCCCTCTAGTGGTGGCTGTAAATATCGGTATGTAGTAATCTCCTGAGCTCTCTCTAGTGGTGGCTGTATATATCTGTATGTAGTAATCTCCTGAGCTCCCTCTAGTGGTGGCTGTAAATATCGGTATGTAGTAATCTCCTGAGCTCTCTCTAGTGGTGGCTGTATATATCTGTATGTAGTAATCTCCTGAGCTCCCTCTAGTGGTGGCTGTATATATCTGTATGTAGTAATCTCCTGAGCTCCCTCTAGTGGTGGCTGTATATATCTGTATGTAGTAATCTCCTGAGCTCCCTCTAGTGGTAGCTGTATGTATCTGTATGTAGTAATCTCCTGAGCACCCTCTAATGGTGGCTGTATATATCTGTATGTAGTAATCTCCTGAGCTTCCTCTAGTGGTGATTGTATATATCAGTATGCAGTAATCTCCTGAGCTCCCTCTAGTGGTAGCTGTATATATCTGTATGTAGTAATCTCCTGAGCTCCCTCTAGTGTTGGCTGTATATATCTGCATGTAGTAATCTCCTGAGCTCCCTCTAGTGGTGGCTGTATATATCTGTATGTAGTAATCTCCTGAGCTCCCTCTAGTGGTGGCTGTATATATCTGTATGTAGTAATCTCCTGAGCTCCTGTATATATCTGTATTAAGCTCCTAAGCCCTAGTGGTGGCAGCAGGATGTTTTGAGCTCTGTATCAGAAAATTGCCATGATGCAATTAAGATATATTAAGAAATAGACACAGAAATCTGTATCTTTTACAATACAAATGGTGTCCTAGGGTGGATATTCACTGTAAAGAGAGAGTCCACAGGGACCCCGCAGGCGAAAGTCCAAGGAATCCCCTCTCCCTGAGTCCACATCCTTCCTTTCGTGCAGTGCAGACTGACAGATCCTATCAGGCCCTCGCTCTCTGGACCTGCTCTGCTTAAACCATTAGTTTCACTCAGCACCAACAAGAAGAATCAGGAAAGCCAGAGCCGGACTTACTGACCCGGCTCACATGCTGCCCGACCCCTGGACATATCATAAATTCTATCTGAGAAAGATAAAGAGGATAAGTATATTAAAGGGACAGTCTCCTGACTTCTAAATATGAAGCTAGGAAATCAAATCTGCCTGCAAAATGATTGCTACTGACTAAAACTTGAGGGACACACCCATTCTCATAGGCCACACCCATTTTCTTCTCAGTTTTGGCAATTAATGAGAAGTCACAGTGAATGTGGTTGAGGTCAAACAGAAAGTTGTAGACCTTTATAGAAAGATTGAGCTTCATGTACAGGAGACTGGATGCCGGCCCTTTAAGAGATTAAGTGATACATTGTTGTCAGATCTCCTGTGGTCGCCTCGTTTCACACCATAGAACGTTCTGTATTAATGATTGGATCTATGACCACAAGATATAATGACATTGACACAAGTGTTTGCCTCCAGCCGCCGACCCGTCCTCTCGGCAGCCGCCAGTGTCACCCTGAGGGCAGCACCGAGGCGGTGACGAGGTACAACCTACGGTCAGATAAGGGAGAAGGATTAACACAATCTGCTTCTGATTCAGGACCGGAGGAACAAAAAGACCATTAAGATATTGTCTGGCAGGAGCCCAAACCCTCACCGCTGGGAGTCCGGAATGAATCCCGTTCTTTTTCTGCATTTGGCTGAATCGGCGAGGTTGCCGGACGTACAGAGGGCGCGAGGAGTCAGCGCCATCATCTAAATGTACAGCGGATAAAATCAGGCCTGTGTTATAACGAGAGGACCCAGAGGGGTAGAATGGGCGCCTTGTGTGCCCTGCCAGGATACCCCAGGACAGTAAAGGCCAGGGGGGCACCACCAGTGAGGCCAGGTGAGGCGATCGCTTCAGGCAGCACCAGGGAGGGGCAAGAGGGGGGCAGCCGAAGGGCCATGGACTGAAGGGAGGGGGTTAGGGTAAGAAATTGGCATTGGGGAGAGGGGGCATCATTTCAGTTTTCGCCTCAGGCAGCAGAAAGGCTAGGAGCACCCCTGACCACAGCAACCAGGAGCGGCGCAAGAACGAGGCGCAGAGCAGGACTACCAGTGATCTCTCATATATTCTATAGATCCATTATACACAGTGATCTCTTATATATTCTATAGATCCATTATACACAGTGATCTCTCATATATTCTATAGATCCATTATACACAGTGATCTCTCATATATTCTATAGATCATTATACACAGTGATCTCATATATTCTATAGATCCATTATACACAGAGATCTCTTATATATTCTATAGATCCATTATACACAGTGATCTCTCATATATTCTATAGATCCATTATACACAGTGATCTCTTATATATTCTATAGATCCATTATACACAGTGATCTCTCATATATTCTATAGATCCATTATACACAGTGATCTATAGATCCATTATACACAGTGATCTCTCATATATTCTATAGATCCATTATACACAGTGATCTCTCATATATTCTATAGATTCATTATACACAGTAATCTCTCATATATTCTATAGATCCATTATACACAGTGATCTCTCATATATTCTATAGATTCATTATATACAGAGTGTTCTCTCATATATTCTATAGATCCATTATACACAGTGATCTCTCATATATTCTATAGATTCATTATACACAGTGATCTCTTATATATTCTATAGATCCATTATACACAGTGATCTCTCATATATTCTATAGATTCATTATACACAGTGATCTCTCATATATTCTATAGATTCATTATATACAGAGTGTTCTCTCATATATTCTATAGATCCATTATACACAGTGATCTCTCATATATTCTATAGATCCATTATACACAGTGATCTCTCATATATCCTATAGATTCATTATACACAGTGATCTCTCATATATTCTATAGATCCATTATACACAGTGATCTCTCATATATTCTATAGATCCATTATACACAGTGATCTCTCATATATTCTATAGATCCATTATACACAGTGATCTCTCATATATTCTATAGATTCATTATACACAGTGATCTCTTATATATTCTATAGATCCATTATACACAGTGATCTCTCATATATTCTATAGATTCATTATACACAGTGATCTCTTATATATTCTATAGATTCATTATACACAGTGATCTCTCATATATTCTATAGATCCATTATACACAGTGATCTCTCATATATTCTATAGATCCATTATACACAGTGATCTCTCATATATTCTATAGATTCATTATACACAGTGATCTCTCATATGTTCTATAGATCCATTATACACAGTGATCTCTCATATATTCTATAGATTCATTATACACAGTGATCTCTCATATATTCTATAGATTCATTATACACAGTGATCTCTCATATATTCTATAGATCCATTATACACAGTGATCTCTCATATATTCTATAGATTCATTATACACAGAGTGATCTCTCATATATTCTATAGATTCATTATACACAGTGATCTCTCATATATTCTATAGATTCATTATAAACAGTGATCTCTCATATATTCTATAGATCCATTATACACAGTGATCTCTCATATATTCTATAGATTCATTATACACAGTGATCTCTTATATATTCTATAGATCCATTATACACAGAGTGATCTCTCATATATTCTATAGATTCATTATACACAGAATGATCTCTCATATATTCCATAGATCCATTATACACAGTGATCTCTTATATATTCTATAGATCCATTATACACAGTGATCTCTCATATATTCTATAGATTCATTATACACAGAGTGATCTCTCATATATTCTATAGATCCATTATACACAGTGATCTCTTATATATTCTATAGATTCATTATACACAGTGATCTCTCATATATTCTATAGATTCATTATATACAGTGATCTCTCATATATTCTATAGATTCATTATACACAGTGATCTCTCATATATTCTATAGATCCATTATACACAGTGATCTCTTATATATTCTATAGATCATTATACACAGTGATCTCTCATATATTGTATAGATCCATTACACACAGTGATCTCTCATATATTGTATAGATCCATTTTACACAGTGATCTCTCATATATTCTATAGATCCATTATACACAGTGATCTCTCATATATTCTATAGATTCATTATACACAGTGATCTCTCATATATTCTATAGATTCATTATACACAGTGATCCCTCATATATTCTATAGATTCATTATACACAGTGATCTCTCATAAATTCTATAGATTCATTATACACAGAGATCTCTCATATATTCTATAGATTCATTATACACAGTGATCTCTTATATATTCTATAGATTCATTATACACAGTGATCTCTCATATATTCTATAGATTCATTATACACAGTGATCTCTCATATATTCTATAGATTTATTATACACAGTGATCTCTCATATATTGTATAGATCCATTTTACACAGTGATCTCTCATATATTCTATGGATTCATTATACACAGTGATCTCTCATATATTCTATAGATTCATTATACACAGTGATCTCTCATATATTCTATAGATTCATTATACACAGTGATCTCTCATATATTATATAGATTCATTATACACAGTGATCTCTCATATATTCTATAGATTCATTATACACAGAGAGATCTCTCATATATTCTATAGATCATTATACACAGTGATCTCTCATTTATTCTATAGATTCATTATACACAGAGTGATCTCTCATATATTCTATAGATCCATTATACACAGTGATCTCTTATATATTCTATAGATTCATTATACACAGTGATCTCTCATACATTCTATAGATCCATTATACACAGTGATCTCTCATATATTCTATAGATCCATTATACACAGTGATCTCTCATATATTCTATAGATTCATTATACACAGTGATCTCTCATATATTCTATAGATTCATTATAAACAGTGATCTCTCATATATTCTATAGATCCATTATACACAGTGATCTCTCATATATTATATAGATCATTATACACAGTGATCTCTCATATATTCTATAGATCCATTATACACAGTGATCTCTCATATATTCTATAGATTCATTATACACAGTGATCTCTCATATATTCTATAGATCCATTATACACAGTGATCTCTCATATATTCTATAGATTCATTACACACATTGATCTCTCATATATTCTATAGATCCATTATACACAGAGATCTCTTATATATTCTATAGATTCATTATACACAGTGATCTCTCATATATTCTATAGATCCATTATACACAGTGATCTCTCATATATTCTATAGATTCATTATACACAGTGATCTCTCATATATTCTATAGATCCATTATACACAGTGATCTCTCATATATTCTATAGATCCATTATACACAGAGATCTCTTATAAAATTCCATATATTCATTATACACAGTGATCTCTCATATATTCTATAGATCCATTATACACAGTGATCTCTCATATATTCTATAGATTCATTATACACAGTGATCTCTCATATATTCTATAGATCCATTATACACAGAGATCTCTTATATATTCTATAGATTCATTATACACAGTGATCTCTCATATATTCTATAGATCCATTATACACAGTGATCTCTCATATATTCTATAGATTCATTATACATAGTGATCTCTCATATATTCTATAGATCCATTATACACAGATTTATATGTAGCGATATATAGTGATATGGACCATGCTGGTATAACCCGGGCATCTCCTGTATATAATTATATATGTACAGCTGGTATAACCCGGGTATCTCCTGTATATAATTATATATGTACAGCTGGTATAACCTGGGTATCTCCTGTATATAATTATATATGTACAGCTGGTATAACCCGGGTATCTCCTGTATATAATTATATATGTACAGCTGGTATAACCCGGGCATCTCCTGTATATAATTATATATGTACAGCTGGTATAACCCGGGCATCTCCTGTATATAATTATATATGTACAGCTGGTATAACCCGGGTATCTCCTGTATATAATTATAGATGTACAGCTGGTATAACCCGGGCATCTCCTGTATATAATTATATATGTACAGCTGGTATAACCCGGGCATCTCCTGTATATAATTATATATGTACAGCTGGTATAACCCGGGCATCTTCTGTATATAGTTATATATGTACAGCTGGTATAACCTGGGCATCTCCTGTATATAATTATATATGTACAGCTGGTATAACCTGGGCATCTCCTGTATATAATTATATATGTACAGCTGGTATAACCTAGGCATCTCCTGTATATAATTATATATGTACAGCTGGTATAACCTGGGCATCTCCTGTATATAATTATAAAATGGCTCTGGTATAACCTGGGCATCTCCTGTATATAAGTATAAGTTATATATCTTCTTGTATATAGTAATATGGAGCATGCTGGTATAACCTGGGCATCTCCTATATATAATTCTATATGTACAGCTGGTATAACCTTGGTATCTCCTGTATATAATTATAAAATGGCTCTGGTATAACCTGGGCCTCTCCTGTATATAATTATATATGTACAGCTGGTATAACCTGGGCCTCTCCTGTATATAATTATATATGTACAGCTGGTATAACCTGGGCATCTCCTGTATATAATTATATATGTACAGCTGGTATAACCTGGGCATCTCCTGTATATAATTATCTCCTGTATATAATTATATATGTACAGCTGTTATAACCCGGGTATCTCCTGTATATAATGATATATGTACAGCTGGTATAACCTGGGTATCTCCTGTATATAATTATATATGTACAGCCGGTATAACCCGGGCATCTCCTGTATATAATTATATATGTACAGCTGGTATAACCCGGGCATCTCCTGTATATAATTATATATGTACAGCTGGTATAACCTGGGCATCTCCTGTATATAATTATATATGTGCAGCTGGTATAACCTGGGCATCTCCTGTATATAATTATATATGTACAGCTGGTATAACCTGGGCATCTGCTGTATATAATTATATATGTACAGCTGGTATAACCTGGGCATCTCCTGTATATAATTATATATGTACAGCTGGTATAACCTGGGCATCTCCTGTAGATAATTATATATGTGCAGCTGGTATAACCTGGGCATCTCCTGTATATAATTATATATGTACAGCTGGTATAACCTGGGCATCTCCTGTATATAATTATATATGTGCAGCTGGTATAACCTGGGCATCTCCTGTATATAATTATATATGTACAGCTGGTATAACCTGGGCATCTCCTGTATATAATTATATATGTACAGCTGGTATAACCTGGGCATCTCCTGTATATAATTATATATGTACAGCTGGTATAACCTGGGTATCTCCCGTATATAATTATATATGTACAGTGGTATAACCCGGGCATCTCCTGTATATAATTATATATGTACAGCTGGTATAACCTGGGCATCTCCTGTATATAATTATATATGTACAGCTGGTATAACCCGGGCATCTCCTGTATATAATTATATATGTACAGCTGGTATAACCTGGGTATCTCCTATATATAATTATATATGTACAGCTGGTATAACCTGGGCATCTCCTGTATATAATTATATATGTACAGCTGGTATAACCTGGGCATCTCCTGTATATAATTATATATGTACAGCTGGTCTAACCCGGGCATCTCCTGTATATAATTATATATGTACAGCTGGTATAACCTGGGCATCTCCTGTATATAATTATATATGTACAGCTGGTATAACCTGGGCATCTCCTGTATATAATTATATATGTACAGCTGGTATAACCTGGGTATCTCCTGTATATAATTATATATGTACAGCCGGTATAACCCGGGCATCTCCTGTATATAATTATATATGTACAGCTGGTATAACCTGGGCATCTCCTGTATATAATTATATATGTACAGCTGGTCTAACCCGGGCATCTCCTGTATATAATTATATATGTACAGCTGGTATAACCTGGGCATCTCCTGTATATAATTATATATGTACAGCTGGTATAACCTAGGCATCTGCTGTATATAAGTATAAGTTATATATCTTCTTGTATATAGTAATATGGAGCATGCTGCTATAACCTAGGTATCTCCTGTATATAATTATAAAATGGCTCTGGTATAACCTGGGCAGGTTTCAGTCTCTTCATTATTTCTTGGCTATAATACTACAATTTTGCTGTTGATTTTAGAGGAAATGAAGCTCACAGTAAATTTAGAACAAAATTGGGTATTACGGGAAGGTAAAATTGGATCCCGGCATAAAAATGGAATGTTCTCCTCCTGAAAAGTAAAGGCTGCTGAAATTTGTCAGACAATCTGTATATTGAAGTTGACATATGAGCAGTAAGGGTGTAATTATGCAGCGTACAAAGTATTTAGCGGTATGTAAAATAATCTCCCTGATTATATGTGGATGGGATGTGGATTTAACATTTAGGACAATCCAGTCATTACTTCTTAAGAACACTTGACAAATGATCTTGTGTTTTTCCCATCTTACTGATCGGTTACATGACTACCCCCCCCCCCCCTCAACAGTAAGTGACTCTCATTTGCCATTTTGTGTCAGATTTCATAAAGACCTGGTTGTGTCCGTATTTATGTAAATGAAGGTTTATCATCATATCGTTTTGATATTTTCTATCTGATGCACTAAAAAAAACAAAAATAAAACGCTCCGCTATGGTGTTTGGCACCAAATGTGTTTAAAGACACGCACCTCCTAATGAACGTGGCCCACTTAGGACGGCCTGAAAGTTAGAAAATAAAATCTATACCTGGTATAAATAGGTGTAGATTTGCACCAAAAATTTACCATTTTCTGGGATTCCACTGAATAGATATTTCTTAAACATGGAGATCTCAGCCGCTCCTTGGTCTGCACCCCCACTTATCCATATCATTTTCAACTTTTTTGGTAAGAACTGTACAAAAAATGAAGTTCTGATCACAATTTTTAGTTCACCACAATCGTATTGAGAAATGTATATCTTGGTGTGAGGTGACCACCGTTTTCAAGATCCCTGCTTGCTATTAAGGGACTCTCTTGTCTGTATCCAAAGGCTGTAAACCTGTTAAGGTTTTTTTAACCATTGCATCAAGTGAAGACAACCCTCTTGACTCCAGACTTACTGTGGCTGCACTGATACATTCTAGCACAGTTTAGTTCTGTAGATTGATTACTTTGTATTAAACCCTCAGCTATGAGCAGTACTTCACTGAAAGCAATCTTACAGATTTTCTTTGCACATGTACAGCAGTGTTCAAAAATAGCAATCCAACATCATGAACCTGGAAAATCTGTGTTTTTTGTAGAAGTGATATTCCTGCCTAGCAAATAATTTACCTGTAAGTACAGGAGACACAGGAGAGTAACAGAAAAACAGACTCAACAATCAGGATGTTCATGCCGCTCATTTAGAGTAATAGAGAAAAAACAGACCCAACAATCAAGACCTGCATCCCGGTCATTCTGAGTAATTAAATCATTAATGGGAAGGGCCTAATATAAAAGCAGTGAGGATGTAAGCTGTTGTAGTTATTCATATGAAATAACAGGTGTCCATGTTGGCCCTTATTTAAGGTAGGAGGGTGGCATGTTGGTTATAGAGCATTTCCTTCTGAAATACTAGGGAAAAGGGACTGTTCCAGAAATTGTTCTAAAGAAGAACATACTTTAATTAAAAAGTCAATTTCAGAGGGAAAAACATACAGAGAAGTGCAGCAAATTCAAGGCTACTCAGCTGAAATGATCCTAATGCCTTGAAATATCAACCAAAACCTGAAAGATGCCGGGGGAAGCGGGAACTATTGTGCAAATGAATGAATAGCCAAAATGGCAGAGGCTCAGTCAATGGTCACCTCCAGATATAGGAAATATCCGATGTCACCAGTGAGCTCTGCTACAATCAGAAGATGATGATGAAGTGAAGCCAAGTTACCAGAAAGAACTCCCTGAAAAGTCCTGAAAAGGTTAAAATTGACCAAGGAGCACATTGACTGGCCCAAAGAGAAATGGTGGAACATTGTGTGGATGCCCGCGACAGGTGGCAGGAGATCGGTGAGACTGGCAACACGTGGATTGATCTGACAGGTTTTCCTTGTGGCTCAATAGGCGTCTGTGTTGTTTCTGGTAATGGCCACACCCCTTTCCTCAGGTGTTGCTAATGTGGTCATTTAACCTTCCTTATTTATAGTTGCTTCTCTCACAATGCTGTGCGGTTTATAGCTTCAGTTTCAGTTGTGGATAGCTGGTATGTGGATCTTGGCGGAGTGCCTGGTGCTTCCATTGCTCCTTTGAAGTTAAGTCTTTCCTTTCCCTTTTTGTATTTTGTTCGGGTTCTGTTCTGCATTTTCCTATTGTTTGCATTAGGCCTGAAGGAGACTCCTGTTTGTCCTTCCTTTTGGAGGAACAGGAAGTCTCATCCCTGCCATTAGTACCAAGGTCCTATAGGGCTAGGTAGGACTCTAGGTATTCCTGTGTGGGAACACACCTACCTCTGGGGTCTGTTCATACTGGTAGTCAGTCAGGATTTTGGTTAGGGTTTTACTAGGAGGTGTCCATCTTCCTTCCCTAGTTCTCAGGCCTTCCTTCTTATGCTCGGTGTGCTGTTTCCCTCTCACACCGAAGCGTGACAGCGGACTGATGAAAGCAGGATTGTTCTTTTTGGGTCTAGTGGCTGCAGACTGTGTCAGACGCCCCTCGGAGCACTGAATTCATGCCCCAGTGCACTGTGAAGACCATAAAAACGGGGGGCAGACATCCTATATGGGGATGGTCCTCATATCATGGCATTGGGCATATTTATCATGGCGCAGTATGAAGATATCAGAATACTGGAGGAGATCATGTTGCCATATACTGAAGCAGAAATGCCCTTGAAATGGGAGCTTCAACACGACAATGACCCAAAACCCACCAGTACGAGCGGCCGCCCAATCCTCTGACCTCAACCTGTGGGGTGACATCAAAAATGCGGTTTATAAGGCAAAACCCAAAAATGCAGAAGAACTGTGGAATGTAGTCCCATCATCCAGAGGGGCCAGAAGTCGGGCGACTCCATGCAGCACGGACGTCCGGCAGGAACAGGGGCGACGCCGCTAAATATCAGCTCATTCAAAGGAAATCCCCGGATTTTATTCAGTTTACACATTAAGGGGGTCAATTATTAAAACCAGCGTTTTAGACGACAGTCTTAATAAGCCCCTGCGCTGCCAATGAATCGGCCGAAGTTATGAAGAGGCAACAGTCTCTACATAACTTTGGCGTATTCAGCGCCAGTCAAAATGTAAGACAGTTTCCTTGCTTTCTTACATTCAGACCATTTTTTGCCTGCCCGTCCCCTTCCCCTCCACTATTTTAGCCCTGGTGTAAATTAAGAAAAATTGCAGATTGCGGAAATCTCAAATTGGCGAATTTATGATAAATATTCGCCCAAATATTCGCAAAATATTGTGAATTCGAATACTGCCCTTGCCGCTCACCACTAGTCAGGAGTGTACGACTCTAGCTTTCCTATGATGTGTGTGGACAGTGCTCACCTGCAGGATCACAGTGCTTGGATCTGGAATCACATACCACACCTCGAGACAGTGCTCATGTAGGAGGTCACATTATAGGCAGGGCTCGATTCTCACGCCTCTGTGTTTAAATCTTGTCATGGTGAACCTGATATTGAATCCCTAACAAGAAATCTTCTTTACTCTTGTGATCACTGGGTTCAAGGCTATGGATGGGAAGTAACTAGTGATTAGTGGTGCGGCCACAGTCCACAGAAACCTGTATAAATAGCCCTGAACCGGACCCGACCTCAGGGGCTTTTTCTACTTTTGGGAAAGAGAAAATTCTGACTCAGCGGCTCAGGTGCCCACACGACCAGTGAAGGCTTCATACACATTCACAGACAGACACTGGTCCCAATGACTCCAGAATGTTAATGTATACAGGGTGGAAGCTTAGAAACCAGTAAACATGACCTGGTCAACCTGAGGGACCTTCATCAGTCTTCACATCCCCCCGACATCCAATAAAGCGCCTCTTCATAACTAAGGAGCATCAAGAGGCAGCAGACAAGGACTAAGACTGGAGTCCAAATTGCCGATCTTAGTAATTTTCCCCCATAGTTTTGTAGGAAAAAAATAAATTAAAACTAGTAGTTTATATGCTTATATCTTGCCTCTTTCCAATCTCATTGTAAATTGAGGAGGTTAGAGAAGGCTGTAAGTCACTGATAGTGGTACACAGGGAGGTGTTATCAGTAATAGTATTCTCTGTGTAAGTGTGTATACATAGATAGCTGTCAGTCACTGATATCTGTACACAGGGAGGTGTTATCAGTGATAGTATTCTCTGTGTAAGTGTGTATACATAGATAGCTGTCAGTCACTGATAGTTGTACACAGGGAGGTGTTATTAGTGATAGTATTCTCTGTGTAAGTGTGTATACATAGATAGCTGTCAGTCACTGATATCTGTACACAGGGAGGTGTTATTAGTGATAGTATTCTCTGTGTAAGTGTGTATACATAGATAGCTGTCAGTCACTGATAGTTGTACACAGGGAGGTGTTATCAGTGATAGTATTCTCTGTGTAAGTGTGTATACATAGATAGCTGTCAGTCACTGATATCTGTACACAGGGAGGTGTTATCAGTGATAGTGTTCTCTGTGTAAGTGTGTATACATAGATAGCTGTCAGTCACTGATATCTGTACACAGGGAGGTGTTATCAGTGATAGTATTCTCTGTGTAAGTGTGTATACATAGATAGCTGTCAGTCACTGATATCTGTACACAGGGAGGTGTTATCAGTGATAGTATTCTCTGTGTAAGTGTGTATACATAGACAGCTGTCAGTCACTGATATCTGTACACAGGGAGGTGTTATCAGTGATGGTATTCTCTGTGTAAGTGTGTATACATAGATAGCTGTCAGTCACTGGTAGCTGTACACAGGGGAGGTGTTATCAGTGATAGTATTCTCTGTGTAAGTGTGTATACATAGATAGCTGTCAGTCACTGATATCTGTACACAGGGAGGTGTTATCAGTGATGGTATTCTCTGTGTAAGTGTGTATACATAGATAGCTGTCAGTCACTGGTAGCTGTACACAGGGGAGGTGTTATCAGTGATAGTATTCTCTGTGTAAGTGTGTATACATAGATAGCTGTCAGTCACTGATATCTGTACACAGGGAGGTGTTATCAGTGATAGTGTACTCTGTGTAATTGTGTATACATAGATAGCTGTCAGTCACTGATATCTGTACACAGGGAGGTGTTATCAGTGATGGTATTCTCTGTGTAAGTGTGTATACATAGATAGCTGTCAGTCACTGATATCTGTACACAGGGAGGTGTTATCAGTGATAGTATGCTCTGTGTAAGTGTGTATACATAGCTGTCAGTCACTGATAGTTGTACACAGGGGAGGTGTTATTAGTGATGGTATTCTCTGTGTAAGTGTGTATACATAGATAGCTGTCAGTCACTGATATCTGTACACAGGGAGGTGTTATCAGTGATAGTATTCTCTGTGTAAGTGTGTATACATAGATAGCTGTCAGTCACTGATAGTTGTACACAGGGAGGTGTTATTAGTGATAGTATTCTCTGTGTAAGTGTGTATACATAGATAACCGTCAGTCACTGATATCTGTACACAGGGAGGTGTTATCAGTGATAGTATTCTCTGTGTAAGTGTGTATACATAGATAGCTGTCAGTCACTGATATCTGTACACAGGGAGGTGTTATCAGTGATAGTATTCTCTGTGTAAGTGTGTATACATAGATAGCTGTCAGTCACTGATATCTGTACACAGGGAGGTGTTATCAGTGATAGGATTCTCTGTGTAAGTGTGTATACATAGATAGCTGTCAGTCACTGATATCTGTACACAGGGAGGTGTTATCAGTGATAGTATTCTCTGTGTAAGTGTGTATACATAGATAGCTGTCAGTCACTGATATCTGTACACAGGGAGGTGTTATCAGTGATAGTATTCTCTGTGTAAGTGTGTATACATAGATAGCTGTCAGTCACTGATATCTGTACACAGGGAGGTGTTATCAGTGATAGTATTCTCTGTGTAAGTGTGTATACATAGATAGCTGTCAGTCACTGATATCTGTACACAGGGAGGTGTTATCAGTGATAGTATTCTCTGTGTAAGTGTGTATACATAGATAGCTGTCAGTCACTGATATCTGTACACAGGGAGGTGTTATCAGTGATAGTATTCTCTGTGTAAGTGTGTATACATAGATAGCTGTCAGTCACTGATATCTGTACACAGGGAGGTGTTATCAGTGATAGTATTCTCTGTGTAAGTGTGTATACATAGATAGCTGTCAGTCACTGATATCTGTACACAGGGAGGTGTTATCAGTGATAGTATTCTCTGTGTAAGTGTGTATACATAGATAGCTGTCAGTCACTGATAGTCTGTACACAGGGAGGTGTTATCAGTGATAGTATTCTCTGTGTAAGTGTGTATACATAGATAGCTGTCAGTCACTGATATCTGTACACAGGGAGGTGTTATCAGTGATAGTATTCTCTGTGTAAGTGTGTATACATAGATAGCTGTCAGTCACTGATATCTGTACACAGGGAGGTGTTATCAGTGATAGTATTCTCTGTGTAAGTGTGTATACATAGATAGCTGTCAGTCACTGATAGTTGTACACAGGGAGGTGTTATCAGTGATAGTATTCTCTGTGTAGAGTGTGTATACATAGATAGCTGTCAGTCACTGATATCTGTACACAGGGAGGTGTTATCAGTGATAGTATTCTCTGTGTAAGTGTGTATACATAGATAGCTGTCAGTCACTGATAGTCTGTACACAGGGAGGTGTTATCAGTGATAGTATTCTCTGTGTAAGTGTGTATACATAGATAGCTGTCAGTCACTGATATCTGTACACAGGGAGGTGTTATCAGTGATAGTATTCTCTGTGTAAGTGTGTATACATAGATAGCTGTCAGTCACTGATATCTGTACACAGGGAGGTGTTATCAGTGATAGTATTCTCTGTGTAAGTGTGTATACATAGATAGCTGTCAGTCACTGATATCTGTACACAGGGAGGTGTTATCAGTGATAGTATTCTCTGTGTAAGTGTGTATACATAGATAGCTGTCAGTCACTGATATCTGTACACAGGGAGGTGTTATCAGTGATAGTATTCTCTGTGTAAGTGTGTATACATAGGTAGCTGTCAGTCACTGATATCTGTACACAGGGAGGTGTTATCAGTGATAGTATTCTCTGTGTAAGTGTGTATACATAGATAGCTGTCAGTCACTGATAGTTGTACACAGGGAGGTGTTATCAGTGATAGTATTCTCTGTGTAAGTGTGTATACATAGATAGCTGTCAGTCACTGATAGTTGTACACAGGGAGGTGTTATCGGTGATAGTATTCTCTGTGTAAGTGTGTATACATAGATAGCTGTCAGTCACTGATATCTATACACAGGGAGGTATTATTAGTGATAGTATTCTCTGTGTAAGTGTGTATACATAGATAGCTGTCAGACTGTGATAGTTGTACACAGAGGAGGTGTGCTCTTTGTGGTAACAAATCATTTTTCCTAAAATGGCGGCTGAAGTTGTTTTAGGGGGAAAAATGGGAAAAAAATACTCACCTCATCCACTTGTGCAGAGGCAGTCCAATCCTCTCTTGATTGAAAAAGACCTGCCGAAGGACCTGACATTACCATGTCATCATGCTGGGAGCGCGCAAGGGCAGGTCCTTCGGCAGGTCTTTTTCAAACAAGAGAGGACCGGGCTGTGCGAGCAAGTGGAACAGTTGAGTGATTTTTTTTTAAACCCAAAAGTACATATTGTACTAGTGTATTACTGTTTTTTACAGCTGTTAGACTGATGCACTTCCATCTAAGCGGCCATTAAAAATGGTCCTACTGATTGATAGGCTGATTGGGGTTTTAACATTGCGATTCTTGACAAATTAATTCATAACTAATCTAATTATTTGTCAAAATTCGGCAAAGCGGCCGAATCAAATTTTTTAAACCTTGGCTCATCTCTAGTCATAAGGCACAGTGCATTTGCAAAGCCCTCTCCACCAGGCCCAAACCATGCTGCCTTTTACATCAGCCTCAAACCAGAACAACCCTTTCACCAGCCCCAACCATTATGCCTCCGCCACCAACCCCAAATTGATACCTCACCAGCCTGAAGCCATGATTCCTCCTCTACTAGCCCCAAATCAGGATCCTCCCTCCTCCACCATTCCCAAAACATCATGCTGTCTCCATCAGCTCAAACAATGATGCACCCTCCACCAGCCCCATGCCTTGATACCATCTCGATCAACCAGAATTGTTGATGCCCACTTTACCAGCCGCAAACCAGGATGCCCACTGCACTGGCCACAGATCATGATGCCCCATCCTCCACCTCCAAATCATCATGTTCTCTCTACCAGCCCCATATGAGGATGCCCCTCCACTGCCCCAAACCATGATGCTCCCTCGACCAGCCTCACACTATGGTGACTCCTCCATTTGCCACAAAACATGATGCTCCCTTGACTGCCCCAAACCATCATGCCTCCTCCTAATACCCCAAACCATACTGCCTCTTCCACCAGCCCAAAACCATCATGACCTCCCTACCAGCCCTGAACTCGGGTAGTATATCAGTATGCCCCTCCACTGCCCTAAACCATGATGCTCCCTCGACCAGCCTCAAACCATGGTGACTCCTCCATAGCCCCAATCCATGATGTACTCTCCATGAGCCCAAAACCATAGTCCCCTCCAAAAACCATGCTTGATAGCTGGGTTGAGGTTTTGATATTGGTGCGCTGTGAACTCTAACCACCGTGCATCAGTAGATTCTGAGGTCACATTGTATTTTTGCCTCCTGATCTTCCTGGAGATTTCTTATTCGTGTTACAGACCCTTCTATGAGCTTCATTGATGCCATATAGAAACTATGCAAATCATCTGCACATCCCTGTGTCCTCCTCTGGTTTCTGTTCTTCATGTTGCCCATTTCTGGATAAAAGCCCCAGAGAGGTGCACCCTGACCCCATTAAAGGCTCTCAGACTGTGGTTCACAAGACCCTCTGTACATCCTAGTCCTAGGGAATGAAAACCACAATGTCCTTCCTGTATCTCAGCCCCATGGAGGATGTGGCACCTGGTGTCTTAATCAAAGGACACTGCGGGTGGGGATGGGCTGGACAATGTGTACGTGTGTGATGTGAGGTCCGTCGGACCCCTTCAGACATCATAGCCTGGGTGTGACTGCTACCTCTTCACTCCCTATAGCTACACCCCCAACCAGTGATGCTACTGTCGTGATGCGACTCTGAAACTTGTACTTTCCTTTATTTTATATGTTTCTGTTTGTTGGCAGAACTCACTGAATGTATCTTTATTACACTCAGTCATACATTGTGTCAATTATTGTATCATTCATTGCTTTGGTGTATCATTATACACTGCATTCAGATACAGCCCCTCTCACTGTCCTCATATTTTGTTCTCTCGCTCCTTCCCCCATCGTTCTGCCCTCGGTCCCCATAATGAGAAAGTGAGAAGAAGGTGAGAAATCTTTACTAATTTATTAGAAAGGAAAAACAAAAATTTCTTCTGGACATAATTATTTAGCCCCTTTACTCAGGACATAAGTCTTCAGCCCCTTTACTCTGGGCATAAGTCTTCAGCCCCTTTACTCAGGACATAAGTCTTCAGCCCCTTTACTCAGGACATAAGTCTTCAGCCCCTTTACTCCGGACATAAGTCTTCAGCCCCTTTACTCAGGACATAAGTCTTCAGCCCCTTTACTCAGGACATAAGTCTTCAGCCCCTTTACTCGGGACATAAGTCTTCAGCCCCTTTACTCAGGACATAAGTCTTCAGCCCCTTTACTCAGGACATAAGTCTTCAGCCCCTTTACTCCGGACATAAGTCTTCAGCCCCTTTACTCAGGACATAAGTCTTCAGCCCCTTTACTCAGGACATAAGTCTTCACCCCCTTTACTCCGGACATAAGTCTTCAGCCCCTTTACTCGGGACATAAGTCTTCAGCTCCTTTACTCGGGACATAAGTCTTCAGCCCCTTTACTCAGGACATAAGTCTTCAGCCCCTTTACTCGGGATATAAGTCTTCAGCCCCTTTACTCAGGACATAAGTCTTCAGCCCCTTTACTCAGGACATAAGTCTTCAGCCCCTTTACTCCGGACATAAGTCTTCAGACCCTTTACTTGTAGTCTTAAGACTCTCTTGCCTTATCTTGACATATGCCTTAAACCCATAAAACTTAACTTTTATTGCAATTTAGACACTTATGCTGACCATTAGCCTATGCTTTCAAAACTATCAGTTGTGTAGCCTTTTATTTTCACTTTTGTATCATTTTGTATCTTTTTGTATCTTGCTCTCACAATATTCCTATAGTACAGTAAGGGGCTGGCCGCGGCGCGCTGGCTCCAGGCTCCCTGCTATCTCTAATTACAACTATCTTCCAGGTATCATTCTATTGTGAGCAGACGGTCGACACTTCTGGCCTAAAAACAACCCTCAATGACTGCCCCCGACATGTTTCGCCAGCTAACCTGGCGTCTTCAGGGCATCGGGCAGTTTGTACATTGGTGGGCGAGGCATGGATCTTTGATGAGCTCCTAGGGTTGCGTCATAATTAACTAACCCGTCAGATTGATTGCTGATGGTTGTTCTACCCCAGTCATTGGTTCATGGGTTTACGGACGCACCTCCCCTGGGACTCTTCATTATGTTTCCTAACATCCTCCGAAATCTCGCTTGAACATCCCTAATCCCGTGCATGTCTACGGACTTGGTATACTACACATCACGGCGACACATACCGCGCATGTCTGTGGAGATTTCTCATTGCGGCACGTTATCTGCGCATGCTCGAGATTTTAGAGTTGCGGCTCCAACATTGTTCCTTCTACGCATGCCTAACTTCTTTTTCCTGAAAATGTCTTTTTCACTGTGCTTGATTATTAATATCCAGACTATCACAAGAAAAAGGTGATCCGATATGAACTAGAACATCATCATGATTTATTAATTACGTGATCTTGATTATTTTAATGTAATGTATACCTAATATGATGGAATAATTATTTTTTAAACACCATATAATTTTTTAAGACGTGATTTTAGGCTTACCTGGTTATTAAAATGAATTACTTGCCTAATCAGTGTCATCTTTTTATATTAATATATAATTCTCAAACTCTAATCATGTTTATCCTTCGATCATGTATTTACTATTTCTTCTTTTTCTGTATACATTATCAATTTTCCCAATCATGTATTGAATTTCTTCCCATCATGACAATTGATACTTAGTATCTGGTCTAATGGTTGGACTCATTTTTGCACTGTATACTATCTAATTAGAAATCATGTTCGTTCAATGATGTCATTGTTAATCATCATCAGATCACTCAATTTCCTCATATAGCAATTCATATACCACAACTTCATTTTCCACCTTTAATTCATAGGGAATCTATCCCGAATGGCGGTTACATATATTAAAGGGTCCATGCCTCATAGATCCTATTCTCCAATGGCTGTGGATGATAACTTTGCCAATGTAAGAGACTATAGGTTGAAGTTGGTTTTCTGTACATCTCAGTCTAAACACTCCCATCCAGTTGCAAAGTCAGAGTCAAATCATGAAATTAAGTTTTCTTTCGTTTATTTCTGCTGCAAATTTGAGGCCTATTATGTTTCTATTTATGATTCTTATGAATCGATGAAAATCATCCTTGGTGCCCTCCCAAAAAATCTAAATATTGTCTATATAACGACCCCAAAAAGTGACATATTTCATAAATTTACATGCTCCTCTATATTCAGCATTCAGCGCTGCAGTAATATTTGTGGTAAAACCTTTAGTGACGTATTTTTGTAGAAAACGATACATTTATTCTGCGTTCAGTGCCGCAGTTATACGTGGTAAAGCCTTTAGTTGCGTATTTATTTTGTGTTCTCATAAAAAAGTATCCTTATTTAGTAAGGGTCCATGGTTTCACGGAAGCAGTGGCAGTCAGTCAGTGCGTAGTGTTGTCGGTAAAATCACCTACTCGGCAGTGTGGCAGTTTTTGTACAGCCTGGTCATATGTAGAATATGTGGGCAGAAGGTGAAGCGTGGCCAGGGTGCCATGGCCCTGAGTCAACATATGCAGCATCACCATAAAGTGGCCTGGGAGAACCGTGGCTTCGAGGTTGTGGTCCAGCCTGCCGCAGCTACCGCTGCATCACCCAGTGGCACGCACCCGGATTCAGGCAGCCAAGGCTCCACCACCTCAGCCGAAGGGAGCGATCTGTCCCTCCCATCATCTCCTGGTCCCATCATGTTGATACAGTCCTCGTCTCACTGTGGATAGTGACACAATCTTACCAGCTTCCGCCATCATCTTCACAAGGTCTTTAGCTTTTGTTTTTGGGTTGATATTCACACGTCGGACCAAAGCACGTTTATCTCTGGGACACAGAACCCGTCTCCTTCCTGAGCGGTGTGACGGCCGGACAGTCCCATCTGGTTTGTACCGAT
Organism: Bufotes viridis; assembly: GCA_033119425.1. Classification (NCBI taxonomy): domain Eukaryota; kingdom Metazoa; phylum Chordata; class Amphibia; order Anura; family Bufonidae; genus Bufotes; species Bufotes viridis. The sequence continues at coordinate 103,363,162 of CM065598.1, forward strand.
GAACGAGGCACCTTCCGGTATCTTGAAATTGAACCCAAGGTTGAGCCAGACTTGTGCAAGTCCACAATTCTCTTCCTGATATCTTGGCTGATTTCTTTAGACTTTCCCATGATGCTACACAAAGAAGCCGTGTGTTTCAGGTCTGCATTTATATACATCCACAGGTCACCAAACCTAACAGAAGCTTCCAGACACATGACATCATCCTATGGGCAGTCAGAAGGGTTTAAAGGCATAGTGATCCTAGTGTATGGAAACTTTTGACTTTGCAGAAAGTAATAAAAATGCCTTAAAACATTCTCTCTCATTTTTTGGCATTTTGGTAAATAATAATAATTATGGTAATCCTAACTGACCAAAAACAGGGAAGGTTTATTCTGATTTCATGTCCGATACTGAGAAAAACATGCAGATGTGTCTTTTTATATAGCGTATGTAAACTTCTGGTTTCAACTGTATTATACCGTCATATCATTCTATTATTTTATCATATCATTGTGTTATCATTGTATCATTCATTGTTTCATTGTCATTCTATTATCGCTCATTCTTTCATTCATTGTATCATTCTCCCTCCTGTCCTCTATGGTCGGCACAGATCATCTACAAGTCTCCTTCTCTCTTTATCTCCTTTTTACAATTTCCCCAACTCCCTATTTCAGTCGTTTACAGATGAAGCAATGAGATCCGGATTTGCTGGCAGCGAGGATGAGACACTGGATCCTGTTTGTATCTGTGTCCGAGGATCAATCTCTGATGCCCACAATGTGTTTTATATGAACATGTGACAAGACCTGGAAATTGGTACCACATCATTGCGAAGAGGCGAGACCACCCACCACAGGACAAACATAATTATATCGCTGTTTATTTGGCTGTCAATTAGGGGCAAGGACGCTGACGGGTGCGCGGAGCGCGTGCCCTGACAGGAATGCATTGTCTTCTGCATGAATTATATAAGCGCCAAGTGTCCTTCTCCAGATTCCTACAGATGTGCAACTAGCGACCCAAAGACACAAGAACATAGTCTGCTGGAGGACTGCTCATTCAGCCCCTACAGTGTCCGCTCCAATCTGCTGAATTCTTCTATTCCCTCACAGCAAGCGGGGATTTTAGACTGAGAAACTGTCTCAGATTTTCTGTTGAGATGTTTGGATCGCCTATGTTTGAGAGCAGATGGTTTATCCGGTGCCAGGGTCAGGATCCACTGGTTTATTCCTTAGAGAATGCGATGGGTTCTGAGGGGCCCGGGCACTTACAGACAGAACGCCGCACTTGCGAGCCCTCATTTGCATACTATGAAAACCTTGTTTTTGCAGCTTTAGAAAATTGGACTAAAACAACATCGGTACCGTTATGATCAAGTGTGTGCAAGAAGGCGTATATAAGCGGTGTAAAATGAGAAAAGCTGCTGACAGACTCCCTTTAACTGCTGGAGACAGGATTTTTTCCCTATACAAAAAGAATACGAAATGCTCCAGCAGCCGGAGAGACCCAAAATATGCCACCTAAACAGAAACAAACAGCAGGTGTGTGTCTTCTGCTTCATCTCAGTCAGAGCATTCCTTTAAAATCGAAACAATGCAACTTTCTGTCTTTTCTAAATATTATACTTTTTTTCCACTTTCTTCTGCAGCACTTGACATTTCTGACAACTCAGGCGCAGACATGAAGCTTTGTATTATAGCCCCAGCTCTAAGGCCCCTTTCACACGAGCAAGTTTTCTGCGCGTGTGCAATGCGTGACGTGAACGCATTGCACCCGCACTGAATCCCGATCCATTCATTTCAATGGGGCTGTGTACATGAGCATTTTTTTCACGCATCAGTTCTGCGTTGCATGAAAATTGCAGCATGTTCTATATTCTGCGTTTTTCACGCAACGCAGGCCCCATAGAAGTAATTGGGGATTCAGTGAAAATCGGAAGCAAGTGCAGGTGCGTTGTGTTTTTTACTGATGGTTGCTAAGAGACGTTGTTTGTAAACCTTCAGTTTTTTATCACACGCATAAAAAACGCATCAAAACGCATTGCACCCGCGCGGAAAAAACTGACTGAACTTGCTTGCAAAATGGTGCAAGTTTCACTGACCGCATCCGGAGCCGATCCGTCACGCTCGTGTGAATAAGGCCTAAGAGGCTACAATTTATATGTGAGGCATTAGGGTCCGCCAGAAAATCGGCTACATCAATCCTATGGAGCTGAACATTGTCTATCCCGGTGCTGTGTTGCAGTGTATATAAGGCTGTGCTGCGGATTTTCTGTATGAGAATCACTCCGTTCAATTCAATGGGAAACTGATTCTGCAGTGAAAAATGCGGTGGAAAAATCCGCAAGAAAACATTTTCTGCAGCGTTTTCCACCATTGAATGGAGAGATTCCCATACAAAAAATCTGCAACCAGATCCACCCCATAATTCACGGCAAACGATCTGCACCATGTGTGAGGGCACCCGATTACACCTACAGATAACCGCTAGGATCATCGCTAACAAGCGTTCGTAAAAACACTCGTCAGCGATGATCTGGCAGTGTAATACTGCCGCCGATTACACAATGCAGAAGCAAACGCTCGACGGGTAATGGAAGTCTTTCAACATGTTTAACAATAACCGTTTCCCGGCGGCAGGTCGCTCCGTGTAATCACGATCTGCTGCCGGCAAACAATGGTTCAGTGTGGGGAGGAGCGATGGCATTAGTGGTACTGTGGAGGAGATTGCTGCATGAGATAGGAGCTGTCTCCTCCGCTGACCAGCAGGTGAGCGCTCCCCTCCCGACAATCGCCTGCAGAGTCTGAGGCTGTAATAGGACCTTACAGTGCGGGGCCCCTGGTTGCACAGGAGCTCCTGTAGCAGACTGGCGCTCCCCTCCTCGGGGTGATGCAGAGGTGGACCCCGTCCTGACATCCAGTTACACTTTATATATATTATAACCAGACACCTTTTAATTGACCCAAATATTCCTGAAATTGCTTCCTACATGAAACCTCCAGTCTGGGCAGATGTTATCACACAATGGCCGCTTTTCAGCCGGGGCCACGAGAAGCTCTTGTAAATCTTATACAAGCCACAACTCACAAGGGGCTGGGGTTTGGAGAGAATATTACTTTCCCCAACGCATGGAGCAGGAATGTCTCTGTATTTTATTGTTGGCCCCGGTTCCTGCAGGAGCGAGCGTCACTGGATTCATTGTGAAGGCCCAGTCCAGGGCATGGCGAGGGGTGTGAGGCCTGTGTGATGGATGCAGCCCCCGCCTCATGCATAAGCTCCTTTCATCCTCGGGCTCTTCAGAACCGCAGTGGGTCCCATCCCTCTTACTCAGGAATAGCCTAGGTGGTCTCATTTCCTTCTGATTTATGACAAATGCTGGGATTCATCTCAGCACGCAGCCATTACTGGAGGGGTGGTCCCGAAACCTGGCCACATATCAAATGGAGACTTAAGAAGGTGGCAGCTTCAGCTGAAACATTGTTACATATTTTCCTCTCTTACCCCCGAGGGTCCTGCTGGGAACCCTTCATCTTCATAGTGAAGGCTCCATTGCTCCGCTGACCTGTTCCCAGTCCGACTTGTTAAAATAATTTTAATGCTGTTTTTACATCTGCAAATATTAAATGGATCAACGTGAAGCCCACGCCGACCCCTCTCGCGTCTCCCCGTCTGATCTCTCTCTTTGAATTCCCTGTTACCATCGAGAATCTTTGTAAATCTTGAGTTACGTCACATCTTGTGCTGCAGTCACATCCAAAGCATCTGCAGTTCCACAGTTTAAAGGGGTTGTCTGTATTATATAAAAACTCAGGCAACCCCTGCAACCTACCTAAAATAACAGATGCATGTATATACTCACCGCTCCCTCCTCTGCTTCTTCCTGCGCTGCGCGCCCGTCCTCACCACTAATCTTTGTTTTTCTGGCTGCAGCGGTGACGTTCTGTGCACACACTGCAGCCAATCACTGGTCTCAGCAGAGACAACAAGGAAGAAAACAGCTGAGTATTCGTTCATTTGTTCTTTTAGGCCTTGTTTTTATATAATTCAGGCACCTCCTTAACTAGACCTACAAAAACGTCACGCCAGTTCAGATTTAAACGTGCGCATACGTTTTCAATAGCTGTGAGGTGTCTATTCCTCCTGATCCCACATATACAGGACTTGGCTGAGCATGCATGTGTTCGTAATAGGCACAGGGTAATAAGTAGTGTTGAGCAGCAGGAGCCATATTCGATTTCGCGATATTTCATGAATATTCGCCATATATCCATAAATTCGCATAATGCGCATGTGTAATAGGGCGTGGCATTAATCCAACTACTCGAAGGTTGAGAAGATTGGAAAAGATGGTTGGAAGCAGTTTTCGCGACACCGAGGAAGAACTACTGACACATTTTTTTTACACACTACACATCACTGCGATGTGTACTGTGTAAAAAATTAAACGAATATTCGGCATTACGAATATATCGCTATATTTGAAATATTTGCAATAAAAATTCTCTTTTCGAATATTCGCGCTCAACACTAGTAATAAGCCACTGCCTGACTCCTTTGTCCTGCTCCAGATATCTTTCCCCTGTCTGTAGGGAGTCAAAAATATCCAGAGAATACAGAGGTCTGGATGGGACAGAGATGGACAGAGGAGTCTGGAGAGGACAGAGTCTAGAGGAGGACACAGAGAGTCTGTAGGAGAAAGAGAGTCTGGAGGATGGTACGGTGGAATCTTGAGGAGGACAGAGGAGTCTTAAAGGGTCATAAAGGTCTGGAGTTGACAAAGGAGTCTGGAGGGCAACAGAGGGTCTGCAGGGGAACTGAGGAGTTTGGAGGACAGAGAGAGTCTTAAGAGTCTAGAGGAGGACACAGGGAGTCTGGAGGAGGAAAGTGGAGTCAGGAGGGGGACAAATGAGTTTGGAGGGGACAGAGGAGTCTGGAGAACAATGAAGGGGATCTAGATGAGGATAGAGGAGTCTGGAGTGGACTGAAGATTCTGGAGGGGATGCAGGATCCTTGAGGGGTCAGAGAAGTCTGGAAGAGACATGGGAGCCTGGAGAGAGACAGGGGAGTCTGGAAGGGACAGATGAGTCCCCAGTGAACAGAGAGGTCTGGGGGGAGACAGAGGTGTCTGTAGGGGATAGATCAGTCTGGAGGACAGAGGACTTTGGAGGTGACAGAGAAGTCTGGAGGGGACAGAGGAGTCTGGAGTGGACAGAGGAGTTTGGAGGGGACAGAGTCTCTGGAAGGGACAGAGGAGTTTGGAGGAGACAGATTCTCCGGAAGGGACAGAGGAGTTTGGAGGAGACAGGGTCTCTGGAAGGGACAGAAGAGTTTGGAGGAGACAGAGTCTCTGGAAGGGACAGAGGAGTTTGGAAGAAACAGAGTCTCTGGAAGGGACAGAGGAGTTTGGAGGAGACAGAATCTCTGGAAGGGACAGAGAAGTTTAGAGGAGACAGAGTCTCCGGAAGGGACAGAGGAGTTTGGAGTAGACAGAGTCTCTGGAAGGGACAGAGGAGTTTGGAGGGACAGAGTCTCTGGAAGGGACAGAAGAGTTTAGAGGAGACAGAGTCTCTGGAAGGGACAGAGGAGTTTGGAGGGGACAGAGTCTCCGGAAGGGACAGAGGAGTTTGGAGGAGACAGAGTCTCTGGAAGAGACAGAGGAGTTTGGAGGGGACAGAGTCTCCAGAAGGGACAGAGGAGTTTGGAGTAGACAGAGTCTCTGGAAGGGACAGAGGAGTTTGGAGTAGACAGAGTCTCTGGAAGGGACAGAGGAGTTTGGAGGGGACAGAGTCTTTGGAAGGGACAGAGGTATCTGGCAGCAGTATCTTCCCTTCTCCCCATTAACAACTGGTTGAATTAGTTGGCCATCTAGCGAGCGTTCTGTAAACAGAGATATGAAGGACATAAGTACAGAAAGAATAAGCAAGCAGTGAAATGCCTTAGAGGTGGAGTGTTCCTTTAAGTATCTGAGCTCTTGTCATATCCAGCTAAGCTTCAGATGCGACTTGTTAGCTTTTCATGTGTGTGCGCCAAAGAAAACGAACTGTCCGCGAGTCAGGAGGTCGCTGGGCGTGAATGCAGAATCCTAACTGCTTCCAGGTAGCCGGATTAATCCGCTGACTCCCTGCCCCCTGTGCGGGCGCTGACACAGATGACTGCGCTTTATTTATTTGTAAAGCGGCCGGCCTTGTGAGAACCGCGCACTTCAGCCGGAAAATATGTGCAGCGCCTTTTTGATATTCAGGCGAATCAGCTGGAAATTCTGTATCAACAAACTGAGGCGGCAATAAGACACATGGCGGCAAATACGGGGGGCGAAATCAGACTGGAGGAATTCCCAGAAGACACCGCAGTCAATACAGCTTCATCGCTGTTTCAATTCCTCACTGTTTTCAATATCTCTGCTTGTTTTCTTGAAATGGAGGCATTATTGATTAAAGTAAAGATGCTGAAAACTTAACATGGACTTCTCACATCTGCAGGATTGTTACAATATATCAGTGTAGGTGTTTAGTGTAGTATTCCTGACACTTACGGGCTGAAGTGGATGTTTAAATCCTTCCTTTATATTTCTGATTCCTTTCAAATCCACTTCTGGTTTTGGCTGAAAAACCTCCTCCAAAAAGCTCTGTGTGAACCTACCCCAACCCATCAGCTGAGTGCACAGGACTAGGTCAGGACGGCCTCAAGTCTCTGGATATACACGAAATTTCTTTCTGACGTACAATACACTGATACCATTTTCTTTTGTTGACAGCAAGCAGAGATATTGAAAACAGGGAGATGTGTATGTTACTCGTCTTTTTGGGTAGTAGGGATGTCATTGGCTGTACACATCTATCAGAGATCCATACCCACACCTAGAACTGGGTCCTCCACACTCCCTAATCTTGGATGCCCCGATGACATGGAGCTGGGGTCCCCACTCTAGCAATTTTGGGGGGAACCCTAGCAATTGGGGGTGGGGCCAATGGTTGTCTGATCTATTATCACCTGTTAGAATACCCCTTAAGCTCCTCCTATCCAGTAACCCCACCTTCCTGCACTGGACATGTTGTATCTTTGTCACTATCATCTGCAACAATGTATCGATCAGATTCCAGCAGAGGTTAACCCCTGATTCCCCCGGTATAATAATAGCCTTTGGAATGTGCTTGTCTGGGGAGCGGGGTGAAGACAGCGCAGCATCCGGCTTCCGGGTCACTCCGATACCGAGGCGAATTTAATTCTTTCCATGAAGTGCGTTTAATCAGGAAATAACTCCTAGGTTCTACTCGGTTTCCAAAAATGTTGGAAGAGTTAGTTATTTCTGTACATTCCTGCTCTGCTCTCCGAGCGGCGATTCTGCTGACCCGGCTCTGCTATATTTAGAGGGGAGGAAAATGGTCTTTTTTCTTCTAAAACCTTTTTTTTTTTTTTTTTCAGATTAAAGTGAAGAGTTTAAAGGAACAAAGTCGTAAAATTCATCACAAAGTCATTGTAGTAAATGAGGATTCAAAAGCTGCCCACGCACATTAGATGTACTGCATACAGGCCAAGGATGCATGTAGGTGCGTAGCTAATGGCTCATGGGCCCTGGTGCTAGAGTTCAGCATGGGCCCCCTTCCCTCAGTGCTTTGTGTGTCTTCTTATGGGGCAGAAGGGTCTTTGGGCCCCCTCAGGCTCCTGGGCCCGGTAGTGACTGCTACCTCTGCACCCCCTATAGCTACGCCCATGGATGCATGTGTATGGGGGGTTGGCAGAAGAAGCGTCTGATGGACAGGTATCTCATGTGTGTGTGACAATACATGAGACAGAATGTCCTGACGTCACTCACCCCATATGTCCACACAAGGCCACCGTCCACACAGGGTCTAACATTGCATGGTCCCTATCATGATAAATGGTTTGATCCAAGGACTCATCAGCCCAATGGGGTTGTGGCTTGGCCCCAACCACAGTATACTGTATGGAGGTGATCTTAGACTGCCCTGGGCCAGTGAGAAGTAATTGCATGCATTCACTTGGAGGTCATGACTGTGGCAGCTGGTAAAGGGCCCCAGGGTGCACCTCGCCTTTCTGCTGCCTGAGGCGAAAACTGAAATGGCGTCCCCCGTGCCAATTTTTTAACACTTTGTCACAATGAAAGCGCTCATTCCCCATGGCCCTTCCGCTGCCCCCCTCTTGCCCCTTCCTGGTGCTGCCGCCTCACCTGGCCTCATTAGTGGTGCGTGCACCCCTGAAGGGACCATGTCCATTGCCCCTTGCACCGTTTGTCCCCCTCATGTTAGTCACTAGTGGGCGCCATCACGTGGCTGATATAGCAGCTTCGGTTCCCACTGATCTGTGAGATATGGATCTTTGATGGAATCCATGATTTTGTATGATTTGACCTTGTTATTCCAGCCGCCGGTCCAGCAACATTTAATAATATCGGCAGTTTTTGTTTTTGCTTCAATCTGATGAAATATTTGGCAGCCAAACACTGGAGCCGTGTCCAGAAAACAGCGTTATTTGTGCAAACCTTCCACGACCCCCAGCGGCATCTCCAGTGGGAGCGGCACACGGCGCGGCACCAGAACGAAATCGCTGCCGGGGGCTGGAAAAGCCAAAAGAATTCTGAATATGTGAGATCTCCACCGGAGGGAAATGGGAGCGTGTATGAGAAGGAGTCAAATTGTATGTTATTGTATGGGGTGTATGTGATTGTATGGGGTGTATGTGATTGTATGGGGTGTATGTGATTGTATGGGGGGTGTATGTGATTGTATGGGGGTGTATGTGATTGTATGGGGTGTATGTGATTGTATGGAGTGTATGTGATTGTATGGGGTGTATGTGATTGTATGGGGTGTATGTGATTGTATGGGGTGTATGTGATTGTATGGGGGTGTATGTGATTGTATGGGGGTGTATGTGATTGTATGGGGTGTGTATGTGATTGTATGGGGGTGTATGTGATTGTATGGGGTGTGTATGTGATTGTATGGGGTGTATGTGATTGTATGGGGTGTGTATGTGATTGTATGGGGTGTATGTGATTGTATGGGGGTGTATGTGATTGTATGGGGGTGTATGTGATTGTATGGGGGTGTATGTGATTGTATGGGGGTGTATGTGATTGTATGGGGGTGTATGTGATTGTATGAGGGTGTATGTGATTGTATGGGGGTGTATGTGATTGTATGGAGGTGTATGTGATTGTATGGGGGTGTATGTGATTGTATGGGGTGTATGTGATTGTATGGGGGTGTATGTGATTGTATGGGGGTGTATGTGATTGTATGGGGTGTATGTGATTGTATGGGGGTGTATGTGATTGTATGGAGGTGTGTATGTGATTGTATGGGAGGTGTATGTGATTGTATGGGGGTGTATGTGATTGTATGGGGGTGTATGTGATTGTATGGGGTGTGTATGTGATTGTATGGGGTGTGTATGTGATTGTATGGGGTGTATGTGATTGTATGGGGGTGTATGTGATTGTATGGGGTGTATGTGATTGTATGGAGGTGTATGTGATTGTATGGGGTGTATGTGATTGTATGGAGGTGTATGTGATTGTATGGAGGTGTATGTGATTGTATGGGGTGTGTATGTGATTGTATGGGGTGTATGTGATTGTATGGGGGTGTATGTGATTGTATGGGGGTGTATGTGATTGTATGGGGTGTATGTGATTGTATGGGGTGTATGTGATTGTATGGGGTGTATGTGATTGTATGGGGGGTGTATGTGATTGTATGGGGGTGTATGTGATTGTATGGGGGTGTATGTGATTGTATGGGGGTAGGTGTATGTGATTGTATGGGGGTGTATGTGATTGTATGGGGGTGTGTATGTGATTGTATGGGGTGTATGTGATTGTATGGGGGTGTATGTGATTGTATGGGGGTGTATGTGATTGTATGGGGGGTGTATGTGATTGTATGGGGGTGTGTATGTGATTGTATGGGGGTGTATGTGATTGTATGGGGGGTGTGTATGTGATTGTATGGGGGTGTATGTGATTGTATGGGGGGTGTATGTGATTGTATGGAGGGTGTATGTGATTGTATGGGAGGTGTATGTGATTGTATGGGGGTGTATGTGATTGTATGGGGTGTGTATGTGATTGTATGGGGTGTATGTGATTGTATGGGGGGTGTATGTGATTGTATGGGGGTGTATGTGATTGTATGGGGGGTGTATGTGATTGTATGGAGGGTGTATGTGATTGTATGGGAGGTGTATGTGATTGTATGGGGGTGTATGTGATTGTATGGGGTGTGTATGTGATTGTATGGGGTGTATGTGATTGTATGGACTGTATGTGATTGTATGGGGTGTGTATGTGATTGTATGGGGTGTATGTGATTGTATGGGGGTGTATGTGATTGTATGGGGTGTATGTGATTGTATGGGGTGTGTATGTGATTGTATGGGGTGTATGTGATTGTGTGGGGGTGTATGTGATTGTATGGGGGTGTATGTGATTGTATGGGGGTGTATGTGATTGTATGGGGGTGTATGTGATGGTAGGTGATTGTATGGGGGGGTGTATGTGATTGTAGGTGATTGTATGGGGGGGTGTATGTGATTGTAGGTGATTGTATGGGGGGTGTATGTGATTGTATGGGGGTGTATGTGATTGTAGGTGATTGTATGGGGGGGGGTGTGATTGTATGGGGGGTGTGTGTGATTGTATGGGGGGTGTATGTGATTGTATGGGGGGGTGTATGTGATTGTGAGGGGGTGTATGTATCTGATTGTGTCTAATTTTGAATGATATTGTATGTGATTCTTCGTCTGATTGTGCTGGGATTTGTCACGGATGGTGGGCACATCCCAAGCTCTGTCATAGAATAGGCGGACGCTCTGCAGGATTTTTGGCGATTCTGGGTCACGGTCGCGGCAGGTTTGCGATTTGCTCTGCTGCACAGCGATCCCTGGTTGGGCGATGGGTGTTGCAGCTAGGACCCCTGTGTCGCCTCATTGGCCGGTGCCGGTATATGGCGGACTCGCTGTTTCCCGTGTGCATGAGCCCATACCTGCAATGTTAACTCACAACCTCATACAATCGCAGTCGCAGCTCTAGTCTTATTTGTGGAATTGCGCGGCAGATTTAACCTTTCGCTCCCTGGCTCATTCCTTACCTCAGAGATCTCCCAGATTCCTATTCTGTACCTCAGAATTCTATTCTTTGTAAAGAGCTAATTTCAGATTTTGACATTCGTTCACACTTCGTTTGTTGGTAAAAGCAGAACACGTTACCGCGGACCATAACGCAATTCTATGACGGAATGCTTTTAGAGGCTTCTGTTATTTATTCCGTCATAATAGAAGTCTATGGGCTGCATAGATAGATAGATAGATAGATATGAGATAGATAGATAGATAGATAGATAGATAGATAGATAGATAGATGATATGAGATAGATAGATAGATAGATAGATAGATAGGAGAGGGATAGATAGATAGATAGATAGATAGATAGATAGATAGATAGATAGATATGAGATAGATAGATAGATAATATGAGATAGATAGATAGATAGATAGATAGATAGATATGAGATAGATAGATAGATAGATAGATATGAGATAGATAGATAGATAGATAGATAGATAGATATGAGATAGATAGATAGATAGATAGATAGATAGATAGATATGAGATAGATAGATAGATAGATAGATAGATATGAGATAGATAGATAGATAGATAGATAGATAGATAGATATGAGATAGATAGATAGATAGATAGATAGATAGATATGAGATAGATAGATAGATAGATAGATAGATAGATAGATATGAGATAGATAGATGACTCTCGTGTACATACACATTCTCGCATGCGGCTTTATTGTATACACTTGGAATCCTCCTCTGTTGAGGCCGGGAGGATGGAGAACATCAGAGATGCTGGGGGTTGTACTCCCCAGCTGTGTTATAGTCACAGATGGAATAAAGATGGACATTCGTGTAAACTGACCTTTTGTTTTATTTCATGCAGCAGCTAAACCTCAGAAATAGAAATGTTCTGTGTAATGTGACTGAGCCCCTGGTCCTGGGAATGATGTGCGATGGTGGGCTGACAACTGGCTGAGATCTGTCACAGATAATGCACATTGTCAGATGTGGTGTGAAGAGATGACACTGATCCAGAGTCACACAGACAGTTCTGTCGGTTTTTTCCTTTTGTCAACTTATTGATATATATATATATATACTATACAGTATGTGAGGAGAATGCTGGGGATAACCCTCATCATCCTATTGTAGCTTCTAATAATGTCTACACTTAGCGAACAGTTACATAGAAATGTATCCATATGTCTCCGGATCCATTCCTGTATATCTATAGGTGTATATCTATATCTGTATATCTTTATGTGTATTTCTATATCTTTGTATCTATATCTATATATCTATGTATCCATTCCTGTATTTCTCCCCTGTCTCTATACTGTATGTGTATATCTATATCTGTATATCTATATCTATAGGTGTGTATCTATATCTGTGTTTCTATATATCTATGTATATATATCTGTATATCTTTATGTGTATTTCTATATCTTTGTATCTATATCTTTGTATCTATATCTGTGTTTCTATATATCTATGTATATATATCTGTATATCTTTATGTGTATTTCTATATCTTTGTATCTATATCTTTGTATCTATATCTGAATATCTATATCTGTATATCTGTGTATCTATATCTGTGTTTCTATATATCTATGTATCCATTCCTGAATTTCTCCCTGTCTCTATACTGTATGTGTGATTACAGATCGCATGCAGTTTCTGGGCCGATGTGACAATCCCCCCACACACTTCTGTGCAGATCTCCCGGATTCTGGGGTCCCTGCCCTCACATTTACCCTTTTCCCCTCTTTCTCCTTCCTTTATTGGCTGCCCCTGAGTCTTATCACTGAGATCCGACCATTTATAGGATGCATCTGAGGAGAATGTGACTTTACACCTGAGACCCAGTGTGAGAAATCTGACCTCAGGACATTTCTGATATTTTGTGCTGATTATTTGTTCCTTTTTATGGCTAATTGTCGCATTCATGTCCTGAGATTATCACTGCCCCCCCCCCATGGGCTGCAGACTCCAGGGTGGGGGTCCTGCCTTCCCCCAGCACCCAGCCGGTCACTCTGTTTCCCACTGATTCAGCCTCTTGTGGATGAGACTGACCCCCAGACCCAGGAACAGTGTGGGAAAGAGACTGCTCTGATCTCAGCCTGCACCGCAGCCTTTTAACCCTTTGCTTTACTCCCTACCTCCCAGCAGAACAAGGGTTAATACACCTCCACCCCCCCAATCCACAGCCCCCCAGTGCTTGAGCTGACACCCCCCTCCAGAGAGGAGAAGAGCAGAGACCAGGGTCCATGATAGAAAGCAGTGCAGACAGAGGAACCTCAGGAAGGATCAACCCTTTATTTGTGCTGATTGTGATATAGAGCGGGGTGAGGGGTCATGAGGGGAGGGGGCTGCAATAGATGCTGCATGTGACAGCACAAGCTGTGGGGATAGCCCCCTGAGGTCTTGCTGGGCGAAGCCCCCACATTTCCATCCACTGTGACCCATGAAGCCTAATACAAGGGAAGCATGTTATGATAGGCTCAGGAGAACTACTAGTTCCAGCAATCCCTAGGAAACAAATGTCACAGAGTTTCTTTCTCATTTTGGAAATCCTGATTCTGTAAGAGCCAGAGGCAGATAGGAGAGGATGGGCACCCCAATGTGGTAGAGTCTCCCCTGTACCTGAGAGTCGATCATCACAGAAGTATTGAACACAGGGCAGAGGTGGGGGCTGCACCTGAAGCCCCCCGAGTCCACAGCCACCCCTCCCCCTCCCTTAGAGGCTTGGGAGCCCAGGATGCTGTCTATGCTGAAGCTTTTGGGGTGCTTTGGAGGGGCTTCTCCTGCAGGCTTTGGCTGATGGTGGGTCTGAGCTCCAGGTCCTGTCTTATCTGGTCCTGGATCCTGCTGGCTCTGCAGGGCCCTTTCCTCCTCAGCAGCCTGGGGCCCCACATCCTTGGCTGCAGAAAATGCCCCCTTGTCAGTAAGGAGAGGCACAGATAAGAAGAAGGAAGTGGAGCATCCTGGTGTGATAGAAGTCATCTGTGGGTCTCTGCCCAGTCCTGTGGAGCCCCCTTCATCATCCGAAGAGGACAATTCCTCCAGGCTGTCCTTCCTGCTGGCAGAGCCCTGCTCCCTGTCTCTGCAAGGAGCCTTCATGACTGACCTGTGGTCGGTAGGTTGTCCTTCCCCCGGAGCCTCCTCAGCATCTTCTGCCGCATCTGCCTTGCACCTCTTGGATTCCTGGGACAGAGGAGTTCTGGCTTTCCTCTTCCTGCGCCTGAAGTTGCCATTCTCAAACATATCCAGGCACTTGGGGTCCAGGGTCCAGTAGCTGCCCTTCCCTGGCCTGCCCTTCTCTCTGGGCACCTTGATGAAGCAGTCATTGAGGGACAGGTTGTGCCTGATGGAGTTCTGCCAGCCCTGCTTGTTGTCATGGTAGAAGGGGAAGCGGTCCATGATGAACTGGTAGATGCCATTCAGGGTCACCCTGTGCCCTGGGGACTCCTTGATGGCCATGGCTATCAGGGCGATGTAGCTGTAGGGGGGCTTCTGGGGAGGCTCCTGCCTGCTGAGGATTCTGCTGGAGGCGAAGCCCAAGGCGGGCATGAGAGTCCTGTCAGCTCCATAGAGGTAGAGCAGGGGTGGTGTGGACAGGTCAGTGGCCAGAGGAGGTAGGTGGTGGCTGTAGAGGCGGCTCATGGTGGCAGAGGCAGGAGCTGAGCAGAGCAGTGTGCGGCTGCAGCCTGACTCCCAGTCTCTGCCTGCTCCCTGCCTGGCCCTTCATAGCTTAAGAACATGAAATAATGCTTGTAAGTTTGCTATTTTCTGTTGACTTAGCGCTGGAAAATAAATTGTCTATGATAAACATTCGTCCCATTCTCAGCCCACCCACATTAATTAAAATTTCATTGCAAGAGAAAAAAAGCCCAGAGCAGCTTCCTCCACGTGTCTGAGGGGTCGCAGCCAATGAGCCCCTCTCCTGCCTTCATTTGTTTAGGAAATTAGTCTGTTGATAAGTCGCCCACCCAAGTAGAATCAAGCTGTGTTTGTTTGGAAAATTTTCCGGGCACCCAATACATAAACTGCCTGATCTGCTGTTTGAAATCTCACGTCCACCATTCACACAGAGGAGTCTGCAAGACACAACCGCCCCTGCTGGGAGCAGTCCTCCCAGGGACCCTCAGGACTGGGACTGGGGGATGCTCCTCCTGGTTACAAAGTATCACTAATAATAATAGCCATCACTTGTCACAATTCTGTGCAACATTGTATCACTTACTATAATAATAGCCATAATTTGTCATAATAGTGTGCAACATTGTATCACTTATTCTAATAATAGCCATAACTTGTAATAATTATGTGCAACATTGTATCACTTATTCTAATAATAGCCATAACTTGTAATAATTCTGTGCAACATTGTATCACTTATTCTAATAATAGCCATAACTTGTAATAATTCTGTGCAACATTGTATCACTTACTATAATAGTAGCTATAACTTGTAATAATTCTGTGCAACATTGTATCACTTATTATAATAATAATTGCCATAACTTGTCATAATAGTGTGCAACATTGTATCACTTACTATAATAGTAGCTATAACTTGTCATAATAGTGTGCAACATTGTATCACTTATTCTAATAATAGCTATAACTTGTAATAATTCTGTGCAACATTGTATCACTTACTATAATAATAGCTATAACTTGTCATAATAGTGTGCAACATTGTATCACTTATTCTAATAATAGCTCTAAATTGTCATAATTCTGTGCAACATTGTATCACATATTATAATAATAGCTATAACTTGTAATAATTCTGTGCAACATTGTATCACTTATTATAAAAATAGCCATAACTTGCAATAATAGTGTGCAACATTGTATCACTTATTATAATAATAATAGCCATAACTTGTAATAATTCTGTGCAACAATGTATCACTTATTCTAATAATAGCCATCACTTGTCATAATTCTGTGCAACATTGTATCACTTATTATAATAATAGCCATAACGTGTTATAATAGTATCCAACATTGTATCACTTATTCTAATAATAGCCATCACTTGTCATAATAGTGTGCAACATTGTATCACATATAATAATTGGCATCACTGGTAACAATAGTTCATAATAATACTGCGCAACATTGTATCACTTCTAATAATCATAATAAAACATAAAAAAACCATCACCTGTAACAATGGTTCGGAATACTGGGCAAAACGTTACACTTAACATAATAATAATAATACCCATCACTTGTAACAATAGTTCAGAATATTGTGCAACATTGTATCACTGATTCCACAACTGCATTTACATTTTACAGATGCAAGAACTGTAGCCTGACAGGGTTCAAAGATTTCAGGGTTAGGGATCAATTAAATGGAATCTCATCAAAATACCTCATCGTGTTCTACTTATTTGTGGGTAGTTTCACTCAGTTTTTAGTAGTGTTTTTTGCAGCGGTTTTTGTGGAAAACACACTAGCTCCAGATGTTTGCTGAAGGTCTATAAGAAATGTGAAGCACAGGACACACAAGCGTTTTTGCTGCGGGTCTTTTTCTTCATTAGCTGGCATTTTTTGCCTTTCTTGCTTCTGGATCCAATTTTTTAGGCATTTTTTCTAAGGCCACCTACGCATGTTGCGGAATACGTGAGATTCCAGTGCGGAAAACTGAAGACTCTGTGCATCCTCTGCTGGGACTTGCACTCTGTGCATCCTCAGCTGGGACCTGCACTCTGTGTATTCTCTGCTGGGACCTACACTCTGTGTATCCTCTGCTGGGACCTGCATTCTGTGCATCCTCTGCTGGGACCTACACTCTGCGTATCCCCTGCTGGGACCTGCACTGTGTGTATCCTCAGCTGGGACCTGCACTCTGTGTATTCTCTGCTGGGACCTACACTCTGTGTATCCTCTGCTGGGACCTGCACTCTGTGCATCCTCTGCTGGGACCTGCACTCTGTGCATCCTCAGCTGGTACCTGCACTCTGTGCATCCTCTGCTGGGACCGGCACTCTGTGTATCCTCTGCTGGGACCTGCACTCTGTGCATCCTCAGCTGGGACCTACACTCTGTGTATCCTCTGCTGGGACCTACACTCTGTGCATCCTCTGCTGGGACCTGCACTCTGTGCATCCTCTGCTGGGACCTGCACTCTGTGTATCCTCTGCTGGGACCGGCACTCTGTGTATCCTCTGCTGGGACCTCCACTCTGTGCATCCTCAGCTGGTACCTACACTCTGTGCATCCTCTGCTGGGACCTGCACTCTGTTCATCCTCTGCTAGTACCTTCACTGCACTCTGTGCATCCTCTGCTGGGACCTCCACTCTGTGCATCCTCTGCTGGGACCTGCACTCTGTTCATCCTCTGCTAGTACCTTCACTGCACTCTGTGCATCCTCTGGGGGGACCTCCACTCTGTGCATCCTCTGCTGGGACCTACACTCTGTGCATCCTCAGCTGGTACCTGCACTCTCTGCATTCTGTAAGAACATTTTACAGTCAGAAATTTAACATTATATTAAAATGGTGCAAATATGTCAAAAACTATGGTGCTGCGAAGATCCCTGATGTCAATGCCAAGTGTGTACAAATTGTTGCGATTGGCTGAAGTAACTCAGTGTTGAGGGGCAAATCCGTTTAAGAGTCTGTTCACACTCAGCAGATTTGGTATAGAATTGGGGTTGTTTCTGTAGCTATGCATGGATTCTTACAAACCCAGACCAGAGGACTCCATTTATTTCTGAGGAGATACACTTTCCTGATAATCTAGAATGGAGCAGTGCAGAACTCCTGGATCATGATGACGATGATCGGCAATGGAGCCCATAGAGGTGGTCACAGTATGTACGGCAGCTGCAGGTCCAGGGACCCTCCACACGTCCAGTACGGACAGCGGGACCCTGGGGCTCAGTCATGGCTGTAGTCATGCCAGTGTCAGACTGGGGTACCTAGGGCCCACCAGTAAAATTTATTTTGGGGGCCCACCGTACGGATACATTCAAATATAATAAATATTTTAACAAGTTTTTTATATGAACATCGGCCGGTGGAGGTGCTGTACATTGAATATATGTATGTCTACTGTGTTATGTGCCACTTGTGCAGGGGGTGGGAGACTAGGGGCCCACCTTGCTCAGGGGCCCATCGGGGGATTCCCCTGTATCCCTGTGGGCCAGTCTGAGCCTGGTCTTGCCCTTTGGATGGGAATGGAATTATTATATGAGAAATTGTGGGGTATCAAATAGAGCAGAGAGTCCAGTGGGGAGTCATCACGTTGTAGGTGTCATGTGCAGAGTCATGTGGGGATTTTGCATTAGTGATGTCATGTTGTAGGGTGTCATGTGGGGTGCTACTTTGTGGGGTGTCATTTGAGTTTTTTGTTGCTGGGTTTAGGGTTGGGGTGTTTTGTGATGGAGTTACACACTACAGGGCGTCAGATGGGGCACTACATTGGGGGTGTTACATTTTGGGGTGTCAATTGGAGACTCATGTTGTGGGGTGTCACTTTGTGGGGGGCATTTGCCTGCGTTTTGGTTTCCTTACATGAGGTTACTTGGCAGCGGAGCGTTTTATTATTTGTGATTGCAGCCTCCATGATGTGCACTTTCCTGTTTATAGCGCGGAGGGGATTATAGGAACTTTACAAGTGCACACAGCTGCGCGCTGCTTACATTATCCATGTGTGAGGGGTCCTCCCCGCTCCTTACTCATCTAATATTGTAATCAGTGCGCCACTGGCCCCCACAGATGTGCCGCAGCTTATAGACGCTGTACACACACTGCAGTCAGAGGTGTGCGGGGAGAATATGGGGGGTGCATGGGGAGCATACAGCTGGTATATGGAGAGCGTATAGAGAGGATATGGGAGTGTATGGAGAGCATACGGGATTATATGAGAGTGTATGGGGAGTACATGGGGAGCATATAGAGGGTATATGGGGAGTGTATACTGAGTATATGGAGTGTATGGAGGGTATATGGGAGTGTATGGAGAGCATACGGGGATTATATGAGAGTGTATGGGGAGTACATGGGGAGCGTATACTCAATATATGGGGAGTGTATACTGAGTATATGGGGAGTGTATACTGAGTATATGGGGAGTGTATACTGAGTATATGGAGTGTACGGAGGGTATATGGGAGTGTATGGAGAGCATACGGGATTATATGAGAGTGTATGAGGAGTACATGGGGAGCGTATACTGAGTATATGGGGAGTGTATACTGAGTATATGGAGTGTATGGAGGGTATATGGGAGTGTATGGAGAGCATACGGGGATTATGTTGGTGTATGGGGAGTACATTGGAAGTGTATAGGGGATATATAGGGAGAATACAGGGGGTATATGGGGAGTTTAGGAGGAGTACATGAGAAGCATATATGGAAAATATGGGGAGCGTATAAGGGTATATGGGGAGCATATGGGAGTGCATGGAAAGTACTTGGGGGGAGCATATGGGGAGTATATGGGGAGTATATGGGGAGTATATGGGGAGTATATGGGAAGTGTATGGGGAGTACATAGGGAGCAAATAGAGGGTACATGGGAAGTGTATGGGGAGCATATAGAAGGATATGGGAGTGTATGAGGAATATCTGACAGCCTATGGGTAGTACATGGGGAATATATAGGAAGTATATGAGAGTGTATGGTGAGTACATAAGGAGCATACAGGGAGTATATGGGGAGTGTAAGAGGAGTACAAACGGAATTTATAAGGAATATATGGGGACTGTATATGGGCTATATAGGAAGCTTACCGTGGTTATATGGTGAGCATATACAGAGTATATTGGAGTATATGGGGAATACATGGGGAGCATAGAGGGGGTATATGGAGAGCATATGGGGAGTACATGGGAGGTGTATAGGGAGTATATGCAGTGTTTTTGGAGTACATGTGGAGCATATTTGTAGTATATGGGTAGGCTACAGAGTGTACATGGGAAATGTATAGGATGTATATGGAGAGTGTATGGGGACTACATGGGGATCGTAGAGGTTGTAAAAGGGGAATACATGGGGATTGTACAGGATGTGTAAGGGGAGTACATGAGGAGTGTGTATGATGTATATGGGGACGTGTGGGCCATAGAATTATATAGCGTTAGTGGGGAATGTATAGGGGTATATGGCGAATGCAGAAGGAGTACATATGGAGCATATAGGGAATATATGGAGAGCATATAGGGAGTATATGGGGAGTGTATTGGGAGCATATGGGGGACATGGATATTGTATAGGTAGTATATGGGATTGTATGGGGAGTACATGGGGGGCAAATAGAATGTGGGTCAGTCCGAGCCTAGTTATAAAGATATATGGAGTTATATGGGGAGAGATTAGACCTTAGAGTTTCAGTAAATGGGGAAAGTAGGGGCCGCAGAGTCCTATCCAGCATTAGATGGGGAGTATCGGGGGGGCGGGCTATAAAGTCAAGATAGATAGGGAGCTGATGTATAAAGGGGGTTTAGGGGGAGTATGAGGGGAGTGCATGGGGATGTATAGTTATTACCAAGCAATAGAGTTATATGGGAAAGACATAGGGGTAGACAGTGACCCATAGAGTAATTTATAACATTATATGGGGAGTATACTGTATGAGCAAAGTGTGGGTAACATAGCCATATACTAAGTTATGTTCAGAGTATATAAGGGTGAATGGGGGATATATGAGCAATTGTACTTGGCTCGTTGAGGAAAGTGCGATGCTATGGTATGTACAGCGCTGCGGAACAGGTCAGTGATATATAAGTGATGAGAATGTCTGTACAGCGCTGTGGAATCTGTCAGTGATATATAAGTGATGAGAATGTCTGTACAGCCCTGTGGAATATGTAAGTGATATATAAGTGATGAGAATGTCTGTACAGTGCTGTGGAATATGTCAGTGATATATAAGTGATGAGAATGTCTGTACAGTGCTGTGGAATATGTCAGTGATATATAAGGGATGAGAATGTCTGTACAGTGCTGTGGAATATGTCAGTGATATATAAGTGATGAGAATGCCTGTACAGCGCTGTGGAATATGTCAGTGATATATAAGTGATGAGAATGTCTGTACAGCGCTGTGGAATATGTCAGTGATATATAAGTGATGAGAATGTCTGTACACCGCTGTGGAATATGTCAGTGATATATAAGGGATGAGAATGTCTGTACAGCGCTGTGGAATATGTCAGTGATATATAAGGGATGAGAATGTCTGTACAGCGCTGCGGAACAGGTCCGTCATATATAAGTGATGAGAATGTCTGTACAGCGCTGTGGAATATGTCAGTGATATATAAGTGATGAGAATGTCTGTACACCGCTGTGGAATATGTCAGTGATATATAAGTGATGAGAATGTCTGTACAGCGCTGTGGAATATGTCAGCGATATATAAGTGATGAGAATGTCTGTACAGCGCTGTGGAATATGTAAGTGATATATAAGTGATGAGAATGTCTGTACAGCTCTGTGGAATATGTCAGTGATATATAAGTGATGAGAATGTCTGTACAGCTCTGTGGAATATGTCTGTGATATAGAAGTGATGAGAATGTCTGTACAAAGCTGCGGAACAGGTCCGTCATATATAAGTGATGAGAATGTGTGTACAGCGCTGCGGAACAGGTCAGATATATATAAGTGAAGAGAATGTGTGTACAGCGCTGTGGAATATGTCAGTGATATATAAGTGATGAGAATGTCTGTACAGCTCTGTGGAATATGTCAGTGATATATACGTGATGAGAATGTCTGTACAGCGCTGTGGAATATGTCAGTGATATATAAGTGATGGGAATGTCTGTACAGCGCTGTAGAATATGTCAGAGATATATAAGTGATGAGAATGTCTGTACGGCGCTGTGGATTATGTCAGTGATATATAAGTGATGAGAATGTCTGTACAGTGCTGTGGAATATGTCAGTGATATATAAGTGATGAGAATGTCTGTACGGCGCTGTGGATTATGTCAGTGATATATAAGTGATGAGAATGTCTGTACAGCGCTGTGGAATATGTCAGTGATATATAAGTGATGAGAATGTCTGTACAGCGCTGTGGAATATGTCAGTGATATATAAGTGATGAGAATGTCTGTACAGCGCTGTGGAATATGTCAGTGATATATAAGTGATGAGAATGTCTGTACAGCGCTGTGGAATATGTCAGTGATATATAAGTGATGAGAATGTCTGTACAGCGCTGTGGAATATGTCAGTGATATATAAGTGATGAGAATGTCTGTACAGCCCTGTGGAATATGTCAGTGATATATAAGTGATGAGAATGTCTGTACAGTGCTGTGGAATATGTCAGTGATATATAAGTGATGAGAATGTCTGTACAGCGCTGTGGAATATGTCAGTGATATATAAGTGATGAGAATGTCTGTACAGCGCTGTGGAATATGTCAGTGATATATAAGTGATGAGAATGTCTGTACAGTGCTGTGGAATATGTCAGTGATATATAAGAGATGAGAATGTCTGTACAGTGCTGTGGAATATGTCAGTGATATATAAGGGATGAGAATGTCTGTACAGCGCTGTGGAATATGTCAGTGATATATAAGTGATGGGAATGTCAGTACAGCGCTGTGGAATATGTCAGTGATATATAAGCGATGGGAATGTCTGTACAGCGCTGTGGAATATGTCAGCGATATATAAGTGATGAGAATGTCTGTACAGCGCTGTGGAATATGTCAGTGATATATAAGGGATTAGAATGTCTGTACAGCACTGTGGAATATGTCAGTGATATATAAGTGATGAGAATGTCTGTACAGCTCTGTGGAATATGTCAGTGATATATAAGTGATGAGAATGTCTGTACAGCGCTGGGGAATATGTCAGTGATATAGAAGTGATGAGAATGTCTGTACAGCGCTGTGGAATATGTCAGTGATATATAAGTGATGAGAATGTCTGTACAGCCCTGTGGAATATGTCAGTGATATATAAGTGATGAGAATGTCTGTACAGCGCTGTGGAATATGTCAGTGATATATAAGTGATGAGAATGTCTGTACAGCGCTGTGGAATATGTCAGTGATATATAAGTGATGAGAATGTCTGTACAGCGCTGTGGAATATGTCAGTGATATATAAGTGATGAGAATGTCTGTACAGCGCTGTGGAATATGTCAGTGATATATAAGTGATGAGAATGTCTGTACAGCGCTGTGGAATATGTCAGTGATATATAAGTGCTTATAATAAATAATGTGGAGTGTATGGAGGTGATTTTGGAGGGTATATTTGCAATGTATATGGACAGACCCTTACCACATTACTTATCACTTTATTTCATCTGAGAACCAGATAAATAATCAGGGGTCTAACTATTGTCAGATACTATGGGGGGTTCCCAGGGGCCCTCTGATGGGTCCCCAGGCAACTCTCTGAGTACAGATAATGTAGTAGATGTCACCTGCAGTCCTATGTAACACCACAGATAACACAGTGATAACTCTCTGAGTACAGATAATGGAGTAGATGTCACCTGCAGTCCTATGTAACACCACAGATAACACAGTGATAACTCTCTGAGTACAGATAATGTAGTAGATGTCACCTGCAGTCCTATGTAACACCACTGATAACTCAGTGATATCTCTCTGAGGACAGATAATGTAGTAGATGTCACCTGCAGTCCTATGTAACACCACAGATAACACAGTGATAACTCTCTGAGTACAGATAATGTAGTAGATGTTACCTGCAGTCCTATGTAACACCACCGATAACTCAGTGATAACCCTCTGAGTACAGTTAATGTAGTAGATGTCACCTGCAGTCCTATGTAACACCACCGATAACTCAGTGATAACCCTCTGAGTACAGATAATGTAGTAGATGTTACCTGCAGTCCTATGTAACACCACAGATAACATAGTGATAACTCTGAGTACAGATAATGTAGTAGATGTCACCTGCAGTCCTATGTAACACCACAGATAACACAGTGATAACTCTCTGAGTACAGATAATGTGGTAGATGTCACCTGCAGTCCTATGTAACACCACAGATAACACAGTAGAAACTCTCTCAGTACAGATAATGTAGTAGTTGACACCTGCAGTCCTATGTAACTCCATAGATAACACAGTGATAGCTCTGCGAGTACAGACAATGTGGCAGATGGTAATTGCATTGGGAGAGACATACAGGCTATGAATACCTTTGGGATTAGTTTTTTATGATTGCATTTTGCTCATTTTGGGAAAAAATCATTTTTTCAGTTGGTCTTTATTAAAAACATTCAGCCATTCTGCCACTAAGGGTTAACTGTTTGTCTAGCTGTATGGCTGGTACTTTTACCCTCACTTTGTGCCCTAATAACCCTTATCTCTAAATTACTAACAGGTCATATAAACACTTATTTAAGCCATATCCCTATCATTAAGATAAGAATTGCAGCATATTGAGTGTTTATAAGGTCAGAGATCAGAGATAAGGAGCCATCAGCTTAGCTGCCTGATGGAACATAGTGAAAATTCAGATCCTGCTGCTAGAGCATCTCAACCCTGTACAGAGCAAAGGGCTCCTCATTTTTAATAAAGAGCAATTGAAAAAATGATTTATAGTGTACACAGCCTTTTATGCACCAGAAAACCAGACCCTTGTAGATTTCATATTCTGGCACATGGACCTCTTAAAGAGGCACCAAAATTAAGAAACCTGTGCCTTTTACTAATCCTGGCGCTTCGTATACTAGAGTGTTTTCTTATTAAGACTGACATCAGAAATGGCAGTCTTAATACATTTTCTGTGTATGTTGATTTTTTTTTATAATTTACAGTCTATGTACATCTTGAGGGGCAATTTATTTTATAATTGTATTTTACTCATTTTGGGCTATAATTAGTGTTTATAAGGTCATAGATTAGAAGCCATCAGCTGAGCTGCCTGACGGAACAGAGTGAAAAATTCAGATCCTGCTACTACAGCATCTCAGCTCTATACAGAGAAAAAGGCTCCACATTTTTAAAAAATGTTAGAGGTTTTTGTTTAGTTTGTAGTATACACTTGAAGGAGTGGCACCTTCAAGTCTGAATGATTAGCAGGTACATATAGCTGTGCGGACTCCCACAGACGAACTTAATTAGGTGGTACATATAGCTGTGCGGGCTCCCACAGGTGCCCTTGATTAGGTGTTACATATAGCTTTGCCGGCTCCCATAGGTGCCCTTGATTAGTTGGTACATATAGCGGTGCCAGCTCCCATAGGTGTCCTTGATTAGGTGGTACATATAGCTGTGCCGGCTCCCATAGGTGCCCTTGATTAGGTGGTACATATAGCGGTGCCAGCTCCCATAGGTGCCCTTGATTAGGTGGTACATATAGCTGTGCCGGCTCCCATAGGTGCCCTTAATTAGGTGGTACATATAGCTGTGCCGGCTCCTATAGGTGCCCTTGATTAGGTGGTATATATATAGCTGCGCAGGCTCCCATAGGCACCCTTGATTACGTGTTACATATAGCTGTGACAGCTCGTATAGGTGCCCTTGATTAGGTGGTACATATAGCTGCGCAGGCTTCCATAGGCACCCTTGATTAGGTGGTACATATAGCGGTGCCGGTTCCCATAGGTGCCCTTGATTAGGTGGTACATATAGCTGTGCCGGCTCCCATAGGTGCCCATGATTAGGTGGTATATATAGCTGTGCCGGGTCCCATAGGTGCCCTTGATTAGGAGGTATATATAGCTGCGCAGGCTCCCATGGGTGCCCTTGATTAGATGGTATATATAGCTGTGCCGGCTCCCATGGGTGCCCTTGATTAGGTGGTACATATAGCTGTGCCGGCTCCTATAGGTGCCCTTGATTAGGTGGTACATATAGCTGTGCCGGCTCCTATAGGTGCCCTTGATTAGGTGGTACATATAGCTGTGCGGGCTCCCATATGCGCCCTTGATTAGGTGGTACATATAGCTGTGCGGGCTCCCATAGGCACCCTTGATTAGGTGCCACATATAGCTGTGCGGGCTCCCATAGGCACCCTTGATTAGGTGCCACATATAGCTGTGCCGGCTTCCATAGGTGCCCTTGATTAGATGGCACATATAGCTGTGCCGGCTCCCATAGGTGCCCTTGATTAGGTGGTACATATAGCTGTGCGGGCTCCCATAGGTGCTCTTGATTAGGTGGTACATATAGCTGTGCGGGCTCCCATAGGTGCTCTTGATTAGGTGGTACATATAGCTGTGCCAGCTTCCATAGGCACCCTTGATTAGGTGGTACATATAGCTGTGCCGGCTCCCATAGGCGCCCTTGATTAGGTGGTATATATAGCTGTGCCGGCTCCGACAGGCGCCCTTGATTAGGTGGTACATATAGCTGTGCCGGCTCCCATAGGTGCCTTTGATTAGGTGGTATATATAGCTGTGCGGCTTCTCCTCTCATTGGTTGCTGGAGGTGACTAGGAGCAGTGCACTATATGTACAGAAAAAGAAAAATTCCAGCACTCCAGTAAATTCAGTTAAAAAGCCTTGGCATCCTTTATTTTCGGTGGACGTAATCAACATACAAGGATAAGTTTTTCCAGCATAATTACACCCGTGCAGCGGTCTACGCGTTTCGAGCGTTACCGCTCTTACTCATGACCTGACAGGTCATGAGTAAGAGCGGTAACGCTCGAAACGCGTAGACCGCTGCACGGGTGTAATTATGCTGGAAAAACTTATCCTTGTATGTTGATTACGTCCACCGAAAATAAAGGATGCCAAGGCTTTTTAACTGAATTTACTGGAGTGCTGGAATCTTTCTTTTTCTGCTACTTCCAAGGATCTCCTGGATCCATCCGTGCACCCTGGGAGAAGGACATTCATGTGCAGGTGAGCTGAACAACCACACTTCTTCTTGTCACTATATGTACAGGGTCTGCTCTCCTGAATGTAGATGCCCAAGGGCATAGGTAGGTTTAGAGTAGGACCTACCTGACTGAGACCACCTTGGCGCGGGTAGGTGGGCACAGATGTGTGTTGATCAGAATATTTTGGCGGAGAGTCTCAGGTTGTATTATTTCAGAGGCCGGGCTGAGTCCATAGATAAGGTTTACATCTATTGTGTTATTATAAATGTAGCCATGCTCATCCGCATATCTATCACATCCTGCAGGATTTGTATCGTTTTCTGTGATTGTTTCTACAAGAAGTCTCAGCGCAGCCCAGGTCTACATGGATGACTGCGGCTGTCCCTTCACAGGTAAAATCAATCAGTACTAAAGTCTGAGGGATAATTCACACTCAGCAGATTTTGCTGCAGAAATGTTAAGCACTCTCGCATGCATGGAGCTTACAGAAATCCAAAGCCACAGCATTCGGCAGCACAGTTTGCTGTGTGTGAATACACCCCTAGCCTGAACGGCTCTGACAGAGGACGAGAGGCTATCCTTCAATATATAATGTCAGTGCTGCCCCCCCCCCCATTACATAGTAACCACTGCCCCAGGAGACGGTCTTCTGTCTGTATGAGATCACATTACATATCATAGTGTCAGATCGATGACTTGTCCACTGCCATAACAATGCTGTATCCAGGGCAATGAACAGGTTAACTGACCAACAGCTGGACAGCACAGGGTTAATTCACAAGGACATCTGGAGGGTGAGAAGCTTCTGAGAAATCAACAGCTGCGTCATTATTAACATACGATATGCAAGATGCAGCTCCACAAGTATCACAGGACGCCCCCTGTAGGCAGCCGGTGGTAACACAACTCACTGAACGCAGCGACATCTGCAGTCATACAAAGTGCGAACACGGGCCAGCAGAGAGAGCAGCAGACAAAGCCAGATCCCCTGATTGGAGGAAATTTCCCCAGAGATTATTCCAGAAATGAGGAAATTACCCGAACGTTTACACAGGAAGTCAGCTCTAAGGCGATGTTCACACATTAGTCATAAACGTTTGAAGATCAAAGGAAAAAATTGTGAAAAACTGCCAAGGACTGAGTAATCCTGAAGATACCGAGCAACAGCACAAGATAAAACTACCGCCAGCACTGACATTCATCTGTCTGTAGAGAAAATACAGCAATAGATACATCGGGGTCATTTACTGAGATCAGCGTCCGGAGTTAATAAGTCCTGTAGATGGCGGTGGATCCTCCGGAGTCAGGAAAAATCTGCGTCTCCACCGGCGGCTTAAACTGAAACCATTTTCTACACCTAAGACAGGTGTACCAGTTGACGAATGAGACGGGCCTGTCAGCCCCTCCCCTTTGCAGCCACACCCACTTTCTAAAACCTGGTATGAGCAGCCTTTGCGCCACAAAATGCACCGGAAATACGCCTAATATAGGCATATTTAAGATAGTAAATGAACCTCATTGTACATATGAGGCAGTATTATAGTAGTTATATTCCAGTACATAGGAGCAGTATTATAGTAGTTATATTCTTGTACATAGGAGCAGTATTATAGTAGTTATATTCTTGTACATAGGAGCAGTATTATAGTAGTTATATTCTTGTACATATGAGGCAGTATTATAGTAGTTATATTCCTGTACATAGGGGCAGTATTATAGTAGTTATATTCTTGTACATCGGAGGCAGTATTATAGTAGTTATATTCTTGTACATAGGAGCAGTATTATAGTAGTTATATTCTTGTACATAGGAGCAGTATTATAGTAGTTATATTCCAGTACATAGGAGGCAGTATTATAGTAGTTATATTCCAGTACATAGGAGCAGTATTATAGTAGATATATTCTTGTACATAGGAGCAGTATTATAGTAGTTATATTCTTGTACATAGGAGCAGTATTATAGTAGTTATATTCTTGTACATAGGAGCAGTATTATAGTAGTTATATTCTTCTATATAGGAGCAGTATTATAGCAGTTATATTCTTGTACATAGGAGCAGTATTATAGTAGTTATATTCTTGTACAAAGGAGCAGTATTATAGTAGTTATATTCTTGCACATAGGAGCGGTATTATACTAGTTATATTCCTGTACATAGGAGCAGTATTATAGTAGTTATATTCTTGTACACAGGAGCAGTATTATAGTAGTTATATTCTTGTACATAGGAGCAGTATTATAGTAGTTATATTCTTGTACATAGGAGCAGTATTATAGTAGTTATATTCTTGTACATAGGAGCAGTATTATAGTAGTTATATTCTTCTATATCGGAGCAGTATTATAGTAGTTATATTCTTGTACATAGGAGCAGTATTATAGTAGTTATATTCTTGTACATAGGAGCAGTATTATAGTAGTTATATTCTTCTATATAGGAGCAGTATTATAGCAGTTATATTCTTGTACATAGGAGCAGTATTATAGTAGTTATATTCTTGTACAAAGGAGCAGTATTATAGTAGTTATATTCTTGCACATAGGAGCGGTATTATACTAGTTATATTCCTGTACATAGGAGCAGTATTATAGTAGTTATATTCTTGTACACAGGAGCAGTATTATAGTAGTTATATTCTTGTACATAGGAGCAGTATTATAGTAGTTATATTCTTGTACATAGGAGCAGTATTATAGTAGTTATATTCTTCTATATCGGAGCAGTATTATAGTAGTTATATTCTTGTACATAGGAGCAGTATTATAGTAGTTATATTCTTGTACATAGGAGCAGTATTATAGTAGTTATATTCTTCTATATAGGAGCAGTATTATAGCAGTTATATTCTTGTACATAGGAGCAGTATTATAGTAGTTATATTCTTGTACAAAGGAGCAGTATTATAGTAGTTATATTCTTGCACATAGGAGCGGTATTATACTAGTTATATTCCTGTACATAGGAGCAGTATTATAGTAGTTATATTCTTGTACACAGGAGCAGTATTATAGTAGTTATATTCTTGTACATAGGAGCAGTATTATAGTAGTTATATTCTTGTACATAGCAGCAGTATTATAGTAGTTATAGTCTTGTACGTAGGAGCAGTATTATAGTAGTTATATTCTTGTACATAGGAGCAGTATTATAGTAGTTATATTATTGTACATAGGAGCAGTATTATAGTAGTTATATTCTTGTACATAGGAGCAGTATTATAGTAGTTATATTCTTGTACATAGGAGCAGTATTATAGTAGTTATATTCTTGTACATAGGAGGCAGTATTATAGTAGTTATATTCTTGTACATAGGAGCAGTATTATAGTAGTTATATTCTTGTACATAGGAGGCAGTATTATAGTAGTTATATTCCTGTACATAGGAGGCAATTTTTATTAGTATAAACAAACATAACAATACATTCAATCAGAATGAACAGAAACAATGGTCATTTACCAGAAATCATACTTATCCAACAGTATAAATAATAATTATAGTAACTTTAACTTAACAATAGTCCATCGCTGTTAAAGGGAAAGAAAGTAAATAAATCAGCAATACTTTGCATTATGAAGATAAGCCCACATCCACCAGATGTACATTCCTCCATAACCTCCTGTTTCTCTCCTTTTTCCTACATTCTAAGTTCTTTATCCACCTCAGCTCTGACAGGATCAGGTTCACCGCTTGCCTGTGATGGAACGGCTCGCTATGTACAGACACTTTTGTTCTAGTATGCCACTGGTAATATTTAATAATGGTGATGATCAGGTACATGGTTCCCCGGTCAATGTCAGGTATACTGGCTGGTACCCCATAGATGACATCTGGGTATGTAAGACACTGCAGTCTTGGGATTTTTAATCTGGAGGATACTTCCCGCCATATTTTCCGACCTTCCTCACACTCAGAAATAAAATGCGCCATGGTCTCCTCCTGTTGACATCCTAAGGGACACTGACGCTCTGACACACTCAGATGTTTTAGATTCCCTTAACATAAAGCTTTCCATGCAAGGACAGCCAGGCTATATCGAAAAATTTAGCGGGGAGCCTCACTCCATTAAGAAACCTCAGACTTTCTTTTAAGGTTACCGTGGTACAATCTTTTAGTACTGGCTGTATGTAAAAGAAAGTCCTACATATGGTCAGGTACAGTTCTTTCCTGGTCTTACTCCCAATAAACACTTTAGCGATGTTCCAATTTCTCAAGCACCTAAGACCATATTCCAGGTACTGGGGTAGGTAGTCCTGCGTCCATCTCCTCCTCTTGAGACTGCCGCCTCGCACCCAAGACTCTGCAAAAGGCAATATCCAGTCCCTGACACTGTTCACCCACAGGGAGCTGTTGTCCGAGTCCAAGCAACCAAAATTAACTTTTAGGAACAAGGAATCGAGGAACACCCTTGGATTTATCATATCCAGCCCACCCTCTCTCCTCTGTAGGTAAGTGATCCCTCTTTTTATTGGGTTCAACCTGTTCCCCCAAAGAAGCTGGAAGAACAGGCTAAAGAGCCTAGCCGAGAAAGATTCTGGCAAAGGAAAGACAACAGAGACGTACAAGAAGACAGGGACCAGGTAAGTCTTCAACATAGTAACCCTTTCTCTATAGGTCAGCCTCCAGTTTTTCCAACGCTGAACCTTTGCATTTCCGGCATCCAACTTCTCCTCCCAATTTAGACTGGCATTATCATCCCTCCCAAATTTAACCCCTAAGATCTTAATATAGGTGGAGGCCTTCGCAAATTGTGGTAGATCAAAATCTGGATCAGAACTTAAAGTCCAGAGAGCTTGACTCTTCTCAAGGTTGACCAGAGACCCTGAGGCCTCCGAGTAGCTTCTGATGGCTGCAGACAACATCTGCACCTCACGAGGCTCAGATATCACCACAGTCACATCATCTGCGTAGGCAACAACACTCAGGGGCAGGCAATGGGGGACCGGCACCCCCTGAAAATCACACTCCTGCAGTGACCTCAGGAACGGGTCCAAGGCAAACACATACAGTAGAGGACTCAAAGGGCAACCCTGTCTCACCCCAGCCTCAACCCTGAATGTGTCACCCTGCCAACCATTGACCAGAGGAAAGCTCTCAGCCTCTCTGTACAAGGTTTTCAGCCAATCAATAAATTGTCCCGGAATACCGTACTTTGACAAAGTGGCCCATAGATACTCGTGGTCCACTCTGTCAAAGGCTTTAGCCTGGTCCAGACCTACAACATATCTCCCACACCTCAGAGCTTTACATCTCTCAAACATCTCCCTTATCGAGATGACTGCTCCAGAGATGTTCCGCCCTTTTACTGTGCCGAACTGACAGCCTGCCAACAGTGCCCGGGACAAACAGACTAACCTAGAGAACAGGATTTTTGCCAGAATCTTCCTGTCGACATTCAAGAGGGCAATCGGCCTCCAGTTCTTGATGTCACTAGGCTCCTTACCTTTAGACAGCAGAATTAACGAGGACACCCTCATGGACGGAGGCATCAGGTGATTTTCTAGACAATTTTTGTACACGTCCACGAGGATTGGGGCTAAGTGGTCTCTGAACTTCTTATAGAATTCTGCTGTTATACCATCTGGACCTGGTGCCTTCTTCAGATGTAACTGGTCAATGGCCACTTTAACCTCCTCCACCGTTAATTCTGCTGTTAAAGGAGAAAAGTCCACATCGTTAGTATCAGGGCCTGGAGTTGCCTCCAAAAATTGAGCCATATTTTCCTTATCCAAAACCTTCCTCTGAAATAAGTCAGTATAGTAAGATCTCACCACCCCCAGGATACCCTCCCGAGATTCCTGCAAAACACCCTGGGAGTCAGTGAGACCTGCCACCGATTTATTAGCCACACGCTCCCGGCAGTTCTCAAAGGGATCAGGTGACCCTAAGGTCCCATAATCCCGTTCCAGGACCAGGGAGGTGTACCTGCTGTACTGATACTGCCTTATCTCAGATTTCAGTCGGTTTATCTTTTGTTGGTCCCCCCCATCTGCCGAATACAGCGACTCCAATTCTTTCCGCAGCTTGAGATACTGGCTGTACTTACTCTTCCCTTTTCTAAATGACAGTCTCTGTAAGAGGGATCTGATCTCATCCTTGACGTCCTCCCACCAGTCAGCCATGCTATCATAAAAGTCTACTCTGTCAAGTTGTTGCTGAAAAAGAGAGTGGACACAATCCTGGACATGAGGATCCTCCAGAAGGCTGGAGTTAAGTCTCCATAGCCCCTACCAACATCAGGACGCTTAGTGGCTCCTAAGCAGAAAGACAAGGCCAAGTGATCAGAGAAAGGGACGATTTTCTCACACATCCCACTAACCACTTCTGTTGGGTTCACAAAAGCCATATCAATGCGACTACTTCTGTCAGCACATGAGTATGTAAATTTTGGTTTCCTACCACCCTGTGTGAACACATCGCTGAGGCCTGCCTGCTGGATCATGCTATTAAGGACCTTGGAGTCCCTGGTCACTGCTCGGCCGGAGGATCTGTCACCTGATGTCCTAGTGACATTGAAATCTCCAGCCAACACCACTGGGACTGAGGTAAAAAGATACTGCTTAACCTCAGTAAATAACTGGATCCTTTCCGCCACTGACTGTGGGCCATAGATATTAATGAGCCGGAGTCTTCTACCATGGATTGTGACCTCCAGGACCAGACACCGACCCATAATAACTTCTGTCAGTCTGTGTATGATGACATCATTGGTGGAGAACAATATAGCAACCCCGGCATAAGGCTCCACAGCCAGCGACCAGAAAGAAGGACCAGACCTCCATTCCCTCTCAGCCTCACGTAGAAGTCCTGATGTGGTCAGACGCGTCTCCTGTAAGAAGATGACATCTGCAGCAAGAGATCGCAGGTGGTCATACACTATGTGCCTTGTCTTTCTTACTTTAATACTGTTCACGTTGCTGGACAGCACTTTTAAAGAGAACCCGGCCATCATCACACAACATAAAAGGAAGAGCAGCGATGTCATACCCATGATCATAGGTCGGAGTCGCCCTGCTGACCACCCGTCTCCATGTCTGACTCTACCTGGGACTCTGCAGTATGGGGTTTCCTTTTGGTCGGGGGATCCTCAGTGTCCCTTTCACATTCGTCATCTATTTTCTGCAGTTCTCGCTCATAATCTCCCTCAGACTCTGACAGGACCTCGTACCTGTTGGATACGACCATCACCTCTGACCCCTTATGGACTTTCTTCCTGACACTATCGGCCGTGCTGTACTCTCCCTCAGGCTTACGGGAAGACTTGTCTTTTTCCTCCTCTTGTTGCTCCTAATTTCCTCAAATACTGCTAGTGATGAAGAAGAAGAGGCTACCTCTGACTGTTGCTGGCCCTCAGGGACAACCTCCATACTGCCCTGTGCAGTATCTGGGCCCTCATGTTCTGGAGCTGCAGTACCTGATCCCTGCTGGACTTCTTGTCTGGTCAGAATGGACCCTGACATTAAGGCCTCCTCCTCTACAGCATCTGCCTCCAACAATTCCTCATCAGGAAGCTCCCTACATATATTGTGCCATGCGTCCGGACAATCCCTGTGAGGGTGACCCATCGGGCCACATAGATTACATCTGATGTTCTGACAGTTTGCACTTTAGTGGCCGACCTCACCGCACAGGTTGCACTTGACCACAGTGCACACACTCGCGACATGACCGGCTCTGCCACACTTGAAACACTTCCTGGGCTGACCTGGGTAGAAGCAGACGCCTTCCTCTCTCCCAATGAAGAAAGAGTTTGGTAGATGCCACGTGACATTATTATGCTGGCGCAGCTTCACCAAAACCTTCCACCCTCCAGTCCAGATACCGTCATCATCTCTGTTCTTGGTGAGATCAGACATCATGTCACAGTGCCTCCTGAGCCACACCACAATATCCTGAGGAGGGACGGCTTCATTCCAGAAGATGATATTTACTGTGACGGTATCTGGCCTGGATATTGGAATAAAGATAAATTTATTCCAATCGGCAGTGTCCCTGAACCTGGGGAAATTAGCCCAGAACCTATCCAGATTAGACATAAGCTTGAAGCTGACGTCATAGCCTTGTCTATCTGGTAGATTAATGACTGCCAAGATGTCCGCTGGCACAAACCCCATCTGGCGACACAGGAGTTCCCGGACCACAAGCCTCCGATCTGGGAGGTCTTCTTTGGCACCTCGATGTTTGAATCGCACTACATTCCTCCTTTTAAAGGCCTGACCAGTATAGTGAGCGCCGGAGGAAAGAGATGGAGCGCCGCGGCTCCAGGCATTACTGGGGGAACCTGGCGGGGTTCAGGGCCCTGACTTATTGGGGGTGTCTGCACTAGGGGGCCACTCACACCTTCTGTGCTTGAGGGTAAAGGTGGAAAATCACCCTCATTACTCTGCGGAGATTCCTCCAGCCCGTCCACCTCTATGCCATCCTCAGATATCTCCCATACAGACTGTGCATTCCCCCCAGACACTGACCCCTCAGGTACATGCCCACCATCACCCCCAGTCTCTGCCCCAGCAGTAGAGCTCTGCTCTGCCACCCCATCACCTGGATGTACAGATAGATGTCCATTGTCCTGCTGCTGCTGCGCTGTGCCTCCTGGGACTTGTAGTGCTGGTGTCTGAGGTCCATGCGTCTCCTCAGGGACAGCTGCAGGTTCTTGTGGCCGCTGTTGCACACTGTCCTGTTTATGGATCTCTCCTTTTGAAAAGAAAACTTTGCAGCTTGCAGCACAGGTCTTGTCACCGGCTGGGCCTCCTCAGGGATAACGCTGGAGTCCAGTTCAGCATGAGAAAATCCAGATTCAAGGTTCAGGCCTTGGCTGGCAAAACGCTCCTGGTTCCTATAGGACTCAGCAAGTGGTCCCATCCTGTCCAGGACAGTGTCCATCTGCTTCACCAGGTCACCAAGTTCCAGGCTGAGTGCATGTAGCTTACGGTTGTATATGGCTGCACAGGTCGGGTTCGCAGTCTTCAGCTTATACACACAGTCAATCTCCATTTGCAGCATCTGTTTGTGTCCCTTCAGCTCCTCCATTTTCCTCACCAGGGCAGGGATCTCCTCTGCTAGCTGCAGCTCAGGTGCACAGGTCTCTCTCGTTTGGTCTCCAGTCTTGGGCAGCTTCTCAGGCTGTTTGAACTCTGCAGACCTGGAGCCTCCAGGAGATTTCTCTGCTGGTCTCTCTTGCACCAAAGCCACAGATCTTTCAGCATTATTGGTGCTGGCACTTCCAGACTGAGACCTGGTGCGGCCCAAGCGTGCCACGCTGCTCGCCACCTCACACTGCTGCAGGTTCTGCTGTAATGTCAGCCTCTCCAGAGATGTTCTCCGCTGCCTGTGTGCTGGAGCGGTGAGCGGCACACCTGATGCATGTGCTGCGCCCCGTCTCACCTCCTGTGCACCCTGCAGGTTTGGATTTCCACTTTTCACAGAGGATACTTTTTGGGAGTCACTGTACTGTACTGGATGCTGCATGCCTGGGCTGGAGGACTGCTTCACCTCACCTGTACTCACTGCTGCTGAATCTTTCTTTCCTGCTGGAGCCACAACTGTTACTCCATCTTTCTTACTTGCACTGGTGTTTCTTCCATTCTGGTCATTCCTTGTCACAGGATTCACTTTTGGACTTGTATCCATACTGGAAAGAGCCTGGGAGTTTCCCCCCAGTGGAGGCCTGGAAGCCTGGGCCTTGCTTGGGGAAGTTCCCCGCCCAGGGAGGCTGGTCCCTGGGCTGGATAGAGACATCAGGAGAACCACCAACACACGTCCTCACAGCTAGGAGGCAGTATTATAGTAGTTATATTCTTGTACATAGGAGCAGTATTATAGTAGTTATATTCCTGTACATAGGAGGCAGTATTATAGTAGTTATATTCTTGTACATAGAAGCAGTATTATAGTAGTTATAGTCTTATACATAGGGGCAGTATTATAGTAGTTATATTCTTGTTCATAAGAGCAGTATTATAGTAGTTATAT
Source organism: Bufotes viridis (assembly GCA_033119425.1). Classification (NCBI taxonomy): domain Eukaryota; kingdom Metazoa; phylum Chordata; class Amphibia; order Anura; family Bufonidae; genus Bufotes; species Bufotes viridis. The sequence continues at coordinate 103,400,035 of CM065598.1, forward strand.
TCTTGTACATAGGAGCAGTATTATAGTAGTTATATTCTTGTACATAGGAGCAGTATTATAGTAGTTATATTCTTGTACATAGGAGGCAGTATTATAGTAGTTATATTCTTGTACATAGGAGCAGTATTATAGTAGTTATATTCCTGTACATAGGAGGCAGTATTATAGTAGTTATATTCTTGTACATAGAAGCAGTATTATAGTAGTTATAGTCTTGTACATAGGGGCAGTATTATAGTAGTTATATTCTTGTTCATAAGAGCAGTATTATAGTAGTTATATTCTTGTACATAAGAGCAGCATTATTCCTATACATATAAGCAGTATTATAGTAGTTATATTTTGTGTATATGAGCAGTATTATAGTATTAACATGGTTTTATAGTGATTTCCTATTGTCCCTTTGCCTAGTTTGCTGATGTAACATGAGGTAATATTTGTGCTAACTACTGGAAAATGAAAAACTTAGTGGAATCGTAATTGTTGCTTTTTCTGTGTGAATGACACTTTATTAAATAATTTACAATGTGTTTAATAAATATGCTTACATCTTGTCTTGTAAATATTTTCAATTAATGGAAAGTTGGTGTTGTGGCTTGATTGCAGGAAAGTTATCCCTGCAGATGCGAATGTACATTATACATCTTATGGCACTGTGCTGTGTGGTGGGCCCAGAACTTGTGCACTTACCTTATACTAATCAACAGTTTCGCTGTATTCAATTATTGCAGCCAGTAAAGGATGTGTGATCTGAGACGCAAAGGTGAAGAATAAGAAATCTAATTCCAGGGATAATATTGTAAATGATGGGGCAAGACCTTAATATATACGACTCCTAAAGCTGTGAGATAGATAGATAGATAGATAGATAGATAGATAATAGATAGATAGATAATAGATAGATAGATAGATAGATATGAGATAGATAGATAGATAGATATGAGATAGATAGATAGATAGATAGATATGAGATAGATAGATAGATAGATAGATAGATATGAGATAGATAGATAGATATGAGATAGATAGATAGATAGATATGAGATAGATAGATAGATAGATAGATAGATAGATAGATAGATAGATATGAGATAGATAGATAGATAGATAGATATGAGATAGATAGATAGATAGATATGAGATAGATAGATAGATAGATATGAGATAGATAGATAGATAGATATGAGATAGATAGATAGATAGATATGAGATAGATAGATAGATAGATAGATAGATATGAGATAGATAGATAGATAGATAGATAGATAGATAGATAGATAGATAGATATGAGATAGATAGAGAGATAGATAGATAGATAGATAGATAGATAGATAGAGAGATAGATATGAGATAGATAGATAGATAGAGAGATAGATAGATAGATAGATAGATAGATAGATAGATAGAATATTAGTGTTGGGTTTGGCCATTCTTTACCTGTTTATTTTTTTGTGATTTATTCTTTCCATTGTCAGTTTCTTCTGTTTTTCTTTTTTGTTTTGTTCTTTTTGTTCCCTTTTTGTGCTGTTTTTCATTGTGTTTTTTTATTTACTTTTGTCAAAATCTTAGGTTGGAGAAATCTAAAAGTTGTGTCTTGTTAGGTGAGGTGGTATCTCGTGCGGTCAGTGGTGATGGTTTCCGTACGGACACCTACTGATTTATATTTGATTCCCATTTATTGGAATCGCTTCCTCCGGATTTGTGTCCAGGTGATTCTAATATCCGGATCCGTTTCACGTTGGGTGCATGAGATGGGACGGCGCTGGTTTCCCTTAGGATCAGCCAGAAGAATTCTAATGCTTCACTCATCTACAGTATAAACAATAAGACAAGTGTGAACGACGCCAAGCAAAGCTGAAGACCAAGCTCCAAGAACAGTAAAATCAAGAAATGCAAGAGATTGTCAGATTCTGGGCCATGACTCCTATCAACCCCCCTGTGTACACGAGCCTAGCCCTGTGCCTCCTGTTCACACTGTGCTGTCCATACCTCCAGCAGTATCCTGTACAGGACCCGTAGACTTGTATGGGGCAGACGTATAAGAGCAGAGCGTCCTCTCAGCCGGACATGCGTCTTCTGTCCGCGTAGGAAAGTGTGAACTAAACCAACAAAAAGCCACAAAATAACTGTACGTCATTTATAATGGAGGTCAACGGATCCAAAAGCATGAGTATGTATTATGTATATGAGAGTACAGGAGAGCATGTGGCTGTATGGAGATATATATCGCTATATGTGGGTATACAGAAGTAGATGGGTGTATGGGAGTAAATGGGAGCGTGGGACTATAGGAACATATGTTATAGATACATATGGGTTCATGGGAGAATGTTGTTATATGGGTGTATGGGAGTATATGGGAGTATGTGGCTGTATGGCTATATATTAGTATATCGGTTTATGGGGGTATAGAGCAGTATTTGGCTGTATGGATATATATTATACTGGTATATGGGAGTATATAGGAGTATGTGGCTGTATGATATAATTTAGTATATTGGTATATGTGAGTATATAGGAGTATGTGGCCATATGGATATATGTTATACTGGTATATGGGAGTATATAGGAGTATGTGGCCATATGGATATATATTATACTGGTATATGGGAGTATATAGGAGTATGTGGCTGTATGATATAAGTTAGTATATTGGTATATGGGAGTATATAGGAGTATGTGGCTGTATGGATATATATTATACTGGTATATGGGAGTATATAGGAGTATGTGGCTGTATGGATATATATTATACTGGTATATGGGAGTATATAGGAGTATGTGGCTGTATGATATAATTTAGTATATTGGTATATGTGAGTATATAGGAGTATGTGGCCATATGGATATATGTTATACTGGTATATGGGAGTATATAGGAGTATGTGGCCATATGGATATATGTTATTATACTGGTATATAGGAGTATGTGGCCATATGGATATATATTATACTGGTATATGGGAGTATATAGGAGAATGCGGCTATATGGATATATGTTATACTGGTATATGGGAGTATATAGGAGTATGTGGCTGTATGATATAAGTTAGTATATTGGTATATGGGAGTATATAGGAGTATGTGGCTGTATGATATAAGTTAGTATATTGGTATATGGGAGTATATAGGAGTATGTGGCTGTATGGATATATATTATACTGGTATATGGGAGTATATAGGAGTATGTGGCTGTATGATATAAGTTAGTATATTGGTATATGGGAGTATATAGGAGTATGTGGCTGTATGGATATATATTATACTGGTATATGGGAGTATATAGGAGTATGTGGCTGTATGGATATATATTATACTGGTATATGGGAGTATATAGGAGTATGTGGCTGTATGATATAAGTTAGTATATTGGTATATGGGAGTATATAGGAGAATGCGGCTATATGGATATATATTATATTGGTATATGGGAGTATATAGCAGTATGTGGCTATATGGATATATATTATACTGGTATATGGGAGTATATAGGAGTATGTGGCTGTATGATATAAGTTAGTATACTGGTATATAGGAGTATGTGGCTGTATGATATAAGTTAGTATATTGGTATATGGGAGTATATAGGAGTATGTGGCTGTATGATATAAGTTAGTATATTGGTATATGGGAGTATATAGGAGTATGTGGCTGTATGTGTGTACTGTTATATATGTGACTGCACAGTATATGTTTTAGGTCTCAGTAGAGAGAGGAAGAGACCACAATCCCTGTCTGTGATAGAAATACTGCGCCCCTTGTGCAGTCCGTGTATCTGGATATATGGACCCCCAGGATAATAAAGGGCGCAGACCTGGTGGACCCTGGGGGGGGGGGGAAGACTGGCAGAAGTCGCGCAGATGTACAGACCTGGGGATCGAAGTGAATATAACGCCTCTTACACGTCAGAAGCTTTGTTTTTTATAATTTTAGCATCAAAACAGCATTTAAAATTAAAAATAATAATAATAATATTTATTTCTATATCGCCGCCGTATTCCGCAGCATTGTACAAATCCAGAAGACATCACAAAAAATAAATGAGAATCCTTCCGCTGCTGACCCAAGTGTAAACCCGGAGGCTTCCCCGACCCCTGCGGGCGCCCCGCCATCATATGCACAATTCTTTCTTCCTGATTTAAATATGTCAGATTTATTTATTTATTTTTCAGCTTTTCAGGCGTCAACATTTCTGTCATGGAGACAAATTCTATTGAGGGATTGTTTTATTTTGATCCTGTGATCAATGATTCCCTTTAGAATACTGAACCTCGCTGTGAATTATCGCTCACGTCACGAGTCGTTTGAAAAAGGAGAACAAAAGGTCCACAAGGGTCATTACCAGCTGAGGGCAGCACAGGAAGGGTTAAATCCAAGCTCACAACGAAGGAGCATGAGCCGCCCTAGTGGTCACTGCAGGAACTGACAGCACAAGGCAATGATGAGAGTAATAAGCAGGCTACATTCACACAAACGTATTTTGTTTCAGTGTCCATTCCGTTTTTGTTTTTTTTGCGGATAGGATGAAGACCTATTCATTTCAATGTGTCCAAAAAAAATGCCGTGTGCTATCCACATCCGTATGTCCGTTCTGTAGCCCCGCAAGACAGATAGAACATGTCCTAATCTTGTCCGTTTTGCAGACAAGGATTGGCAGTGTTACATAGGATCCGCAAAAAAAATAAAAAAACGGATTCCATACGGAACGTCATCCGTATTTTTTCCGGATCGGTCATAAAGCAAGCAGAGACCCCCTGTGTACACACCGCACCTGTCCCAGGGGAACGCCAAGTGTCAGCAGAGCCAGGTATTCTGTAACCCTCTCTGGGAGTTGTAGTACGAGAAGAACAAAGTGGGTCTTATTGTCACTGCCCATAAAGCACTCAAGGGTTAATTGCTGAGACTTGTAGCCTTGAGAGGAATAAGTCGAGGGCTACGCGGCGACTTGTGTCTCGTGAATTCTTGTCATTGAAAAGGCAGGCAACATTTTTTGTAATAATGTATCAATGGTCACGACAGTCGCAAAAAACACATCCAAGTTGGATTTTTGTGCAACTGTCGCGTCACAGGCGCAGCATATCGCAGCATATCACAGCATGTCGCAGCATATCACAGCATGTCGCAGCATGTCACAGCATATCGCAGCATATCACAGCATGTCGCAGCATATCACAGCATGTCGCAGCATATCACAGCATATCGCATGTCGCAGCATATCGCAGTATATCGCATGTCGCAGCATATCGCAGCATATCGCATGTCGCAGTGCAACACCATTAACTGTCTTTACAAAAAATGTCACGTGACACATGTTGCCGTGTAGCCCTAGCCTAATAGTAATGATGGGGGTGTTGATGACATAATGAAGATGATGGGGGTGATAATATATGATCACATATTATCACCCTAAACATTTGTATTAGAGGCTGAGAACATGAAGGGTTAACATATGATTCTTAATGTATGAGACCCCAAGGTCCTGCTCCCACCATTATCACAGACACCCTCCTGCAGAGTATTGCACCAACATTAAGACACTGATGTGATTAGATTGTCAGCTCCAGGGTGAGAGCTCCCTCCTTAATTCAGGATATGGGGACTGTGTAGAGTACAAGTGGTGAGGATGATGAGGGTGATAGTTATTAGTACTTTGATCACCATCATCATCTTCTTCAGTAGTGATCACAATATATAGTCTCTGAGGCTGGGGCAGTGCTATATGCAGCCATTGGAGTACAACTCCCATCATCATCATTATTAGTAACAGAAGATGGATTAGGACGCAAAGTATAATGTGCTACAACCCTCACCATCTCGGCACATTATTGTGTTTATGATACCTGGGACAACTGTCCCTGACAACATGACAACAGGCAGCAGATCAGTAAGAAATACCCCCTTATCAGATTGTCTGCGATGATGATGAATATAGACGCTTTGCAGCCGATTAATCTGCGCCATTTCCTTGCTCTAGAAATAAACAGACTATTCAAGAAATATCACACTTTTTTCCATACAAAAAAAGCGATTTGTGTAAAATTTGGTATTTTTCCCACACAAATTACTGAGAATATTTATTATTTTTTAAACGAAGGAAACCAGAATATCTAGAAGAATCCCTGGTGGATATAATAATGTGTGAGGGCACCCTCCTGCCCCCGGACACCCGGCCGGACTCCTCTGCATCTCAGCAGTGGGAGATCCATGGCCGGATACAATGTAGCAGTGGGAGATCCATGGCTGGATACAATGTAGCAGTGACGTCACCACGCCTCATACACCTTCCATCTTCTAGAGCCATTGGTGTCGCAGATTTATCCCATGATAAGGAAATAATCCCTGACACCTGGTGACACCTAGTGTCCCCTTCCATCGCCTACCCCTCAGAAATGTCGCACAGTCACCAGGGGCGAACCCAGATTTTGTAGCGGAGGATCCGACCTCTACAGACCCTAAAGACCAAATGTCGGGGCGACAGAAAAAGTCTCCGAGCGCCCTGTTTATATGGCGCAAATATGTGGAGTCCGGGTGTAAATAATTATACTAATTATGAATAATCCGAATTTATTTCTATAATATTCTCCGAGCAGCTCAAAAATTATAGTGAATCATTTCTACCCAGAGATTATAATGTATATAATGTCTGAGAATCTGGGGGGGTCAGAGTCCTTTCCCTAAAATTCTTAAAATATGATTATTATTATTATTATTATTATTATTAATATATAATTATTATAAACCATAAAGCTATGAATAAACAATAATAATAATAATAATAATAATAAATATATATATATAACTCATCTCTCCGCTTTTCGGTTCATATTGTCGCACAGTAAAGGCGCAGCTGCGGCTCGGGAGGTGAAGAGACTTTGTCCCCCAAGTATTTTTGGACTCAGATGGTTGCACACAGTGACTACCTGGGGGCCCGGCTCTTCCTGGGGGCCACAGCTTCAGTAAAAAAAAAACATCGTGGAGAAGCTCTCAGAGATTTTACCGCTTTTCACATTTTCTGGACATAAATGTCCCGACGCCGACCCGTCAACGACCGGCCCAGAAACGACCACAACAGGGGGGCAAATCTTCATATGGAATGTGATATACAATGTATCGCATGGGAAGCGACCATTATACACACAATATACTGACTACTCTATCCCCCGACAACCCCCGACAACCCTGACACCCACACGCCCCTCCCATAAATAAGAGGCGCACGTGACCATCCAGGAGCTGCAACCAAGAAGGATTTATTTCAGGTGATAATAAGACAAAATAAACCACAGAATAGGAGGGGGGGGGGATATAAAATAAATTATAAACTTATTATCATCTAGAATAATAAAAAATAAAAACGAGACATAACCTGCAGATTATTATATACAGGGAAGGGGAGAAAGTGACAAAACAATGTAACAAAACAGCAACAATGTAACAGAAGAATCCAGTGACCTCAACTTTAAATATTAATATAAAGGACTCTGAAGGCAGGAGCCCCCGGGGGCACTTCGGACTGTCCTTTATAATTTACTGCCCCTTATAATTTACTCTGTAGATTATAATAATATTCGGGCAAATCTCACATCTGCTTCTTCCCTCCGACATCTCCCATTTCCTTCCCATTTCTCCACTTTTCAAGTAATTCTGAGTTATCTGGATTTGTAGGACGCAGTTTTACATTTTGCAATAATAGTCTTTGATGGGGAGGGGGCGCACTCCTGATGGGCCCCTGGAATGCTGTCCTGGTGGGGAAGAGGTCAGTATTTAGTGCAGTCATAGGAGTAGGGGCCGCCATGGCGGTATATGGAGGGGGGGGCTCTGTAGGGGATCTGGCAGCTGGCATTATTGCTGACTTGGGGGTCCCCCAGGGCTGAGCCCTCAATGCCCAGGCGGTGGGAGGTGAACATCTCCCTCACATTGGGGAAGGTCTGCTGCTGGGGGGTGAAGCTGTGCCCAGACAGGTGGCTGAGCTCGGCACTGTGGTTGAGGTACCAGGAGGGGGTCTGCCCTGGCGCCCCTCCTTGCTGGTGGTGGTGGTGGTGGCCTGAGGCCTCCTGGCTGGAGTTCAGGCTCATGGAGGTGAGTGGAGACGTTGTCCCAGTGTGGTGGTCGGCCTCGTCCAGGGTGGGGGGCACACACAGATGTCCTGACCTGTCACTGGTGTACAGGCTCATGGCCCTCATGCTGCACTGGTAGCTGCCCCCACCCTCCATGGCTTGGGTGCAGGCCTGGCTGTAGATGGAGGGCTGGCTTTGGGCATAGGTCATGGGCAGGGAGGGGACCATACCTGTTCGGCAGGACACAGGGCTCAGCTCCCCAGGAGGAGAAGTCCTCAGTGTCATGATGTTCTCCACGCTGAAGCCTGAGAGGCCGTTGCTGGATGGGTGGAGGTCGGGGATGGAGCTCTCTGTGGACACAGAGGGGGTGGAGGCCACGCTCCTGGGGCTGTCCTGCATGGCGCTGCCACCGTCAGGGCTCATGTTCTCCACCTTGGTGATGACTGGCAGCTCTGGAGACTCGCTCTTGATGATGACCTTCTTGGGGTCATGCTGGGCCTCCTTGGCCAGGTCCATGCTGGGGCTCTGCTCCTTTTGGGGTCGGTCCTCCTTGTCTTTGGCGCCGGGGTCCTTCTTCTTGAACCTCCTCCTCCTCCTCAGGAAGCTGCCATTCTCGAACATGTTGTAGGAGTCCGGGTCCAGACTCCAGTAGGAGCCCTTGCCCGGCTTCTTGTCGTCTCTGGGCACCTTGACGAAGCACTCGTTGAGGGACAGGTTGTGCCTGATGGAGTTCTGCCAGCCCTGCTTGTTCTCCCGGTAGAAGGGGAAGCGGTCCATGATGAACTGGTAGATGCCATTCAGGGTGATCTTCTTCTCGGGGGCGTTCTGGATGGCCATGGTGATCAGGGCGATGTAGCTGTAGGGGGGCTTCACCAGGTCTTTGGGGGCTGAGGGCTGGTGGTGGTGGTGGTAGGGGCCGTAAGACCTGTTCATGCCCGGGGTGTACTGCTCGTGCCCGGGGTAGACGCCCATGGGGGCAGTCATGGGGCTGTAGGTGCCAGCTGCTCGGTAGTAGTTCTGCTCGCTCAGGTAGGGCACGACCCCCAGGGCATTGTCAGCCACAGAGTAACGGGCCTGCATGGTGGATCCCCGGGCACCAGACCAGTCCAGAGGGGCCAGGTACTCAGCTCAGGAGCATCCTCCCCGGCTGGGGCCCCTGAGAGTCCGCGGAGGGTCCGGAGAGAGTCCGCTGAGGGGCCGCTCGCTGCTCCAACTTCTCAGCTCTGCTCAAACTTTCCAAACTTTTTTTCTGGGAGCCGAAGCTTTTACTTTCAGGAAACCACGCCCCTTCCCACAGCTCCCAGCCAATCCAGGGCAACAGGATCTCAGCTCAAAAGTTTCAACTTTTTTTTTTTTCTTGATTTCTCCAAAAAAGGAGGAAACGAACAGATTTTAACCTGAAAACTCGAAAATCTAGAAGGTGAAGAGAAGTCACTGCAAAACTAGAAAGACTGTAACTTCCATGTCACTGCATTATATTTATATACATTGTAACATACAAATCCTTTTATTGTATTTATACAGATTGTAACATGTATCCCTACATTATATTTACATACATTGTATCAGTGCATTATATTTATATACATTGTATCAGTGCATTATATTTATATACATTGTATCAGTGCATTATATTTATTTACATTGTATCAGTGCATTATATTTATACACATTGTATCAGTGCATTATATTTATTTACATTGTATCAGTGCATTATATTTATATACATTGTATCAGTGCATTATATTTATTTACATTGTATCAGTGCATTATATTTATATACATTGTATCAGTGCATTATATTTATATACATTGTATCAGTGCATTATATTTATACACATTGTATCAGTGCATTATATTTATACACATTGTATCAGTGCATTATATTTATATACATTGTATCAGTGCATTATATGTATACACATTGTATCAGTGCATTATATTTATACACATTGTATCAGTGCATTATATTTATATACACATCCCTTTATTGTATTTATACACATTGTAACATGTCCCTACATTATATTTATATACATTGTAACATACACATTCCAGTATTATATTTATATACATTGTATCAGTACATTATATTTATATACATTGTAACATACACATCCCTTTATTGTATTTATATACATTGTAACATCCACATTCCAGCATTATATTTACATACATCACTGCAGTGTAACATTGTATCGTGTCTGCCATTGTAACAACCTGTCATTGGGCTGTAATTTCGTAACAATGTTTCTCTGTAACATTCGTATCCCTGGTACATAACGAAATAGCAGTGATACATTATATATACATTGCTTTTCGAGCATTATACCTCGGTAACATTAGATCTCCTGTCACATTTACAGTATAACGGTAAGGCTGTGTCTTTACTGTAGCATTTATTCCCGGATAGTTACATTGTATCAGTGCCTGGAGCATGTATCTACTGTACCCCTGGATGGTAACATTGTTACAACAGTTAACACTGTATCTCTGTAATATTATAACACTCATACAACGGGAAGGGAACATTATCTGTGGTAACTGCCTCCAAAGCTCTTCTTACCTTATTACATTGTATCTTTTTATATTTAATTTTTACCTTATTACATTGTATCTTTTTATATTTAATTTTACCTTATTACATTGTATCTTTTTATATTACATTTTACCTTATAACGCTGTGTCTTTCTCTCCCCCATAAATGTGTATATTTAGTATAACATCTTACCTTATAACTTTGCATCTTTTTATATTTCATCCCATCTCGGTAACTTTGTATCTTTTTCTACATCTGACTTTAGAACACTGCATCTTTATAGCATCTCTGGGTAACTTTGTATCTTTGTATCTTTCGCTCCCCTATGCTATCCTCTGTTCTCCAGCCTGTGTGCCCCTTCCCTCAGATACTTCTCTGCTGTCGTGATACGTCCTATGTCGGGACATTATTTCTTCCTTTCTATCCTGTGATGTCGGGTTTATTGTCACCATCGATGATTTCCCAGGACAAGATGATGAGGAAAACCTGTCTTTAGTGATAATTTATTCCTTCACAGTCCCGTATGTTACAGTTTATTATTATGCACTCAGTCATCAGCCTGGGAGATTTTATATTTTGTCGCAGTTTTGCATTATGACCCTCTGCGCCATTTCCTTCTCAGAGATAACCGATCGGTCCAGGGTCATTCACACGATTATTTGTGATGAAGATGACAGCAGGAGGACCCCCATCATCGTCACAGATGGGGATTGTAGTCTCTCCTCGCCGGGGATCCCTCCAGTATCTGCAGGGTAATATCTTCCACATGGATCTGCTCATTACAGGTAACCGGATCCTGCGTTTATTTAATGTAACACTTTGTGTTTTCACACGGCGGGGGGGCACGGGGGGGGGTCCCTGGATTCAGGATGAAGAGTTCACAGTGACCTGTATGAGGCTCCTGCGCTGACACACTGTCACAGCAGCCTCAGCAGAAAACAGACTGAAGCCCCCCCCCCCCTATTATTTATTATTCACCCGCTGATAATTACCAGAGATTTCCATAATGTCCTCTCTTCTGCTGCAGTAAATTGGCATTTATTATGTTGCACTTTGTAATAATAATAAATAATAAAAGAAACATGGGAGCTTACATAGGACTGCCCTTCAAATACTTTGTGTTATGTGTAATTACATAGGACTGCACTATCTGTACTCAGGTATCATTATATGTAATATTACATAGGACTGCAGGTCATATCTAATGCATTATCTGTACTCAGTTATCATCATATATAAATATTACATAGGACTGCAGGTAATATATAATGCATTATATGTACTCAGTTATCATCATATATAAATATTACATAGGACTGCAGGTAATATATAATGCATTATATGTACTCAGTTATCATATATTATATGTAATATTACATAGGACTGCCCTTCAATTACCGTGTGTTATGTGTAATTACATAGGACTGCATTATCTGCACTCAGTTATCAAAATATATGTAATATTACATAGGACTGCCGGTAATATCGAATGCATTATCTGTATTGTCATATACAAAGAATTCAGGAAATCCTCAGACCCTTTCACTTTTTTCACATTATTTTATATTCCTCCTTGCGCTAAAAGAAAAAAAAAAATCAAGTTTTCCCCCTTAATAAAAATTAAAACAAAATTTTACAAATGTTTGCAGATGCAATAAAAAGGGAAAACTAAAATTTTTCCTGGAAATAAGTCTTCAGCCCCTGAGTAAAGGGGCTGAAGACTTATGTCCTGAGTAAAGGGGCTGAAGACTTATGTCCTGAGTAAAGGGGCTGAAGACTTATGTCCTGAGTAAAGGGTTTGAAGACTTATGTTCTGAGTAAAGGGGCTGAAGACTTATGTCCCGAGTAAAGGGGATGAAGACTTATGTCCCGAGTAAAGGGGCTGAAGACTTATGTCCCGAGTGAAGGGGCTGAAGACTTATGTCCCGAGTAAAGGGGCTGAAGACTTATGTCCCGAGTAAAGGGGCTGAAGACTTATGTCCTGAGTAAAGGGGCTGAAGACTTATGTCCTGAGTAAAGGGGCTGAAGACTTATGTGCTGAGTAAAGGGTTTGAAGACTTATGTCCTGAGTAAAGGGGCTGAAGACTTATGTCCTGAGTAAAGGGGCTGAAGACTTATGTCCTGAGTAAAGGGGCTGAAGACTTATGTCCCGAGTAAAGGGGCTGAAGACTTATGTCCTGAGTAAAGGGGCTGAAGACTTATGTCCCGAGTAAAGGGGATGAAGACTTATGTCCCGAGTAAAGGGGCTGAAGACTTATGTCCGGAGTAAAGGGGCTGAAGACTTATGTCCTGAGTAAAGGGGCTGAAGACTTATGTGCTGAGTAAAGGGTTTGAAGACTTATGTCCTGAGTAAAGGGGCTGAAGACTTATGCCCTGAGTAAAGGGGCTGAAGACTTATGTCCTGAGTAAAGGGGCTGAAGACTTATGTCCTGAGTAAAGGGGCTGAAGACTTATGTCCTGAGTAAAGGGGCTGAAGACTTATGTCCCGAGTAAAGGGGCTGAAGACTTATGTCCTGAGTAAAGGGGCTGAAGACTTATGTCCCGAGTAAAGGGGATGAAGACTTATGTCCCGAGTAAAGGGGCTGAAGACTTATGTCCCGAGTGAAGGGGCTGAAGACTTATGTCCCGAGTAAAGGGGCTTAAGACTTATGTCCGGAGTAAAGGGGCTGAAGACTTATGTCCTGAGTAAAGGGGCTGAAGACTTATGTCCGGAGTAAAGGGGCTGAAGACTTATGCCCCGAGTAAAGGGGCTGAAGACTTATGCCCCGAGTAAAAGGGCTGAAGACTTATGTCCCGAGTAAAGGGGCTGAAGACTTATGTCCTGAGTAAAGGGGCTGAAGACTTAAAGGGCCGAGTAAAGGGGCTGAAGACTTATGTTCTGAGTAAAGGGGCTGAAGACTTATGCCCCGAGTAAAGGGGCTGAAGACTTATGTCCGGAGTAAAGGGGCTGAAGACTTATGTCCGGAGTAAAGGGGCTGAAGACTTATGTCCTGAGTAAAGGGGCTGAAGACTTATGTCCCGAGTGAAGGGGCTGAAGACTTATGTCCCGAGTAAAGGGGCTGAATACTTATGTCCTGAGTAAAGGGGCTGAATACTTATGTGCCGAGTTAAGGGGCTGAAGACTTATGTCCTGAGTAAAGGGGCTGAAGACTTATGTCCCGCGTAAAGGGGTTGAATACTTATGTCCTGAGTAAAGGGGCTGAAGACTTATGTCCCGAGTAAAGGGGCTGAAGACTTATGTGCCGAGTAAAGGGGCTGAAGACTTATGTGCCGAGTAAAGGGGCTGAAGACTTATGTCCGGAGTAAAAGGGCTAAAGACTTATGTCCCGCGTAAAGGGGTTGAATACTTATGTCCTGAGTAAAGGGGCTGAAGACTTATGTCCCGAGTAAAGGGGCTGAAGACTTATGTGCCGAGTAAAGGGGCTGAAGACTTATGTGCCGAGTAAAGGGGCTGAAGACTTATGTCCCGAGTAAAGGGCTGAAGACTTATGTCCCGAGTAAAGGGGCTGAAGACTTATGTCCCGAGTAAAGGGGCTGAAGACTTATGTCCCGAGTAAGGCTACATGCACACGACCGTTGCCTGCCTCCGCGTCCGCTCCTCCTTGAAATTTTGCGTCCGTCAAAAAAAACGGATGACGGACCGTTTTTTTTGACGGACCATTTTTTTGACGGATCCATTGTAAAAATGCCTATCCTTGTCCGCAAACGTGAAAATAATAGGACATGCACTATTTTTTTGACGGAATGAAAACACGGATCACGGATGCGGAACACAAACGGTTGACCATCCGCATTTTTTGACGGACCCATTGAAATGAATGGGGAAGCATCCAATCCGTGAAAAAAAACGGAACGGACGCGGAAACAAACAACGGTCGTGTGCATGGGGCCTAAAGGGGTTGAATACTTATGTCCTGAGTAAAGGGGCTGAAGACTTATGTGCCGAGTAAAGGGGCTGAAGACTTATGTCCCGAGTAAAGGGGCTGAAGACTTATGTGCCGAGTAAAGGGGCTGAAGACTTATGTCCTGAGTAAAGGGGCTGAAGACTTATGTCCGGAGTAAAAGGGCTGAAGACTTATGTCCCGCGTAAAGGGGTTGAATACTTATGTCCTGAGTAAAGGGGCTGAAGACTTATGTCCCGAGTAAAGGGGCTGAAGACTTATGTGCCGAGTAAAGGGGCTGAAGACTTATGTGCCGAGTAAAGGGGCTGAAGACTTATGTCCCGAGTAAAGGGGATGAAGACTTATGTCCCGAGTAAAGGGGCTGAAGACTTATGTCCCGAGTGAAGGGGCTGAAGACTTATGTCCCGAGTAAAGGGGCTGAATACTTATGTCCTGAGTAAAGGGGCTGAATACTTATGTCCCGAGTGAAGGGGCTGAAGACTTATGTGCCGAGTAAAGGGGCTGAAGACTTATGTCCCGAGTAAAGGGGCTGAAGACTTATGTCCCGAGTAAAGGGGCTGAAGACTTATGTCCGGAGTAAAGGGGCTGAAGACTTATGTCCCGAGTAAAGGGGCTGAAGACTTATGTCCCGAGTAAAGGGGCTGAAGACTTATGTCCCGAGTAAAGGGGTTGAATACTTATGTCCTGAGTAAAGGGGCTGAAGACTTATGTGCCGAGTAAAGGGGCTGAAGACTTATGTCCCGAGTAAAGGGGCTGAAGACTTATGTCCCGAGTAAAGGGGCTGAAGACTTATGTCCGGAGTAAAGGGGGCTGAAGACTTATGTTCCGAGTAAAGTGAGAAACTTATAGCACAAGGAGAGAGAGAATAAAATGTGAGGAAAGTGAGAGGGCGTGAGGACTTTCTGAATGCACTGTATTATATGTACTATTACATAGGACTGCAGGTAACATCTGAATGATCTTCCCTTACTCAGATCAATATGTAGAATGACTCCGGCATCACATGGGCTTGTACCGAGTGGGTATAGAAGGGTTAATATGTACTGGTCCAGTGCAGTAATACGGAGAAGTAATCGTATACTGGAGCCTCTTATGAGACCCTTCCCCCGGGTTTTCCACATTTTATTGAGTCCAAAAATAAACCTGAAAACACTAAAACCCTCTAGAAAATTTGCTAAAATGGTGACTTATTCTAACGTGGTATTAGGGCGCCGCCTATGGGTGAAAACATAGAATCTCAATGGACATGAGCCTCTCTGCAGGATGAGAGGGGAGGTGCTGCCATCTGGTGGCACTGTCAGAAATCTGCAGCATAGGAGTATGTTCACATGGAAAAATCTGACGTGTAGTGAGCCTCATTCACACGTCAGTGTTCGGTCAGTGATTTCCATCAGGGATTGTGAGCCAAAACCAGGACTGGAGCCTCCGCAGACATAGGGAATAAGGGAAAGACCTGCTCCTGTTCTGTGGTTAGAGGCGCTCAAAATCACTGACCGAACACTGACGTGTGAATGAGGCCAAACACTGACAGCCCAGCGATTGTGAGCCAAAACCAGGACTGGAGCCTCCGCAGACATAAGGGAAATATCTGCTCCTGTTCTGTGATCAGAGCCGCTCCTGGTTTTGGCTCAAAATCACTGACCGAACACTGACGTGTGAATGAGGCCAAACACTGACAGCCCAGCGATTGTGAGCCAAAACCAGGACTGGAGCCTCCGCAGACATAAGGGAAATATCTGCTCCTGTTCTGTGATCAGAGCCGCTCCTGGTTTTGGCTCAAAATCACTGATGGAAATCACTGACCGAACACTGACGCGTGAATGAGGCCTTATGCTGACGCGCAGATTTAGGCCTCCTGTACACGAAGTTATGCCCTCCGTGAGCGGGCCATATGTCCCGGAGCGGCATTGATCGAGCACACGGGACGCAGCATCATAGATTACAATGATCATGAGTTGCGGACAATAGCCCCGCAGGCGGCCCGACGTGCACCGCATCATTGTAACCGGTGTGCTCCGTGCGCTCGATCCGCGTGAGCATGGAGTGCATGCAATAGTCTGCAGAAAAGGAGGGGAAGGAGAAATGTTCTGCAGATCTCTAGAGAGGTCAGAGGTGTAATATTCTGCAGGATATATCACTGTGTATCTGTCAGGAGGTAGAGAGGACAGAGCGATGTTCTGCAGATCTCTAGAGAGGTCAGTGGTGTAATAATCTGCAGGATATATCACTATGTATCTGTCAGGAGGTAGAGAGGACAGAGCGATGTTCTGCAGATCTCTAGAGAGGTCAGTGGTGTAATAATCTGCAGGATATATCACTGTGTATCTGTCAGGAGGTAGAGAGGACAGAGCGATGTTCTGCAGATCTCTAGAGAGGTCAGTGGTGTAATAATCTGCAGGAGCTATCACTATGTATCTGTGAGGAGGTAGAGAGGACAGAGCGATGTTCTGCAGATCTCTAGAGAGGTCAGAGGTGTAATAATCTGCAGGATATATCACTGTGTATCTGTCAGGAGTAGTGATGAGCAGCATAGGAAATATTCGAATTTGTGATATTTTGTGAATTTTTGGCTAAATATTTAAATATTTATTTATTTGCGAATTCGAGAATTCGTGATCTCCAGTCATTATTTACTTGATATCGAAAATTGCCAATGTAATATATTCGCGATAAAAATTCACGATTAGAATATTCGCGATCAATACTATTTGCGAATACAAAGATATAGCACTATATTCTAAATATTCGCGAATTCTTGAAGTGGCGATATTCGCGATTAAAATTCGCATTTTGAATATTTGCGCTCAACACTAGTCAGGAGGTGGAGAGGACAGAGCGATGTTCTGCAGATCTCTGGAGGCATCAGAGGTGTAATAATCTGCAGGGTATGAAATGACTTCTGTAGTGTTCTGGCTGTAACACGTTTCCTGGGCTTTTAACCCTTTCATGGCTTCAGCTGTCTCTCTCTGTCCGCAAAATGCAGATCTGCAAAAAATATGGATTATGTCTGTGTGACATCCATGTTGTATCCGTTTTTTTGGGCGGATCCGTTGTAACAATGCCTGTCCTTGTCTGCGAAATGAGTCTTTTTTGCAGTATTATATGGACATTGTATGCTAGCATTATGTAGGCACTGTATGGCAGTATTACATGGACATTGTGAGGCAGTATTATATGGACATGATATGGTAGGATTATGTGGACATTGTGTGGTAGTATTATATAGATATTGGCATTGTATGGGAATAACACATGGACATTGTATGCTAGTATTATGTAGGCATTATATGGCAGTATAACATGGACGATGTATGACAGTATTATATGGACATTGTAGGTTAATATTACATAAGCACTGTATAGTAGTATTTTGTAGGCATTGTGGAGTAGTATTATACAGATATTGTATGGTAGTATTATGTAGGCACTGTATGGCAGTATTATATGGACACTATATGGTAGTATTATACAGATATTGTATGGTAGTATTATGTAGGCACTGTATGGCAGTATTATATCGACACTATATGGTAGTATTATACAGATATTGTATGGTAGTATTATGTAGGCACTGTATGGCAGTATTATATGGACACTATATGGTAGTATTATGCAGATATTGTATGGTAGTATTATGTAGGCACTGTATGGCAGTATTATATGGACACTATATGGTAGTATTATGCAGATATTGTATGGTAGTATTATGTAGGCACTGTATGGCAGTATTATATGGACACTATATGGTAGTATTATGCAGATATTGTATGGTAGTATTATGTAGGCACTGTATGGCAGTATTATATGGACACTATATGGTAGTATCCTAAAGGTACTGAATAGCATTGTTATATGAGTATTGTATAACAGTTTGTTGAGGGCATTAGTTCGCAGACAGTGGATTGCAGTATTACCAGTGCATTGTATGACCCCATTATGTAGGCGCTGATGACGGTTTCCAGTTGCTCTTCCCTCTGCAGGGGTCCAGAGTTGGAGGACCCCCTCCTGTGACATTTTGATTGGATGACACTTGTCAGGCACATTATAATCCATGGCTGAATATCATCGGGCAAGGTCCCAGTTGTCTCGTTATACAGATTGGACATCGCGGTGGCCTCGTGTTTGGTGGCTGCTGGGAAGTTGTGTTATAGATTTCCTGTCACCTTCATCTATTGCTGCCGTACAGACCATAGTCAGACATTGCCAAGAGCCGGTGTTCTGAGAAAAAACCTTACCTTGAAAAAAAAGCTTACCCCACGTGACTTTCGGGGGGGTGTTGGGGGCGTGCGCCTTCGCGCTTGCGCAGTACAACGGGCGACCAGGAACTTAGTGAACTCAAGATACAGTGCGCGTGAGAATGATGCGCATGCGCTGTCAGGGTTAAGGAGATTTCACATTATTTCGACATGTAAAAAATCTCCTTACCCTGACATTGCGCACGCGCGGATTTTCCGCACTACACAGCGCGCATTAGATTATATTAATTGCTGGCTGGCTTATAGCAGGGGGGTGGTTGCAGCATATTGGGGGGCAATGACCTGCCAGAAGCCGGACAGCAATTAATGTAATGCGCGCTATGTAGTGATATATGTTAGAAAATCCACGCGTGCGCAGTGTCAGGGTAAGGAGATTTTTTACATGTCACGCGCACTGTATCTTGAGTTCACTAAGTTCCTGGTCGCCCATTGTACTGCGCCAGCGCAGAGGCGCACACCCCCGGAAGTCACGTGAGGTAAGGTTCTTTTTCAAGGTAAGGTTTTTTCTCAGAACACCGGCGACTCCAGCGATTGATCAGTCTGTGGCGCCATCTAGTGCCAGATATGAGTACGGAAGATTTAAAAGCTCTGCTCCAAGCCTTGCTTCACCCTGAGGGCTCATGCACACGACCGTATTTTCTTTCCGCTTCCCTTCCGTTTTTTTGCGGACTGTATGCGGAACCATTCACTTCAATGGGGCTGTAGAAAATACGGAAGTTACTCCGTGTGCATTCCGTTTCTGTTTGTCCGCATGGCCGTTCTGCAAAAAAGTAGTGCATGTCCTATCATTGTACATAAATCACAGTCCGAGGCCCCATTCAAGTCAATGGATCCGCAAACAATACGGAACGCACGAACGTATGTCATCCGTATTTCATCCGTATTTTGCAGAAACATACGGTAGAAATGCTATGCCCAGCCCATATTGCTCATGTGTTTGGTGATTAATAAGTTACTGTCCTACCATTGGGACCCCCACTGATCACAAGAACAGGGGCCCGTACCCCTTGCAGGCCCTTTGCGTCTTCCCATAAGTGACTGGAGGGGCCAGTCCCACAAGTGCGCAATCGCTCTGTTCATTTCTATGAGAGATTCTGGAGTACTGGATGGCAATCTCCGAAACGCCCACAGACACGAATGGAGCGGCTGCACGTATGTGCGACCGGCCACTCCGCTCATTTCAGGGGAGCAGCAAGGGGCCCCTGTTATTGTGATCAGTGCGGGTCCTAGAGGTAGGACTCCCCCCAATCTGATAGTTAGCCCCGATCCTGTGGAGCTAACCAGTACCTACTGGAATACCCTTTAATCTATTGGAAGCTGGAAAATGAGCAAGCGTAAGGATGGCAGTGACTTGTAGATGCTGGAGCTGGAGCAATGGAAGAAGGCGGCCCGGTCTGATGAATCAGGTTACATCACGCGGACGGCCGGGTGGGTGTCACTTACCTGGAGAAGAGATGGCACCAGGTGCACTATGGGAAAAAGACAAGCCAGCGAAGGCAGTGTGATGCTCTGGGTCCTGGCATCACCTACCTAAGCACTGTACAGACAAACACCCCCTTCACAGCAGCAGTGGCCCCTAAGGGCTCTTTCAGCAGGATGATGCCCCGGCCACGCAGCAGAAGCTGACCAGAAATCAGAGACAAGCTACTGCAACGCAGAGGGTGAAATCCGCAGCCATTTCGGCAGCCGAAAATGTGACAAAGGTTGAATGAATAAGGCTACATGCACACGAACGTACTTTGTTTACATGTCCGTTCTGGGGTTTTTTTGCGAATAGGATGCGGACCCATTCATTTCAATGGGTCCGCAAAAAATGCTGACAGCACACCGTGTACTATCCGCATCCGTATGTCTCGTAGCCTGGCAAAAAAAAAAAAATGGAGCGTGTCCTTTACTTGTCCATTTTGCGAACAATGATAGGCATTATTACAATGGATCCGCAAAAAAAAAAACGATCCGCAAATACAGACGTCATCCGTTATTTTTGTGGATCCATACATTTGTGTGCATGTAGCCTAACTGTGGATATGAATGTGGATTTTATCTTTTCCACTGCAAAGGGTTAAATCTGTGGGGGAAGTCAGCAGCATAAATCACCTGGAGATTTCAAATCTGCGTCACAGGACAGTTCACAATAAGGAGTTTTTATTCCGTGCACGGTTGAGAACCTGTGAAATGCTGCAGATACGCTGCATGTGAACGCGCCCTAGTTAGAGATGAGCGAACTTCAAAAATTAGTTCGGCGTTCGGCGTTCAGGTTGTGGTTATCGCCGCATCCCGTTATGGATTCCACTACCGCGGACTATCCCGGCATATGGAATCCATAAGGGGCGGCTTCCACGAACCCGAACTTTGGAAAAGCCGAAGGACCTGGGGTGACGTCACCATCATGTGATCAGTGCAGGGGGCGCCCCCTGCACTGATCACAAGCCCTAGTATATAAGCCCCTACCCTGGAGCCGGCAGCTATGAGAGCAGAGGGAGGTGCAGTTCTCACAAGTTTGACCTCTTCAGGCCACTGTAGACTCAGCGCAGACACGTGGAAGGAGCAGCAGAACATGGAGCCTGCCATCCGAGTCAGAGCTGGTGAGCAGCACATATACCGTATACAGCCGGGAGAGGCATCCAGTGTGACCGAGCAACATAGTAACACAAGTGCATAGTAATATAGTAACATAGTAACACAGGGACATAGTGATATAGTAATATAGTAACACAGGGACATAGTGATATAGTAACATAGTAACACAGGGACATAGTAATATAGTAACATAGTAACAAAGGACATAGTAATATAGTAACATAGTAACACAGGGACATAGTGATATAGTAACATAGTAACACAGGGACATAGTGATATAGTAACATAGTAACACAGGGACATAGTGATATAGTAACATAGTAACACAGGGACATAGTGATATAGTAACACAAGGAGATAGTGATATAGTAACATAGTAACAAAGGACATAGTAATATAGTAACATAGTAACACAGGGACATAGTGATATAGTAACATAGTAACACAAGGAGATAGTGATATAGTAACACAAGGACATAGTAATATAGTAACATAGTAACACAGGGACATAGTGATATAGTAACATAGTAACACAGGGACATAGTAATATAGTAACATAGTAACAAAGGACATAGTAATATAGTAACATAGTAACACAGGGACATAGTGATATAGTAACATAGTAACACAAGGAGATAGTGATATAGTAACACAAGGACATAGTAATATAGTAACATAGTAACACAGGGACATAGTGATATAGTAACATAGTAACACAGGGACATAGTGATATAGTAACATAGTAACACAAGGACATAGTAATATAGTAACATAGTAACACAGGGACATAGTGATATAGTAACATAGTAACACAGGGACATAGTGATATAGTAACATAGTAACACAGGGACATAGTGATATAGTAACACAAGGAGATAGTGATATAGTAACACAGGGACATAGTAATATAGTAACATAGTAACACAGGGACATAGTGATATAGTAACATAGTGACACAAGGACATAGTAATATAGTAACACAGGGACATAGTAATATAGTAACATAGTAACACAGGGACATAGTGATATAGTAACACAGGGACATAGTAATATAGTAACATAGTAACACAGGGACATAGTGATATAGTAACACAAGGACATAGTAATATAGTAACACAGGGACATAGTAATATAGCTACTAGGGAGGAGTGAATCGACTTCGGATAAAACATCCAAAGTCGATTCGCATAAAACTTCGTTTGAATACTGTATGGAGTGAGCGCTCCGTACAGTATTAGAATGTATTGGCTCAGATGAGCCGAAGTTATTACTTAGCAAAGTCTCGCGAGACTTCAGGTAAATACTTCAAAAATGAATGTCTACTGTTAAAAACCTTTTCCCGAACTCTGGTTCGGTTCCATAAAAATTAATTTTTGAAGTTATAACTTTGTAACAACGCTCGCTCCGTACAGTATTCAAACGAAGATTTATGCGATCCCCTCATCCCTAATAGTAACACAAGGACATAGTAATATAGTTACGTAGTAAGGGCGGGTTTGCATCAGCGATAGTAATTCCGTTCTGTTCCCTTATAATGGAATATAACAGGACTTTTTTTTCCGTCGCACATAACAGAACAAAACGGAGCTGTTATTTGTGCCCATAGAATGTATTAGGCAGAGCAAAACACGGATGCTGGCCATATGCGTTCTGCAATTTGCGGAACAGAATGGGTCGCCCATTATAGAAATGCCTATTCTTATCCACAAAACGGACAAGAGTAGGACCAGTTCAAGTTTTTATTTTTTTTGCAGGGTCACAGAATGGAGCAACGGATGTGTGCAACACACGGAGTGCTGTCCTCATCTTTTGCAGCCCCATTGAAGTGAATGGGGCCGCGTCCGAGCCACAAAAAATGCTACTCGGATGCGGACCAACACATAGTGATAATCTACATGGTAACACAATACACTGATAGTCTATATAGTAACAGTGCAATACAGACAGTAGTACTGGTATTATAGTAACGGCGATATGGTAAGAGTCCGGTTAGAATCCTATTAACCCCTTTTCCCACGAGGTAGAAGTCGGGGTGTCCTCATGTTAGGAGTCGACATTTGCTTGCTGTCCTGTAATATCCTACATCCCCCCAGCTCCCTGCCCTCCATTAGTGATGAGCGGCAGGGGCAATATTCGAATTCGCGATATTTCGTGATTATTTGGGCGAAAATTCGCAAATTCGTAATCTCATCATTATTTTCTTGATTGCGAAAATTTGCATAAAAATTTGCATAATTTTTATGCAATTTTTATGCAAATGTTTGCGAATTTTTATGCGAATTTTCGCTATCAGAAAATAATGACATTATTTTCTTGCTTGCGAAAATCTGTATATAAAAAATTCGCATAAAAACGAATATTCGCAATTGCGAATATATTTTGCGATATTCTAAATATTCGCAAGATTAAAATTCGCAATTCGAAAATTCGTGATCAACACTACCCTCCATACCTGGGGTCTTCACATTTGTCCCTTCCCAGATACAGACCTTTACATTTCTCAGAGGAATCACTTTTCTCTCGGAGCCTCCAACTTATCCCGGTTGCTCACTATGACCAGATCAGGTCTGTGTACCTACCTCACACCCACCCTGTGCATATATATATATATATATATAATCCTCAGACAGGGTCAGTAATACTGCCCCCCGTGGTCCCCACTGGTAACTACACCCACCACCGGCCATCATGTGACCTGCCTGCATCTTCTCTCTCTCCAGGATGCAGTAAATGGGACATTCGCCAGAAGGTTTGGGATTATATGGAACACAATGATCTGGCTGATTTCCCGCGCCCCGTACATCACCGCATCCCCAACTTCAAGGTACAAGTACACACAGGAGGTTACTCCCATGAGAGATTAAAACCCATCCTGCCCCTGTCATGCTCACGCAGCAGAAAGTTTGTTACAAATGTATCCAGAAAATAGTCTGGACTCTAGATTGATACATTTTACTTGTGCTGATACATTGTAGCAACAGATGATGAGAACCCTGAGTTTACCTATATCGGATACCATTGTAACAAACTCTCAGCTGTGAGAATTCAGTGAGCCAGTCTGGATTTTTCACCTCTGCATGAAAACAGGAATGTTCAAATCACTGACAGCAAGCATAAATGGTGAGGAACTGAAGCTCTAAGTGTATTACAGATATGTAGAACTTGGGTTTTAATTCTGTTTGATATTAAAGATTTGCGCCCTCCGCCATCACTAGAGGGCTGTGACGTCGACGTCACTAGGGCCGGACTGGGCCACCTGCTGGGTCGTTTGTAGGTCAAAACATTTGGGGCTCGAGCCCGGGGATGTTTTGTCCAGGGCCCCGAAAGTAGTGACCATCGTGCAACTGTATTGCAGTCCCCATTTGAATAGCGCAGCAGCCATTAGAACCAATGGTTCCCTGCCGTTCACTCTCATAGGCCACTAGACCTGAAGCCTATAAGGCAGGGCAGGCGCGAAGGGGCAGACTGGAGCATGGAGCGACACTCAGGTGAGCATTTTATGTTTTTTATTCTTTCACTTTTGGCGCAATATAACTAGAGATGAGCGAATTTCTCAAAAATTTGATTTGGCCGGTTCGCTGAATTTTCATCGATCTGAATTTATTTGCGGCGAATCGCATTAAAAAACTATTTCCGGGCTGCAGAGAGCCTTTATAGGGGTGTAGAACACTGTGCCTTCCAGTAACAGGCATAGGGAGTCTGCTGTGGTAGTGAAATAATACTGTGAGTCTGTATGACATGCAGATGACAGGCGTCGCTCTTAGGATCACTGCACACTTCACTTATTTGGTCAGTCACGGGGCCAAAACGAACCAAATAACTGAAGTGTGAACTCAGCCTTACAGGTCGACGTCTCTCCTTTTACAACGTCGTCAGCTGATTCCACATAGATCTCTACAGAACCTGTTCTATTAAACGCTTATATAAGTAGAGCCCCCGACAGAGTGGAGAGGATGTCAGCAGTAAGTTTGTGTTGATGTCACAGATTTTTTTGCCTTCCTCTGATCCGTCAGAACAATAACCACCAAAAAACGGATCCTGTCTGTGGAGCATCCGCCTTTACTCGGTCAGCATTTTCTCAGTAATCCATCAGTATTGCTAAAGCCCAAAAAAACAGGAGTGGATCCAAAACAGAGATGACACGTGAATGGAATATTTGCATGTCTTCTGTGTTTTGAACCCACTCCTGCTTTTGGCTACCAAATCATAAGCCAATTCTGATGCAAAATAGGGACCATGTCATGCAGGCCTTACAGCTGCTACATAGACGGAATCCGTTGTACGTCTCATTTTTCCTTCCTTCTGACAGATCAGAAGAAGGCTCAAATAAATGATGATGTCAGCCAGGCCGAAAGGCAAAATAGTGGTCCAGTCATGAAGTGGGGAGGGTAAAAACAGCATGAGCGGTCCACAGAGTGGTCCTATGACATAGTGGTGAGGTGGAAGCAGCATGAGGAGACCACAGAGTGGCCCAATGACAGAGTCTGGAGGTGGCAGCAGCATCAGGAGGAGGCCACAGGGTGGCACAATGACAGTGTAGAGGTGGCAGCAGCATGAGGAGGCCACAGAATGGCACAATAACCGAGTGTGGAGGTGGCAGCAGCAGCATCGGGAGACCACAGAGTGGCAAGGTGACATAGTGTGGAGGTGGCAGCAGCATCAGGAGACCACAGAGTGGCAAGGTGACATAGTATGGAGGTGGCAGCAGCATCAGGAGACCACAGAGTGGCAAGGTGACATAGTGTGGAGGTGAATGGCAATACCAGTACCAGCTGAAGATGGTGGGTGAAAGAAGGAAGGCTATAAGATGTAGACACCACGTATCCAGTCCCCTGACCAGCCAGATTTACCAGCATCTGTCCCAGGACATGAAGCAGTGGAATGACATTGGTAATCCCGTAGTCCTGGCGACTGACAAATAACGTGGCCTCCTCAAAGGGCCTGAGCCAACGGCAGGTGTCACGCATGAGCTGCCACTGGCTGACATCGAAGTTACACAGGGGAGCACTCCTGTCCGCTTGGATCATCAAGAAATCGTTTATGGGCTTTCTCTGTTCGTATAGTCGGTCCAACATATGGTGGGTGGAATTCCAATGGGTGGAAAGTCGTATATCAGCCTATGTTGGGGGATGTCGTTCTGCCGCTGCAGCTCAAGTTGGGTGTGCTTGGCATTGTACGAGTGGCTGAAATGCATGCAACGTTTCCTGGCCTTTTCTCGCAGATGAGTAGAGACTTCAGGAACCGCTTGACAACCAGATTGAACACGTGCCATGCAGGGCGCATGGCTCAGACCTCCTTGACGCTATTTTTGAAAACTTCAATAAAAATTTTGTGCTAAAAAATAAATCAGCGCTCATCTACCTTACACTCAGCTTCGGTAACAGGCAATGCGGGCGGCGCTCACTCACTGACATCACGCGCCTGTACTGCCTAGTGGGAGGAGCATGCACGTGACATCAGTAAGTGAGCGCCGCCCGCACTGCCTGTTACCGAAGCTGAGTGTAAGGTAGATGAGCGCTGATTTAAAGTTAAAGTTACTGCAGGATACCGATTACAGATTACAAATATACACTCCTGTGAGCGGCGGGGCCGGTGTAGCGTACAGTTACTGGCTTTGGCTGGTTTGGCTCCCGACCTCCCACTGCTGCCACCCTGCTGACTCCCGGCCATGCTAGCGACTTGCTGGCTCCACCGCTGCCTCACGGGCAAGCTGCCACCCTCTTCTCCTGATGATGATGAAGCCCCTTCGTCACCGGCTCCCAGTTGCGATCGGCTTCATCATCATCGAGTAGTGTCTTCATGTCACTGATGTCCTCCTCAACCGTCTCTGGGTCAGGAGCCTGACCGCTCGCAACACCAGCTCCCACGCTGCTCTCCTCATCACGAATTGCCCGCCTAGCGGAGGAAGCGGCGGATGTCTCCTCCAGATCTTCGCTGGGCAGTAGCTGCTGACTGTCCTCTAGTAGCTCGTCCTCGCTGTATAGTGGAGCTGAGCCAACAGCATACAATACTTCTCTGACTGAGGGAACAGAAAAGGACAGAGGCAGGCAGAGGACAGGTGAGGGCACGGGGCCTGCTCCCGGGCCGTGCCAACTAAGGGTTGTGTCTGACCAACCCACCGACTGTTGGCTGGGGGTGTCTGATGTTACTTGGGATAAAGTGGATGATCGAGTCAACCATTCAAGAACTGCTGGGTAGCTGGTCAAGACACGACCGATAGATGACACCGGGAGCTCAGGCCTCTCGAAGTGACCCCTGCTGCCACCCCCCCCCCCCCCTTACTCTGCTGTTACCTCTGCCTGCGTCAGAAACATTTAGGCCTCTGCCACTCCCCTGTGCAGGGCCTGGCACTTCTCTGTCTGACATAGGCCTCTTGCACACGACCGTAAGGCTTTTTAAGTAATTTGCGGTCTGCAAAAAACGGATCCGTAAAAAATACAGATGATGTCCGTGTGCATTCCGGTTTTTGTGGAACGGAACAGCTGGCCCCTGATAGAACAGTCCTATCCTTGTCCGTTATACGGACAATAATAGGACATGTTCTATCTTTGAACGGAACGGAAAAACAGAAATACGGAAACGGAAAGCATACGGAGAACTTTTATTTTTGCATATCCATTGAAATGAATGGTTCTGTATACGGTCTGTATACGGATCGCAAAAAACGGAACTGAAACGGGGAAAAAAATGTTCGCGTGCAAAAGGCCATACTCTTAGATCAAATAGATAAATAAAAAGGAAATTAAAATACCCCAAAAGTCTCTGTAATTTTCTCACCACACAACGTCTAATGAGCCTTTTTTTCCCACTAATACACACCAAAAATGCTTTAGAACATATAACCGCACAACGCAACAGTGGCGGATCCAGATCCTGGTCTCGGGAGGGGCACTTCCGGCGATCGTTACACCCCTGCTCCCATCACTACAGAAATACAGGGTGATACAGCGCCTCATACCTCTTACATCCAGGGTAATACAGCGCCCCATACCTCTTACATCCAGGGTCATACAGCGCCCCATACCTCTTACATCCAGGGTAATACAGCGCCTCATACCTCTTACATACAGGAGAATACAGCACCTCATACCTCTTACATCCAGGGTAATACAGCGCCTCATACCTCTTACATCCAGGGTAATACAGCACCCCATACCTCTTACATCCAGGGTAATACAGCACCTCATACCTCTTACATCAGGGTAATACAGCACCTTATACCTCTTACATCCAGGGTCATACAGCGCCCCATACCTCTTACATCCAGGGTAATACAGCGCCCCATACCTCTTACATCCAGGGTAATACAGCACCTCATACCTCTTACATCAGGGTAATACAGCACCTTATACCTCTTACATCCAGGGTCATACAGCGCCCCATACCTCTTACATCCAGGGTAATACAGCGCCCCATACCTCTTACATCCAGGGTAATATAGCGCCCCATACCTCTTACATCCAGGGTAATACAGCGCCCCATACCTCTTACATCCAGGGAAATACATCGCCCCATACCTCTTACATCCAGGGTCATACAGCACCACATACCTCTTACATACAGGGTAATACAGCACCCCCTACCTCTTACATCCAGGGTAATACAGCGCCCCATATCTCATACATCCAGGGTAATACAGCACCTCCTACCTCTTACATCCAGGGTAATACAGCACCTCATACCTCTTACATCCAGGGTAATACAGCGCCCCATACCTCTTACATCCAGGGTAATACAGCGCCCCATACCTCTTACATCCAGGATCATACAGCTCCACATACCTCTTACATCCAGGGTAATACAGCGCCCCATACCTCTTACATCCAGGGTAATACAGCACCCCATACCTCTTACATCCAGGGTAATACACTACCCCATACCTCTTACATCCAGGGTAATACAACGCCCCATACCTCTTACATCCAGGGTAATACAGCGCCCCATACCACTTACATTCAGGGTCATACTGCGCCCCATACCTCTTACATCCAGGGTCATACAGCGCCTCATACCTCTTACATCCAGGGTAATACAGCGCCCCATACCTCTTACATCCAGGGTAATACAGTGCCCCATACCTCTTACATCCAGGGTCATACAGCGCCCCATACCTCTTACATCCATGGTAATACAGCGCCTCATACCTCTTACATACAGGGTAATACAGCGCCCCATACCTCTTACATCCAGGGTAATATAGCGCCCCATACCTCTTACATCCAGGGTAATACAGCACCTCATACCTCTTACATCCAGGGTAATACAGCGCCCCATACCTCTTACATCCAGGGTAATACAGCGCCCCATACCTCTTACATCCAGGGTCATACAGCGCCCCATACCTCTTACATCCAGGGTCATACAGCGCCCCATACCTCTTACATCCGGGGTCATACAGCGCCTCATACCTCTTACATCCAGGGTAATACAGCACCCCATACCTATTACATCCAGGGTCATACAGCGCCCCATACCTATTACATCCAGGGTAATACAGCGCCCCATACCTCTTACATCCATGGTAATACAGCGCCTCATACCTCTTACATACAGGGTCATACAGCGCCCCATACCTATTACATCCAGGGTAATACAGCGCCCCATACCTCTTACATCCATGGTAATACAGCGCCTCATACCTCTTACATACAGGGTCATACAGCGCCCCATACCTCTTACATCCAGGGTAATACAGCGCCTCATACCTCTTACATACAGGGTCATACAGCGCCCCATACCTCTTACATACATGGAAATACAGTGCCCCCTACCTCTTACATCCAGGGTAATACAGCGCCCCATACCCTTACATCCAGGGTAATACAGCGCCTCATACCTCTTACATACAGGGTCATACAGCGCCCCATACCTCTTACATCCAGGGTCATACAGCGCCTCATACCTCTTACATCCAGGATAATACAGCGCCCCATACCTCTTACATCCAGGGTAATACAGCGCCCCATACCTCTTACATCCAGGGTCATACAGCGCCCCATACCTCTTACACCCAGGGTAATACAGCGCCCCATACCTCTTACATCCATGGTAATACAGCACCTCATACCTCTTACATACAGGGTCATACAGCGCCTCATACCTCTTACATCCAGGGTAATACAGCGCCTCATACCTCTTACATCCAGGGTAATACAGCGCCCCATATCTCTTACATCCATGGTAATACAGCTCCCCATACCTCTTACATCCAGGGTCATACAGCGCCCCATACCTCTTACATCCAGGGTCATACAGCGCCCCATACCTGTTACATCCAGGGTAATACAGCGCCTCATACCTCTTACATACAGGGTCATACAGCGCCCCATACCTCTTACATCCAGGGTAATACAGCGCCCCATACCTCTTACATCCGGGGTCATACAGCACCCCATACCTATTACATCCAGGGTCATAGAGCGCCCCATACCTATTACATCCAGGGTAATACAGCGCCCCATACCTCTTATATCCAGGGTCATACAGCGCCTCATACCTCATACATCCAGGGTCATACAGCGCCTCATACATCCAGGGTAATACAGCACCTCATACCTCTTACATCCAGGTTATGACAGCGCCTCATACCTCATACATCCAGGATAATACAGCGCCCCATACCTCTTACATCCAGGGTCATACAGCGCCCCATACCTCTTACATCCAGGGTAATACAGCGCCCCATACCTCTTACATACAGGAGAATACAGCGCCCCATACCTCTTACATCCAGGGAAATACAGCCCCCCATACCTCTTACATCAGGGTAATACAGCGCCCCATACCTCTTACATCCAGGGTCATACAGCGCCCCATACCTCTTACATCCAGGGTAATACAGCACCCCATACCTCTTACATCCAGGGTAATACAGCGCCCCATATCTCTTACATTCAGGGTAATACAGCGCCTCATACCTCTTACATCCATGGTAATACAGCACCTCATACCTCTTACATACAGGGTCATACAGCGCCTCATACCTCTTACATCCAGGGTAATACAGCGCCTCATACCTCTTACATCCAGGGTAATACAGCGCCTCATACCTCTTACATCCATGGTAATACAGCACCTCATACCTCTTACATACAGGGTCATACAGCGCCTCATACCTCTTACATCCAGGGTAATACAGCGCCTCATACCTCTTACATCCAGGGTAATACAGCGCCCCATATCTCTTACATCCATGGTAATACAGCGCCTCATACCTCTTACATACAGGGTCATACAGCGCCCCATACCTCTTACATCCAGGGTCATACAGCGCCCCATACCTGTTACATCCAGGGTAATACAGCGCCTCATACCTCTTACATACAGGGTCATACAGCGCCCCATACCTCTTACATCCAGGGTAATACAGCGCCCCATACCTCTTACATCCGGGGTCATACAGCACCCCATACCTATTACATCCAGGGTAATACAGCGCCCCATACCTATTACATCCAGGGTAATACAGCGCCCCATACCTCTTATATCCAGGGTCATACAGCTCCTCATACCTCATACATCCAGGGTCATACAGCGCCTCATACATCCAGGGTAATACAGCACCTCATACCTCTTACATCCAGGGTATGACAGCGCCTCTTACCTCATACATCCAGGGTAATACAGCGCCCCATACCTCTTACATCCAGGGTATGACAGCGCCTCATACCTCTTACATCCAGGGTAATACAGCGCCCCATACCTCTTACATCCAGGGTAATACAGCGCCCCATACCTCTTACAGCCAGGATAATACAACACCCCATACCTCTTACATCCAGGGTAATACAGCGCCCCATACCTCTTACATCCAGGGTCATACAGCGCCCCATACCTCTTACATCCAGGGTAATACAGCACCTCATACCTCTTACATACAGGAGAATACAGCGCCCCATACCTCTTACATACAGGGTAATACAGCGCCCCATACCTCTTACATACAGGAGAATACAGCGCCTCATACCTCTTACATCCAGGGTAATACAGCGCCCCATACCTCTTACATCCAGGGTAATACAGTGCCCCATACCTCTTACATCCAGGGTAATACAGCGCCCCATACCTCTTACATCCAGGGTTATACAGCGCCTCATACCTCTTACATCCAGGGTAATACAGCGCCCCATACCTCTTACATCCGGGGTCATACAGCACCCCATACCTATTACATCCAGGGTCATACAGCGTCTCATACCTCTTACATACAGGAGAATACAGCGCCTCATACCTCTTACATACAGGAGAATACAGCGCCCCATACCTCTTACATCCAGGGTAATACAGCTCCCCATACCTCTTACATCCAGAGTCATACAGCGCTCCATACCTCTTACATCCAGGGTAATACAACGCCCCATACCTCTTACATCCAGGGTAATACAGCGCCCCATACCTCTTACATCCAGGGTAATACAGCGCCCCCTACCTCTTACATCCAGGGTAATACAGCGCCCCATACCTCTTACATCCAGGGTAATACAGCGCCCCATACCTCTTACATTCAGGGTAATACAGCACCTCGTACCTCTTACATTCAGGGTAATACAGCGCCCCATACCTCTTACATCCAAGGTAACACAGCGCCTCATACCTCTTACATCCAGGGTCATACAGCGCCTCATACCTCTTACATCCAGGGTCATACAGCGCCCCATACCTCTTACATACAGTGTAATACAGCGCCTCATACCTCTTACATCCAGGGTCATACAGCGCCTCATACCTCTTACATCCAGGGTAATACAGCGCCTCATACCTCTTACATCCAGGATAATACAGCGCCTCATACCTCTTACATCCAGGGTAATACAGCGCCCCATACCTCTTACATCCAGGGTAATACAGCGCCTCATACCTCTTACATCCAGGGTAATACAGCGCCCCATACCTCTTACATCCAGGGTAATACAGTGCCCCATACCTCTTACATCCAGGGTAATACAGCGCCCCATACCTCTTACATCCAGGGTAATACAGCACCTCGTACCTCTTACATCCAGGGTAATACAGCACCCCATACATCTTACATCCAGGGTAATACAGCGCCTCATACCTCTTACATCCAAGGTAATACAGCGCCCCATACCTCTTACATACAGGGTAATACAGCGCCTCATACCTCTTACATACAGAGTAATACAGCGCCTCATACCTCTTACATACAGGGTAATACAGCGCCCCCTACCTCTTACATACAGGGTAATACAGCGCCCCATACCTCTTACATCCAGGGTAATACAGCGCCCCATACCTCTTACATCCAGGGTAATACAGCGCCCCATACCTCTTACATCCAGGGTAATACAGCGCCTCATACCTCTTACATCCAGGGTAATATAGTGCCCCATACCTCTTACATCCAGGGTAATATAGTGCCCCATACCTCTTACATCCAGGGTAACACAGCGCCTCATACCTCTTACATCCAGGGTAATATAGTGCCCCGTACCTCTTACATCCAGGGTAATACAGCACCCCATACATCTTACATCCAGGGTAATACAGCGCCTCATACCTCTTACATCCAGGGTAATACAGCGCCCCATACTTCTTACATCCAGGGTAATACAGCGCCTCATACCTCTTACATCCAGGGTAATACAGCGCCCCATACCTCTTACATCCAGGGTAATACAGCGCCCCATACCTCTTACATCCAGGGTAATACAGCGCCCCATACCTCTTACATCCAGGGTAATACAGCACCTCATACCTCTTACATACAGGGTCATACAGCGCCCCATACCTCTTACATCCAGGGTCATACAGCGCCCCATACCTCTTACATCCAGGGTAATACAGCGCCCCATACCTCTTACATCCGGGGTAATACAGCGCCCAATACCTCTTACATCCAGGGTAATACAGCGCCTCATACCTCTTACATCCAGGGTAATACAGCGCCCCATACCTCTTACATCCAGGGTCATACAGCGCCCCATACCTCTTACATCCAGGGTAATACAGCGCCCCATACCTCTTACATCTAGGGTAATACAGCGCCCCATACCTCTTACATCCAGGGTCATACAGCGCCCCATACCTCTTACATCCAGGGTAATACAGCGCCCCATACCTCTTACATCCAGGGTAATACAGCGCCCCATACCTCTTACATCCAGGGTAATACAGCGCCCCATACCTCTTACATCCGGGGTCATACAGCACCCCATACCTCTTACATCCAGGGTAATACAGCGCCCCATACATCTTACATCCAGGATAATACAGCGCCTCATACCTCTTACATCCAGGATAATACAGCGCCTCATACCTCTTATATTC
Source organism: Bufotes viridis (assembly GCA_033119425.1). Classification (NCBI taxonomy): domain Eukaryota; kingdom Metazoa; phylum Chordata; class Amphibia; order Anura; family Bufonidae; genus Bufotes; species Bufotes viridis. Next base: position 103,434,657 of record CM065598.1, read on the forward strand.
AGGGTAATACAGCGCCCCATACCTCTTACATCCAGGGTAATACAGCGCCCCATACCTCTTACATCCAGGATAATACAGCGCCTCATACCTCTTACATCCAGGATAATACAGCGCCTCATACCTCTTACATCCAGGGTAATACAGCGCCTCATACCTATTACATCCAGGGTCATACAGCGTCTCATACCTCTTACATCCAGGGTAATACAGCGCCCCATACCTCTTACATCCAGGGTAATACAGCGCCCCATACCTCTTACATCCAGGATAATACAGCGCCTCATACCTCTTACATCCAGGATAATACAGGCGCCTCATACCTCTTACATCCAGGGTAATACAGCGCCTCATACCTATTACATACAGGGTAATACAGCGCCCCCATACCTCTTACATCCAGGAGTAATACAGCGCCTCATACCTCTTACATCCAGGGTAATACAGCGCCTCATACCTATTACATCCAGGGTCATACAGCGCCTCATACCTCTTACATCCAGGGTAATACAGCGCCCCATACCTCTTACATCCAGGGTAATACAGCGCCCCATACCTCTTACATCCAGGATAATACAGCGCCTCATACCTCTTACATCCAGGATAATACAGCGCCTCATACCTCTTACATCCAGGGTAATACAGCGCCTCATACCTATTACATACAGGGTAATACAGCGCCCCATACCTCTTACATCCAGGGTAATACAGCGCCCCATACCTCTTACATCCAGTGTAATACAGCGCCCCATACCTCTTACATCCAGGGTAATACAGTGCCCCCTACCTCTTACATCCAGGGTAATACAGCGCCCCATACCTCTTACATCCAGGGTAATACAGAGCCCCATACCTCTTACATCCGGGGTCATACAGCGCCCCATACCTCTTACATCCAGGGTAATACAGCGCCCCATACCTATTACATCCAGGGTCATACAGCGCCTCATACCTCTTACATCCAGGGTAATACAGCGCCCCATACCTCTTACATCCAGGGTAATACAGCGCCCCATACCTCTTACATCCGGGGTCATACAGCGCCCCATACCTCTTACATCCAGGGTAATACAGCGCCCCATACCTATTACATCCAGGGTCATACAGCGCCTCATACCTCTTACATCCAGGGTAATACAGCGCCCCATACCTCTTACATACAGGGTCATACAGCGCCCCATACCTCTTACATACAGGGTCATACAGCGCCCCATACCTCTTACATCCAGGGTAATACAGCGCCCCATACCTCTTACATCCAGGGTAATACAGCGCCCCATACCTCTTACATCCGGGGTAATACAGCGCCCCATACCTCTTACATCCAGGGTAATACAGCGCCCCATACCTCTTACATCCAGGGTAATACAGCACCTCATACCTCTTACATCCAGGGTAATACAGCGCCCCATACCTCTTACATCCAGGGTAATACAGCGCCTCATACCTCTTACATACAGGAGAATACAGCGCCCCATACCTCTTACATCCAGGGAAATACAGCCCCCCATACCTCTTACATCAGGGTAATACAGCGCCTTATACCTCTTACATCCAGGGTAATACAGCTCCCCATACCTCTTACATCAGGGTAATACAGCGCCTTATACCTCTTACATCCAGGGTAATACAGCTCCCCATACCTCTTACATCCAGGGTCATACAGCGCCCCATACCTCTTACATCCAGGGTCATACAGCGCCCCATACCTCTTACATCCAGGGTAATACAGCACCTCATACCTCTTACATACAGGGTCATACAGCGCCCCATACCTCTTACATCCAGTGACGTCTCCTTTGATGTAGATGTTCTCTTTCCTCATCTTCTCCTTTCAGACCAGACCAACATTTCTCGGCCATTTTTCGTCTCTGCAGTTTGACAAAAAAAAAATCTTAGTTTACTACTTTTCCATCATCCTCCCATCTTCTGGACAATTCATCCTACTACCCCCAATACTGTGCCGCTGTTCTCCCCAATACTGTACTGCAGAAACAGATAAACCCTCTGATAATACTAGTATCACACAGATAGTGCCCTTCATATAGAATACCCTTTCTTTGTGGCCTCAGTAGAAGCCCCCATAGATGCCCCCCAATAATGTGCCAGTAAGAAGTGCCCCCATAGATGCCCTCCAATCAGAGGAACAGGGAAGGGAGACGCCACCCTCCCCTGCCCCGCCGCAGCACAGACATCTGTATCGCTGTCCTGAGGACTGAGATACAGATGACTATGGGGATGAGCGCTTCCACAATGGAAGCGCTCATCTCCCTCTGCCCTGCTGCCGCAGCCACTGCTGCCCACAATCTTGGGGGTGTCGAAAGATTTATAAGGCAAAAGGGCTATATATATATATCTATATAGATGATCAAAGAAAAATATCAAAAGTTATTGATCCTGCTAAGCAGAGGCGGACATAAATTAACACCTCTGAGCTCATTTATCGAGAATCTTAATTTGTTTTGTGCAATTAGTAAAGAACAAGGTACAAGCGTCTATGCAAAATATAAAAATGGTTTAATATACAAAAATGTATATACAATGAATAATAATGCAAAGACAAATATGAAAACAAATGTAAGACGTAATACCAAAATGCGCCACTAGATGGTGCCAACACACCACAGATTTACCAAGACCAGCGTATCACCTATCTGTACTCCAATCAGCAAAAATACAATGCGACTACTCTGCTTACAGTTTAGAAGATCTGCACAATAAATTGATTGAAGCATATCTTCAAAATTGTAAGCCAAGTATTTGCATTGTATTTTTGCTGATTGGAGTACAGATAGGTGATACGCTGGTCTTGGTAAATCTGTGGTGTCGGCACCATCTAGTGGCACATTTTGGTATTACATTTCTTTGTCCATCTTTTGCACTTGTATTGGTTTTATATTATTGATTTGTATCCAGTACTTTTGTATAATAAATTCATATATTTTGCATGGACAATGGTTCCTTGTTCTTTACTAATTGCACACAATAATTAAGATTCCCGATAAATGAGCTCAGAGGTGTTAATTTATGTCCACCTCTGCTCAGCAGGATCAATAACGTTTAATATCTTTCTTTCTTTTATATAAAGCATTTTGCGCTTTATAAATTTCAACAGGGGGGGCAATGGAAAATGGCTGAATCCAAGATGGCTATTTATAGGGCTGTGACATCACAGGGCTGGCTGCTGATTGGCTGCATGCATGGCAATGTGGGTGATCCCTCGTTCCCAGAGTTCCTTCCTCCATGTCCTCACACGTGCAGCAGCCATTTTAGGAAAAAATGTGATTCGTTACTACGAAGCGTGAGAAAATTCGAATTCAGTGCAAATCGAATTTTTCCTGAAATTCGGACCGAATTCCACTTCGTCAACTTCGATTCGCTCATCTCTAAATATAACTACTAGAGGCACTATAGAGAGATATTATAAGTACTGGGGCAATATAGGGGCATTATACCTACTGGGGCACTACAGGGGGCATTGTAACTACTTGGGAAATGTTAGAGGGCTTATTACTATGGGTAGCTCTAAAGGGGCCCTTATGGAGGAGTCTTAATACTACTGGGGCACTTTATGGGGCATTATCACTACTGGGGGCCTGTTACGGGTACTTAATACTACTGGAGTACTGTAGGGGGCCTTATGTACGCACGCTGTGGTTTTTGTCCAGCTGCCTCTTGGCTTGTTTGCCACGCTATGGCCGGACCTCTGGCCACCCCCTTATAGTGAATGGGGCTGGAGTGGATTCCCGGCGGCATGGTGGGCTAGCGTAATAACGGATCTGGCTGGCTGTTCCCCCGCAATCAGGCGCCATGTTTGCACTTCGCTCCAGCGCCATACATGTACAGCACTGGTAGTGAAGGGGTTATTACTACTGGGGCAGTTTAGGGGGGCTTATTACTACTGGGAACACTGTGGGCCTTATTACTACTGGGAACACTGTGGGCCTTATTACTACTGTGGGCACTTTAGGGGGCTTATTATTATTAATACTGGGAATACTGTGGGGCCTTATTACTACTGGGGTCACTTTAGGGGGCTTATTACTACTGGGAACACTGGGCCTTATTACTACTGTGGGCAGTTTAGGGAGCTTATTACTACTGGGGTCACTTTAGGGGGCCTTATTACTACTGGGGGCACTGTGGGCCTTATTACTACTGGGGGCATTGTGGGCCTTATTACTACTGGGGGCACTGTGGGCCTTATTACTACTGGGGGCACTGTGGGCCTTATTACTACTGGGGGCACTGTGGGCCTTATTACTACTGGGAACACTGTGGGCCTTATTACTACTGGGAACACTGTGGGCCTTATTACTACTGGGAACACTGTGGGCCTTATTACTACTGGGGGCACTGTGGGCCTTATTACTACTGGGGGCACTGTGGGCCTTATTACTACTGGGGGCACTTTAGGGGGCCTTATTACTACGGGGGGCACTGTGGGCCTTATTACTACTGGGAACACTGTGGGCTTTATCACTACTGGGGCACGATGGTACTGTGGAGGAATTATTATTATTGGGCACAATATGGAGGCCACTACTACCAATGGGGGCATTATCACTGTAGGAGACCTAGTAGTAATAAGGGCACACAGGGAGAGAATTACTATTGGTGGGACTTTTGGGGACACTTTTATTATGGGGGGCTATCTGTGTGGCAGTATAGTATTTGGGGGCATCAGGGGGTACAGCAGGCACAGTATTGGAGGTAGCAGCGGGATTACACTGTTGGGGCACCAGGAGGAGGATGATAGAAAAGTCAGGAACCTAAGATGTCTGTCTGGTAAAATCTGCAGCCACAAGACACTGCATAAAGATGTCATCATGGCGGTCTGCTCCCAATGGAGAAGATGAGGGAAGAAAACATCAGAGGAGACGTCCCTGCTGATGTAATAGGTAGGTAGTTCTATATTGTCCGGTCCATTTGGTAGCACTGTATGTAATGTCAAATATGCCATTAGCCCTGGACATCGCTCCGATGCGGTGACATCATTAAGGCCCTCATCCTCCACCATGTGACTTAGAGCGTTCCCACATTTGTGCTATGTTACCTGCATACTTTGGGGTCTCCTGTGCCTTGTACCCCCTCTATGAGTGTACCCCAGGGTTTTGACACCTCTCTCGGTGTGTAGGGGGCCCCGCAGGCTTGTGAGCGGTTAACGACCCTGCAGGATTTCCAGTTGGCGAAGACGGTTAAGATAAATCCGGACGCTCCGCAGAAGAACGCACGATTCCTCACCCTACAAGTAAGTGACCATCCTCCCTCTGCTCCCTCCCCCAGGCGTCCCGCGGGGCCGGTCACAGGGTCACATCTCTGGAGGTTTTCAGCCAGGCGAAGGAGATTAAAGTGGATCCGGACAAACCCTTGGAAGGTGTCCGCCTGGCGGCTCTACAGGTAGAAGTGGCTCCGGGGCTCCCCTTTATATGTCATTACCCACAATCCTCTCTGATGGCACATTACCCCAGATACTAGTGGGGCTTGTTAATTTCCCGTTGTCCGCAGGCCGGTAAAACGTTGCTGGTTCCCACTCCGCAGCTAAGAACCGGACTCTTCAACCGGATCACTCCACCTCGAGGGGCCAGCAAAGAGGTGCTGAGGATCTGCTCCACCTCACAGGTGAGTGATATAGGGAGCAGAGCAGGCTTTATTAAAGGGGTCCTCAGGGACTTTAATAATCATGCGCTAAGCTAAAAATGAAGACGGGCCCCAAATGCTGAAATATTGTACTGAAGAGACAGTCCCACAGGAGGCAGGGAGCCACAGAGCCGATCTACAGCAGTTTCAGGGGCATTGCTAGGGTCCCAAAAGATCAGGGGCACAAACCTCAGGGTATATAGTCCGTCCCCTCCCCCAACATGTGAGATGGGGAAACAGCTCTCCTTGTCTGAACACTGTTTGTGTAGATTAAATTATCTGGCTTGAGTTTGTGAGAAGTTTCAGCTCTCTAATGTGCAGTGTCCCTTTAAATTATGGAGTCCTTGCAATGAACAGTAGTAACACTTGTGGCCTGACCCTAACTAGCTAACTACAGGCCTGGTCTCAGTCTCTAGGCGCCAACACTGTAATGAGGTGCGTGCACGATCTTACCAACCCGGGTCTGCTCTGCCTCCACTGGTGACTCTGAACCGAACAAACCCTTCTCCAACAAGCATGCGGTTCTGCAGTGTATGTCTCTTTGCTCCTCAGCTCTCATCAGCGTTCCTGGAAGCAATCCTCCTTCCTCTGGACAGGATCAGGGTCTTGGACACGATCAGCTTCACTTAGCTGCCGCTCTGGTCACTGAGGGATGCTCTTACACCTGGATGCCGTCGGATCCTCTGCTGACACGGTTCCTCAGTCTCAGCTCCCTCTGAGATGGCTGCTCCCTTTCCTCTCCAGGCTCTGAAACCCCACCTGTCATGAATATGGAAATACCTGTAGCTGTGTTTAGGAAATAGCGGCATCTTGTGGCCAAACAGCAGAATGTCAGTCCAGATCATGTAATCTACACAAACAGTGTTCAGACAAGGAGAGCTGCTTCCCCATCTCACAAACACGCACACAACTCGGTATACAAAGTATTATCAATAACACCTTTATACAAGACGCAAATAATACTGCCATACAGGGATTAACCATTACCGCCATACTGTTATTAAATGAGTCCCACTGTGCAAAGACCAGTATTACCAATAATACCGCTATACAAGGCCCAAATAATATCGCCACACCATGACCAGTTCCATTAACACCATACTGTTAGTGAATAACAACCACTACACAAAGTAGACCAATGTTATCAATAATACCAATATACTCATTCAAGGTAATACCACCACACCATGACCACTGCCATTACTACTATATAGTGATATACCAGAACCAAATAATACTGTCATACAGTGAGAAAATATTACCTTCAATCTGTGACTAAACAAAGCTCCTTATACAAAGACCAGAATTACCAATAATACCACTATGCAAGCCCTAAATAATACCGCCACACCAAGACTACTACTATTACCGCTATATAGCGGCTAATTAATGCCACCATACTGTTAGTGAATAACAACAATTACACATCCAATTTAACAACAATACCGATATACACATCTAAAATAATACTGCCACACCATGTCCACTGCCATTACTGCTATATAGGGACTAAATAATTTTACTTTACTATTAATGAATAAAAGAAAACCTCTGTAAAAATATAGTATAGCAATAATACTGCTTTACCAGGAGCAAATAATACCGCCAAACAGTGATCCCATACTACTGCCATACTGTTATGGAATGAAATATTACCAATTACCAATGATGTGTCTGTACAAGGCACCGACATTGCTGATCAATGCCCCCAGACAGAGCGGAATAAACACAATAGAGAGCCGGGCATTACGTCCTGCTGCACGCCCCCTTCTGTGTTACTGCCCCCCGATGGTGCTCACGCCCCCAAATACTGCATTCCAGATATAATGGTGCCATAAATGTAGTTATCCACACAGTACACCACCTGTAACAGCGCCCCCTTTAGGCCCCCACATCTCAGTGCCCACCTCTCCGCCCCCGACTATTAGAGATTAAAAAAAACAATAAATATGGACATTTTTGTCATGTGGGGGCAGAAAGGGGCTGTGATGGCTGATTTGGGGAACCTAGAGAATATTATTATTATTATTAATACCCCCCTTTCTGCCCCCACAATAAAAAAGCCCATCTTTGTCTAATAGCTAACTGCGCCCCCTCATTTATCACAGCGCCCCCTCACCATTTATAGCCCCCCCTCATTTATTATAGAGCCCCCTCACCATTTATAGCACCCCCTCATTTATTCTAGCACTCCCTCATTTATTCTAGCCCCCCCTCATTTATTATAGCACCCACTTACCATTTATAGCACCCCCTCATTTATTATAGCACCCCCTCATTTATTATAGCACCCCCTCATTTATTATAGTGCCCCCTCATTTATTCTAGCGCCCCCTCACCATTTATAGCGCCCCCTCACCATTTATAGCACCCCCTCATTTATTCTAGCACCCCCTCATTTATTCTAGCACCCCTCATTTATTCTAGCACCCTCATTTATTATAGCACCCCTCATTTATTATAGTGCCCCCTCATTTATTCTAGCGCCCCTCACCATTTATAGCACCCCTCATTTATTCTAGCACCCCTCATTTATTATAGCACCCCCTCATTTATTATAGTGCCCCCTCATTTATTCTAGCGCCCCCTCACCATTTATAGCACCCCCTCATTTATTCTAGCACCCCGTCACCATGATCCCACTCCCGCCTTGTATCCTTCATGGTTTGCCTATAAACAGCCCCACACCCTCTGCTGTGGCTGTACCTGGTACTGCAGCTCCAAGCAAAGTGAGTGTTACCGAGCTGCAGTACCGGGTACAGCCACAGCTATTGGCGTGGCGCTGGGTGAGCAGTGAAGGGATGTAGCTGATCTGTGTGGTGATTATAGAGTACCGCCGTCCTGACTTCTGGTGCTCTGACTACTTGTCTTCTCACTTCCCCTGCAGGGAGTGAAGGATTTCAGCGTCCCTCTGGGCCTGGATTCTGCACTGCAGGTGGATCTGGTGGTTGTCGGATCTGTCGCTGTTTCGGAGAAAGGTGACTCTCGCGTTTTGGTAACAGGAATAGGGTTGTAGGAGCCAAGGAAAATCGTGTGGTTTTATGGGTGTAGGTCACCTCTGTTATTCCTCCAGGAAATGTATGAACAAACTTATAACTGGCTGTTACCATTCTTAGGCCTCTTGCACACGACCGTATGGCTTTTTCAGTATTTTGCGGTCCACAAAAAACGGAGCCGCAAAAAATACAGATGACGTCCGTGTGCATTCCGTTTTTTGCGGAACGGAACAGCCGGCCCCTAATACAACAGTACTATCCTTGTCCGTTATGCGGACAATAATAGGACATGTTCTATCTTTGAACGAAAAAACGGACATACCGAAACGGAAGGCATACGGAGTACCTTCCATTTTTTTTGTGGATCAATTAAAATAAATGGTTCCGTATACGGTCAGCCACCATTCGGCCCAGCCAAGCAGACCACCCGTAATCTGCCCGCTAGGGCCCAATATTAGCCGTGTCCCACCCATGCCCTGGTAGTCGGCACACTTGTCGGGGGCTGAAGAAAAAACTATAATTATAATGTGGGTGAAAAATCAGTCAGGGCAGGGGTCCAACAGCTGAGACCTGGAGGTCCAGCAGCAGTCAGTGCATAAAGCTTCTTGGTTAATGAATAGAATACTAGCACTACAGTGAAGACTGACACACAATCAGAGAAGTGGGGCTACTGGGGGTGGAGGCTTTTTTTCTCTAGCTGTATATATATATATATATATGATGCGTGACTTCTTCTTCCAGGCTGGAGAATCGGGAAAGGTGAGGGCTTTGCAGATATGGAGTACGCCATGATGGTGGCCATGGGCGTGGTGACAGAACGGACGGTGGTGGTCACTGTGGTCCATGACTGTCAGGTAAGTAGGGATGGAACTATGGAAGCTCAATCCTTTACATGATTGGATTTGAGATGTCGGCGTGTCACCCCAAAATGCTGAACTCCTGCAGCTCCTCTATCTGCCCCCTTAATTTACAGCACATACAGCTGGTTCATGAATAGAATGCTGTAACTACAGTAAGGACTGACACATAGGCAGAGAAGCAGAAAAAGGGGCCTGGTGAAGTTCTATGTATGTTCTAGCCATGGTCTGTGCAGCTGGTGGACAGTTTCAGGCACTAGACCGGTGGCCATTAAACCCCCTGAAGACTGGGGGTGGGGGGGGGGTACAGGGACCTATAACCCAGCACTGACCGTACCTTGTGTTTGCAGGTGCTGGACATCCCCGAGGATCTGCTGGACGACCACGACCTGACCGTGGACTACATCCTGACCCCCACCCGGGTTATCAGAACAGACTGCAGCCGCCCCAAACCGCAGGGGATTATATGGTGCAAGGTCAGTCTGTCAGGGAGCATGGGATCGGTATAGTAACAGGAACCCTGTTTACTGGAATATCTCTGCTTGCTGTCAGTGAATGGGAACATGCTTGTTTACACGCAGAAGCTGAAATCCTCTACAGACTCGATACTTCCATAGCTGAGGGTTTGTTACAATTCCATCCAATCTGGACAATTCTCTTTGAGATTTCTCTCCTGTCCTGAGCTTTTTCACAGCTGAGGGTTTGTTACAGTTGTATCCAGTCTAAACAATCCCCTGTGAGGTGAGCAGCGCGCTCCTCCTTCCTGTCCTGTCAATTACATTTCGCCTGCACTGATACATTGTATCAGCCTGGGCTCCAGGAATGCCTCGACTGGACACATTGTAACCAACCTGTTAGAAGGGGTTTGAACTCTGAGTAAGGCCTCATGCACACGACCGTTGGTGTTTTGCGGTCCGCAAAACACGGAAGCTGCTCCGCGTTCAGTTCCGCAATTTGCAGAACGGAACACACCTCATTGTAGAAATGCCTATTCTTGTCTGCAAAAACGGACAAGAATAGGACATGCTCTATTTTTTTTGCGGGGCCACGGAACGGAGCAACGGATGCAGACAGCACACGGAGTGCTGTCCGCATCTTTTGCGGCCCCACTGAAGTGAATGGGTCCGTGCCCGAGCCGCAAAATATGCGGCTCGGATGCGGACCCAAAATACGTTCATGTGCATGAGGCCTAATAACAAGGATGTTCCCAGCAAGCAGAGATCTTGAAATGGGGAGGAATTGAAGCGCATGGTCTGTTAGAAAGCTGCAGAACGTGAAGCAAAGTTTGAAGACATCTTGTGTTCCTCTGACCCTCAGATAAGTCGGGAGATGATGAGTAAGATCCCGATCCTGAGGAGACTCCAGGATCTTGAGCGCAGAGCTGGGAAGGATGTGACGCTGAAGAGTGACGAGGACCCCACCCTAAGGAGCCCGAGCACAGGAGCAATGGGACCAGCCCCCACCAATCGGGCTCCGGTCACCGAGGACAACCCAGCCGACCAGAAGGAGGTCACCACCATTTATATTGGGAACATCCCCCCCACTACCCGGGTCAGTGAGCTGAAGAGCTTATTACGAGAGCGGGGGGCGTCTCCAGTGCACCTGACGTGGCAGGGTGCCCAGCACCGAGCCTTCCTGGACTATGCTGATCCATGCCAGGCTCAGCTGGTGCTGTCCAGCCTGGAGGGGCTGAGTATAGGGGGGCAGGCCATGCAGGTAGAACTGGCCAGAACCCAACGGAACCAAGTGAACAGACACCAAGTCTATGGACATAAGAGAAGCCAATACTTTAAACATGGGGGCGACACCCCAAGAAAGTAGAGGTCACCAGGCCAGGAATGGAGCGAGACGCCCTCTACTGTGAGGGTCCGAACATACAATGTAATCTTTTTTTTTTTTTTTTGTTCTGTTTCTGGGAAAGCTGGGTGACAACTACCATGGCCGCCTCTACAGGTCTGACAAGGGTTGTCACCCAGCTTTCTGAAACTTCAGAATGGTGAATGTGCCTGATCCGCTGCTCCCATCGAGGAATGGCTGAATGGCCTTACCTGACAGGAATGTGGGAAAGCTGGGTGACAGCCGGTGGCAGGAGATGAACTGGCCCCACCGTGAGGTGTCACCGCGGCGGGGAGGGGGGGGACACCTGTAAGATTCGGGGTCCGAATGGATGAAGACCTGGACGTCGGCTCCTTACTGGCTGCCTCCAGTCTCTGCAGGGGGGTGTCTCTGGACTGTGATCAGGTAATGGGGGTCTCTGGAGTGTGATCAGGTAATGGGGGTCTCTGGAGTGTGATCAGGCACGGGGGTCTCTGGAGTGTGATCAGGCACGGGGGTCTCTGGAGTGTGATCAGGCACGGGGGTCTCTGGAGTGTGATCAGGCACGGGGGTCTCTGGAGTGTGATCAGGTACTGGGGTCTCTGGACTGTGATCAGGTAATTGGGGTCTCTGGACTGTGATCAGGCACGGGGGTCTCTGGAGTGTGATCAGGCACGGGGGTCTCTGGAGTGTGATCAGGCACGGGGGTCTCTGGAGTGTGATCAGGCACGGGGGTCTCTGGACTGTGATCCGGCACGGGGTCTCTGGACTGTGATCAGGCACGGGGTCTCTGGAGTGTGATCAGGCACGGGGTCTCTGGAGTGTGATCAGGCACGGGGGTCTCTGGAGTGTGATCAGGCACGGGGGTCTCTGGACTGTGATCAGGCACGGGGGTCTCTGGACTGTGATCAGGCACGGGGGTCTCTGGACTGTGATCAGGTAATGGGGGTCTCTGGACTGTGATCAGGTAATGGGGGTCTCTGGACTGTGATCAGGCACGGGGGTCTCTGGACTGTGATCAGGCACGGGGGTCTCTGGACTGTGATCAGGTACGGGGTCTCTGGACTGTGATCAGGTAATGGGGGTCTCTGGACTGTGATCAGGTAATGGGGGTCTCTGGACTGTGATCAGGCACGGGGTCTCTGGACTGTGATCAGGCACGGGGTCTCTGGACTGTGATCAGGCACGGGGGTCTCTGGACTGTGATCAGGTAATGGGGGTCTCTGGACTGTGATCAGGCACGGGGGTCTCTGGAGTGTGATCAGGCACGGGGGTCTCTGGAGTGTGATCAGGCACGGGGGTCTCTGGAGTGTGATCAGGCACGGGGGTCTCTGGACTGTGATCAGGCACGGGGGTCTCTGGACTGTGATCAGGCACGGGGGTCTCTGGACTGTGATCAGGTTACGCGGGTCTCTGGACTGTGATCAGGCACGGGGGTCTCTGGACTGTGATCAGGCACGGGGGTCTCTGGACTGTGATCAGGCACGGGGGTCTCTGGAGTGTGATCAGGCACGGGGGTCTCTGGATTGTGATCAGGTACGGGGGTCTCACCTCAATGAGGTCTCAGGAATATAAAACATAAAAATTATTGACACCAGACACGATTCTGAGCTGAACAAACCGGAGGCCGATCCAAAGTGGAAGTCATCACCGCCCCCTCCAGGGAAAGACACGATCCTCCTTTCCCCAAATCACGCTGTCGGCAGCGCCAATCTTTACAGATCCATCTTTGTTCTTGCACATTTGTGGCCCTGGAATATTTGTCTTTATAATGCGGCCTCTGACCAGAAGACTGTGGAGGAGATGCTGCTGTACACACTTTGGCCACCAGATGTCACTCCGATCACATGGTCTAGGCTGGTTCTGTTCTGCCTATTGTACTGTATATTGTGTATACCCTGTAATGTCCACTGTATACTGCAGATTATTACACCACTGGCCTCTGCAGAACATCGCTCTGTCCCCTCCATCTCCTGACAGATACCTTGTAATATATCCTGCAGATTATCACACCTCTGACCTCTCTATAGAACTGCAGAACATTGCTCTGTCCCCTCTACATCCTGACATATACATAGTGATAGATTCTGCAGATTATTACACCTCTGACCTCTCTACAGTCTCTGCAGAACATCGCTCTGTCCCCTCCATCTCCTGACATATACATAGTGATATACCCTGCAGATTATTACACCTCTGACCTCTCTACAGTCTCTGCAGAACATTGCTCTGTCCTCTCTACCTCCTGACAGATACATAGTGATATACCCTGCAGATTATTACACCACTGACCTCTCTACAGATCTGCAGAACATTGCTCTGTCCTCTCTACCTCCTGATACAGCGATACATATATCCTGCAGATTATTACACCACTGACCGTTCTAGAGATCTGCAGAACATTGCTCTGTCCTCTCTACCTCCTGATACAGCGATACATATATCCTGCAGATTATTACACCACTGACCGTTCTAGAGATCTGCAGAACATTGCTCTGTCCTCTCTACCTCCTGATACAGCGATACATATATCCTGCAGATTATTTCGTCCTCTTCTCTTACCACAAGTTTATATTAAATACTTTTTTGGCTGAGCACCACCCCATCTCTGAATGACTCACATGTCAACGTACGCAGGCTGAGACGTGCGAATTGCTGGGAGTGAAATCTGCAGATAGCAGTGCGGACAGCGCTTTTCTCTACCGCATATTATATACATAGTGATATCCTGCAGAGTATTACACCACTGCTGTAAAGCAGATCTCTAAATGCTGTTAAGAAAAGCTCAGGCACTCTGTCGCCATCTGGTTTCAACTGGAAGAAAACAGTTTTCGGTGACACTTTCCCTTTAAGGAGGTGTATGCCGCGCAGCACAGAGGCACCATATGGCGGCACACAGGAATGCAGACACAGTGTGGCTGGTGGTTACAGACACTAGGGGGCGCTGCTGACCTGTGGACACCAAACATTGCAGGATTCTAACTCCTAGGCTCCCACAGAGGGGCTGCGGCCATGGCGGAGCGTCCCCTGGTGATACAGTAACCCAGAGCCCAGGACATAGCTCCCCAGATCTGTGCACCCCTAATTCTACAGCCCGAGATCTTGTAAACTGTGACGTCAGGTTGACTAATGCTTAATAACACCCTGGGAGCCCCCGTAACTGGGGGCTCATTATGTTACGGATTCTTCCTATCATGTATCTGGGGGCACCACAGCTCTATACAACCTTGGCTTCCTGGTTCATGAATAGAACGCCAGAACTACAGTGAGGACTGACACATATTACCATGTATATACTGTAATGTCGTTTTTGGGGCGGACATGTTGGCTGTTACCCAGCTTTCCCAAATACGGCTACAAGGAAACAGAATAAGCTCCAGGTCTGAGATTTTCTCCAGATGATGAGTAAGGCGCTATTGTTCCTGGCGGACACTTGAGGCTGGAGGACAATGGTGGAGATGAGTGCGTGTGACACGACCAGGGCTCCCACCCGCCTGGCAGGGCCAGACTTCCTCACTGCTCTATATATAAGTCCCCCGGCTGCGGCCATCTCTGGGGCTTCCTGCACACTCAGGATATCGGGATGAAAGTGTCTCACATGAGGCTGAACTCCCAACCTCCGCCTCTTATCTGAGGCACACCTGCTGCGGACGTCTACTTCAAAGCCTGGGACCCCCATACATGCGCCATCATCAGGGGTGCAGAGGTCCAATAGGACATTGCATGGATGTGGGGGTTGTGGGGCCCCTGTACAGATTATACAGGGGCCCAGTAGCCTCATTCTCTCCCTCTACACTTGGATACAGGGTTCAGCAACCTCCATCTGTTGTGGAACTACAACTCCCTGCATGCTCCAATTTTTTCTATAGCTTTCGATGATAGCTAAGCAAGTGTGCATGCTGGAAGTTGTAGTTCCACAACACTTGCCGTGCCGGAGGTTGTTGACCCCTGTCCAAGCGAGCAAGGGTCTTAGGAAGCTGCTGCGCATCAGTGAAATCCTTCCCCAAAAATTTGATACCAGTGAGCAGGAACAGAACGCGCTGCAAACCCCTGTGTCCTTCCAGTGTGCGGTACTACGTCATCACTAAGAATAGCAGAGCACAGCTATACCGTCCACCTGGAAGCTGAGATGTCAGGAGCTGTTTGCCGGGTGCTCCCACTGCCCCGGGTCACTGGATCAGGACCCTTGGGAGGTCCCCGGGTCACTGGATCAGGACCCTTGGGAGGTCCCCGGGTCACTGGATCAGGACCCTTGAGACGTCCCTGGGTCCCACTGGTGACAGGTTCCCTGTTAAGGTGCGTTCACACACAGCAGACGTTTTGTGGCTTTATCAGGATGCGGCTTGCAGGAATCCACGTGTCACCAAAACAACCCCAACCACACGAATGGACGTTATTTCAGCTGCAACAAAATCTGCCGTGTGTGAATCCACCCTAAAAGTCTCCCGGATCTGGGGGTGCAATGCAAACAACCATTAAAGGGGTATTCTGGTTATCCTGCATTCAGGGGTAGGGGGATAACTATTAGGCTAGGTTCACACGACGATATTTGTCGCGCGACATATAGGACACAACTTCACTGCAACATTTGTCGCGCGACATTTTGTCGCACTATTTGTCGCACTATTGTCGCGCGACAATTTTTATAATGGGAGTCTATGGTGTCGCATTGCGACATGCTGCGACTGCGACGCGACAGTCGCAGAAAAACCCATCTTGAATGGATTTTTTGCGCCTGTCGCAGTCGCAGAATGTTGCATGTCGCAATGTGACACCCTAGACTCCCATTATAAAAATTGTCGCGCGACAATAGTGCGACTTTTTGTCATCGTGTGAACCTAGCCTAAGACTGGTGGGTTTCCAACTGCTGGGAGTGCTACAGCTCATCAGAAGGTAAGGGGTCCCTGTTCTTATGATGGGTGGGGGTCCCCCAATGATGTAATCGTTATCCCCTATCCTTCGTATAGATGGATAGGGGATACTTCAGGTTAACTTATATTTGGCCATGGGGCTTACACTCTAATCTCCATTACCATTTCATATATGGCACCAATTTTAAGGGAAAATTAACAAGAAAATGCTCAAAAATCCAGGAAAAAGTGCGGCCCCTGAGGAAGGGAACGGCAAACCAACAGAAGCATGTGATTAACCCCGTGAGTGCTGCAGCTCCGCTGAGACGTGGTTATTCAGATTGATCTGATTAAATCAGTAACAGCGGGATCCTGTTCTTCTCTTCTATGTCATTTTCATCATTTTATATAATTTTTATTTTGTTTGCTTTATATGAGGCTAAAATTCTGCAGCTGCAAGAAAAAGAAACAAAATTACATTAAAAAATGCAATTAATAGTAATAAAAACAATAAACGGGAACTTCTGCATCTGAATACAGTCCTATCCCCTGATATAAATCAGATACAGTCCTATCCCCTGATATAAATATAATACAGTTCTACCCCTGATATAAATCAGATACAGTCCTACCCCCGATATAAATCTGATGCAGTCCTACCACTTTATATAAATCAGATACAGTCCTACCCCTGATATAAATCTTATACAGTCCTACCCCCTGATATAAATCTGATACAGTCCTACCCCCTGATATAAATCTGATACAGTCCTACCCCTGATATAAATCAGATACAGTCCTACCCCCTGATATAAATCTGATACAGTCCTATCCCCTGATATAAATCAGATACAGTCCTATCCCCTGATATAAATCAGATACAGTCCTATCCCCTGATATAAATCAGATACAGTCCTACCCCCTGATATAAATCAGATACAGTCCTATCCCCTGATATAAATCAGATACAGTCCTATCCCCTGATATAAATCAGATACAGTCCTATCCCCTGATATAAATCAGATACAGTCCTACCCCTGGTATAAATCAGACACAGTCCTACCCCTGATATATAAATCTGATACAGTCCTACCCCCTGATATAAATCTGATACAGTCCTACCCATGATATAAATCAGATACAGTCCTACCCCCTGATATAAATCTGATACAGTCCTATCCCCTGATATAAATCAGATACAGTCCTATCCCCTGATATAAATCAGATACAGTCCTATCCCCTGATATAAATCAGATACAGTCCTACCCCCTGATATAAATCAGATACAGTCCTATCCCCTGATATAAATCAGATACAGTCCTATCCCCTGATATAAATCAGATACAGTCCTATCCCCTGATATAAATCAGATACAGTCCTACCCCTGGTATAAATCAGACACAGTCCTACCCCCTGATATAAATATAATACAGTTCTACCCCTGATATAAATCAGATACAGTCCTACCCCCGATATAAATCTGATGCAGTCCTACCACTTTATATAAATCAGATACAGTCCTACCCCTGATATAAATCTTATACAGTCCTACCCTCTGATATAAATCAGATACAGTCCTACCCCCTGATATAAATCTGATACAGTCCTACCCCCGATATAAATCAGATACAGTCCTACCCCCTGATATAAATATAATACAGTTCTACCCCTTATATAAATCAGATACACTCCTACGCCCTGATATAAATCTGATACGGTCCTATTACCTGATATAAATCTGATACAGTCCTACACCCTGATATAAATCAGATACAGTCCTACCCCCTGATATAAATCTGACACAGTCCTACCCCTGATATAAATCTGATACAGTCCTACCCCTGATATAAATCTGATACAGTCCTACCCCCTGATATAAATCTGACACAGTCCTACCCCTGATATAAATCTTATACAGTCCTACCCCCTGATATAAATCTGATACAGTCCTACCCCCTGATATAAATCTGACACAGTCCTACCCCTGATATAAATCTGATACAGTCCCAGGGGCGTAACTATAGGGGAAGCAGGGGAAGCGGTTGCTTTGGGGCCCTGACCCAGAAGGGGCCCATTTAAGAGGAGGAGGAGAAGTACTAAAAGATTTTGTAAGGGCCCCTCAACAGTATTACACAATGAAATTATATACAGTGGCAGTGTAGACCGTGTAGAAAACGGATGGAACAGCTGCTGGGCCTGGTCTGAGAGAGCGATCTTTAGTAGCCACGGGAAAGGGGGCGGCATGAAAGGAAAGGGTTGTGAAAAAATTACTGGGGGAGGGGCCCCATTTAAAAATTTGCTGTGGGGCCCAGTCATTTCTAGTTACGCCACTGCACAGTCCTATCCCCTGATATAAATGTGACACAGTCCTATCCCCTTATATAAATCAGATACAGTCCTACCCCCTGATATAAATCTGACACAGTCCTATCCCCTTATATAAATCTGATACAGTCCTACCCCCTGATATAAATATAATACAGTCCTATCCCCTGATATAAATTTGGTACAGTCCTACCCCCTGATATAAATCTGACACAGTACTACCCCCTGATATAAATCTGATACAGTCCTACCCCTGATATAAATCAGACACAGTCCTACCCCCTAATATAAATCAGACACAGTCCTACCCCCTTATATAAATCAGATACAGTCCTACCCCCTTGATATAAATCTGATACAGTCCTGCCCCCTGATATAAATCAGATACAGTCCTACCCCCTTGATATAAATCAGATACAGTCCTACCCCTGGTATAAATCTGATACAGTCCTATCCCCTGATATAAATCTGATACAGTCCTACCCCCTGATATAAATCTGATACAGTCCTACCCCTGATATAAATCTGATACAGTCCTACCCCTGATATAAATCAGATACAGTCCTACCCCCTGATATAAATCTGATACAGTCCTACCCCTGATATAAATCAGACACAGTCCTACCCCCTAATATAAATCAGACACAGTCCTACCCCCTAATATAAATCTGATACAGTCCTACCCCCTTATATAAATCAGATACAGTCCTACCCCCTTGATATAAATCTGATACAGTCCTGCCCCCTGATATAAATCAGATACAGTCCTACCCCCTTGATATAAATCAGATACAGTCCTACCCCCTGATATAAATCTGATACAGTCCTACCCCCTTATATAAATCAGATACAGTCCTACCCCCTTGATATAAATATGATACATTCCTACCCCTGATATAAATCAGATACAGTCCTACCCCCTGATATAAATCTGATACAGTCCTACCCCTGATATAAATCTGATACAGTCCTACCCCTGATATAAATCTGATACAGTCCTACCCCCTGATATAAATCTGATACTGTCCTACCCCCTGATATAAATCAGATACAGTCCTACCCCCTGATATAAATCTGATACAGTCCTACCCCCTGATATAAATCTGATACAGTCCTGCCCCCTGATATAAATCAGATACAGTCCTACCCCCTCATATAAATATTATACAGTCCTATCAAATAGGAATATATACCAGATAGTCCAAATACCAGACCACCATGATGATTTTTCACACATCTCTGGTCTCTGCTGGTTTCGACAAAAAATAAAATCACATCTTAGTTTCCTACTTTTCAATCATTCTACCACCCCCAATACTGCGCAGCTGTGCTCCCCAATATTATACTGTAGAAATATATAAATCCCCTGATAATACTAGTACCATGCAGATAGTGCCCTCCAATAATTATTGGCACGCAGATATAAATCAGATACAGTCCTACCCCTGGTATAAATCAGATATAGTCCTACCCCTGGTATAAATCTGATACAGTCCTACCCCTGATATAAATCTGATACAGTCCTATCCCCTGGTATAAATCAGATACAGTCCTACCCCTGGTATAAATCTGATACAGTCCTATCCCCTGATATAAATCTGATACAGTCCTACCCCCTGATATAAATCTGATACAGTCCTACCCCTGGTATCAATCTGATACAGTCCTATCCCCTGGTATTAATCTGATACAGTCCTACCCCTGATATAAATCAGATACAGTCCTACCCCTGGTATTAATCTGACACAGTCCTACCCCTGGTATAAATCAGATACAGTCCTACCCCTGGTATTAATCTGACACAGTCCTACCCCTGGTATACATCAGATACAGTCCTACCCCTGATATAAATCAGATACAGTCCTACCCCTGGTATAAATCTGATACAGTCCTACCCCTGATGTCCGTGTCCTTTTTGTGCTCTCCATGTTGCTCTGTGTTCCAAGGGCTCTGCTCTGCTGAAAATTAATTTCCAGAGGATCTCCTTCCAATGGTCAGTGAAAATCACTGAAAGAACATGGATGCCATCCGTATTGTGTCATAGACTTCCATGGGCATGTTTGGTCCACATCAGGGGTGAAAGTAGTGCTTGTCTCCGCAATTGTTCCACTGACGCCTGGTCAGTAAAGAATTACAGAGATGTGAATAAACACATTAAAAGTCAATGGAGAACACGGACTGTGTGAAGGTAGCCTTAGGACTTATGCACATGACTGTTGTAAAACACGGATACCAGCCGCGTGAATTCCACATTTTGCAGAACAACGGCCGACCCATAATAGAAATACCTTTCCTTGTCCTTAATGCGGACAATAATAGGACATGTTTTTTGTAGAACGGCCATGCGGACATTTGAAATGCACACCGAGTAAATTCCGTTTTTTTATGTGGACCCATTGAAGTAAATAGATCTGCATACGAGCTGCAAAAAAACAAAGGCACAGAAACTCATTACAAACACCGTGTACATGATCCCTTAAGCCTCATTCACACGTCAGTGTTCAGTCAGTGATTTATATCAGTGATTTTGAGCCAAAACCAGGTGCAGGTCTAAACACAGAACAGATGCAGACCTTTCCCCTATACCTTCTTTCTGTGGAGGCTCCAATCCAGTCACAAATCACTGATGGAAATCACTGACCGAACACTGACGTGTGCATGAGCTCTTAGTGAGTATTTCATGTAAGGAACCCTTTAAATGGGAAATATAATGGGAAATATAGCGCCAGACGGAAAAACGCAGGAGGAGAAACTGCAATGGATGTGAACCCTGCCTAACAAAGTGTATCAGGTTACATGAGGTTGGATCACATTGTATCAGAATATATCAGATGATACAAGGTTTTATCTTACAAGGTATCCTGGTTCTTATGAGGTTGTGTCAGATTGTATCAGAGTTTATCACTTGTATCTATCAATTGTATCTAATAAAGTGTATCAGCTCAAATTGTATAATGCATGTAACAACATGTATCAGATTCTATCATAGTATATATATATATATAATATATATATATATATATATATAATCAGGTTGTAGTTGACTGTATCTAACAAAGTACTTCAGGTTATATGAGTCTATATCAGATTGAATCAGAATATATTCGGTAACATTGTGTCAATAGTGTATCACATTTTATCTCCTTATGGAGAGACCTAATCTGGTGGATTTGAGGCAGAACTTACTAAGAGCTCATTTGCATCTTTTCCCAGTGTGTCAGGTTGTATCAGAATGTGTCACTGTGTATAGGACTGTATGTAACAATGTATCAGAATGTGTCACTTTGTATAGAACTGTATGTAACAATGTATCAGAATGTGTCAGGTTGTATCAGGTTGTATCAGTCTGTATAACACATTGTATCAGGTTGTATCAGTTTGTATAACACATTGTATCAGGTTGTATCAGTTTGTATAACACATTGTATCAGGTTGTATCAGTTTGTATAACACACTGTATCAGGTTGTATCAGTTTGTATAACACATTGTATCAGGTTGTATCAGTTTGTATAACACATTGTATCAGGTTCAGTCAGGATCTGTTGTTTTAGGTTCTCTGTATTAGTTTTTAGATTTTATTCTATTTTCAGAAAATAAAAACAACCTGCCCGATCATATAACTATATAAATGTGCAGGAAAAACACTAAAATGCAATGTAAACCGCATCATCTGGTATCTAGAAGAGACATAATGAGAAATGATGGGAGTCGTTTCTCATGTGGAATATGTTGCTGATTGTCACGAATATCCTCTGTGTGAATAGCGGTCAGCAAATGACTTCACCCGGTAAAAGATGGATTCACAATCGCAGCGATTCTCCATGATAACCGCAGAGATGAGGAGGAACAGTGAATGAGGGTGTCAGGTCCTCCGTATTATTCCGTATATCTCCAGTTACTGCGCACGGAGGACTGCTGGAAGCTTCACCACATAAGGGCTCATTGAGGCTTCTCCGTTTATTTGGCCATTTGTTTTCACTTCAATTAAACTTATTAGAATGCAAATTATTCATCCCTCAAAGCTGGTCCTGATAATCTATACCCTGTAAAGAGTAGAATAATAATAATAATAATAATAATAGCAATTATTATTATTATTATTATTATTATTAACAGCAGTAACAAAGTCTGTGATCGGACCCCCCGAGGTCGTTACTTGGTTTTACTTCTTAAGAATCTGCAGTTTTTTTTCTTTATTTTCCCTCCATCTCCATTAAACTGCACGGAACATTTATATTATTATTAATGATGATAGGAGTAGTGGTGATAACAATAGCATAGTAGTAATCAAAGAGTAGGAGTAGGAGTAACAGTCTAGTATTATTCAGTAATAAAACAGGGGAGAAGATCAGGAAAAGGTAAATGCAGAAGGAAAACGAAAATCCTTGAGGCAGCGACAAAGCGCGATGTTTGTCGCAGATCCTGCGATTTGTCGCTGCTCTTCTTCCTCCTGCACCGGATCTCATCCTGCGCTTTTCTTGCGCTTTTCAGTAAACGCGCGGTTTGTGGCAGGAGAAGCCGCATGTAGATATCGCTCCTTCTGTCTTACATTAACTGCTCACAAAAACGCCTCAGATAAGACCCCTCAACCCTCTGCAGAGACCCCAGACTCATCAGCGGCTGGAGCTCAGACATCAGACCCCTGTAATCCCCTGGACATGGCAGCACTGCCCCCCCCTTCCCCATTACACACCTAAAAATAATACTGCACCACCACCTCCACCACCTCAAAATAATACTGCCCCCCAACACACACCTAAAAATAATACTGCACCACCACCTCAAAATAATACTGCCCCCCAACACACACCTAAAAATAATACTGCCCCACCACCTCCACCACCTAGAAATAATACTGCCCCCCATTACACACCTAAAAATAATACTGCACCCCCCCAATACACACCTAAAAATAATACTGCCCCACCACCTCCACCACCTAAAAATAATACTGCACCCCCCCCCCAACACACACCTAAAAATAATACTGCCCCCAACACACACCTAAAAATAATACTGCTCCACCACCACCACCTAAAAATAACACTGCCCCCCCCCTAATACACATCTAAAAATAATACTGCCCCCCCCTCCCATCCAGTTATAATAACCCCCAGAGTATTATGGAGAGACCCCCCAACACACACCTAAAAATAATACTGCTAATAATATCAAATAAAATATATAATACAAACAATACAATTATACCTCTAAACACCTCATAGTACCCCCCCCCCCACACACACATATATATATACCTATTAAACTGCTGATGAAATAATAATAATAATCATATACCCCCCAGAAATATACCCACATAATAATGGATTATACCCCCGCACACAATGATATCTACCGTCCTCTTGCAGTATAATATAACCCTGCATCTAATAATAATAATAATAATATTACAGCCCCCCCCCCTCCTTGGCTTTGGTTTTTGTCAGCCACAATGGAGGGGACATCTCCGTATATTGAGCTTTAGTGGAACTACAAGTCCTAGTATTCATTATGTATTATGACCCCCATCATCCTCTTCTGGGTTTGCAGTGATTTGTCACCTCCATTATTTTATATTCACACCGATAATCCGATCTCTATCAGGATCTTGGGGGGGGGGGTCCCAAATATCTAATGAAAGAAGATTTCTCTGCAAATTATCAAATAACATAAAAATTTTATTTGGATTTTTTTCCTTTTTTAATTTACAGACACAAAAATGATATTTTTTTACAGTGCGGAGAAAAATAAAAGGAGAACTTGAGTCCGGGATACGGAGAGGGGATCCTCGCCCCCCATTATAGGTTACCCGATGGGAGATTCTTCTGGATCTACAGTGACCAAACACCAAAAACACTTTTCACGGCAAATATTGCCAAGAGAGGTCCCTAAAATACGGAAAAAACTGCAGGAGGCGCAATAAATACAAGGAGACCTCAGAAGTGCCACAAAGTCTCTGCAAATGGCGCATCTGGGCCGGAATCCACTCCCATCATCCAGGGTCACCCTATGGGTGTCACATGGATACATTGTTTTCTGGTTGATACTTTGTGGCTGTTCTTCCTCATTACTTCCACCTTCCTTCCCAATGATCCGGCGGCCATGGAAATGATGAGCGTTCTGACACTGAGCTGGAGGAGTAGTAGTCCTCTGAGGTGAATAGGGCAGGCCCGGACGCAGGGTCCTCACATGACG
The DNA here is from genome assembly GCA_033119425.1 of Bufotes viridis. NCBI lineage: Eukaryota > Metazoa > Chordata > Amphibia > Anura > Bufonidae > Bufotes > Bufotes viridis. Next base: position 103,459,333 of record CM065598.1, read on the forward strand.
CAGGGCTTGATGTCCTGGTAGCTGACCTGCTGGTGGTGGTAGTAGGAGCCGGCGCCCCCGTGCATGGAGGAGGCCATGGCGTTAAAGGAGAAGACGAACTCCTTCCTGTCATTCATGCTGGGGGACTGAGAGTGGTACCGGGGGCCACCTGTGGGGGACACAAGGAGAGTGAGAGCAGCCCACCACAGACCCCAACCAATCCACAGAGGAACTACTAATGGTAAGAAGAATACTACTAACAATAATACTACTACCAGTAATAGTAAGAATACTACTACTAATAGTAGGAGTGATACTACTAACAATAATACTACTACCAGTAATAGTAAGAATACTACTACTAATAGTAAGAATACTACCAATAATAGTAAGAATAATACTACTAATAATAGTAAAAATAATACTACTACCAATAATAGTAAGAATACTACTACTACTAATAATAATAATAATAGTAAAAATAATACTACTACCAATAATAGTAAGAATACTACTACTACTAATAATAATAATAATAGTAAGAATACTACTACTACTACTACTAAAGAATAATACTACCAATAATCGTAATAATACTACTAATAATAGTAATACCAGTACTACTACTAATAATAATACTAGTATTAACACTAATAGTAATGCTACTAGTAATAATAATAATTATAATACTACTATTACAAATAGAAGTAATAATAATACTAATATTATTAATACTAATTCTACAAATACTACTACTGCTGCTACTACTACTACTTATAAAATAAAAATAATACTAACAATAGTACTACTACTAATAATAATACTAGTAACAATACTAATACTATTACTACTAATAATAATGATAATAGTAATAATAATATTATTACTAATACTACAAATACTACTACTAACAATAATACTATTACTACTATAATAATAATAACAACAACAATATTAATACTAATAACACTAATAGCATGCCATACGCAATAAAAAGTGATAGCAACATTATTATAATAGTTATTATTGTTATTATTATTATTATTATTATTATTATTAATATGATGTTACCCTATATAATGGGTGCAGTTTTCCTCTCTCTCATATCGTACAGTCAATGTCTGACACATATTCAGACAGATAATCAGTGCAGACATTTCCAGGCCACTTATAGGGGAAATTATATCAAATGTCCTGGAAGGAAATTGTCCAATTCTAATTGTAGAGACTTAGAAGGAGATAATAACAATAATCCTCATCATACACATCATCACCCCCATTATCGGCATCTCATAATAGCTTCTGATGGGGATGATAATAATAATAACAATAATCATTTTTATATAAGGAGAGGTTGTGGGGAACAGTGGCCATTCTCTAGTTTTCTGATACCTTCTGACACCAGGATGATTATAATACTATAATAATAATGATAATAATAATAATACTAATAATAATAATAATAATAATAATAATGGTAATAATTTGTTATATAAGGAGAGGTTGTGGGGGGCAGTGACCATTCTCTAGTTTTCAGGATAACCAGTGACTGATGGTGATAATAATGATTTTCTCTATCAGGAGCAGTGATAATAATAATGTTTTCTCTATCAGGAGCAGTGATAATAATAATGTTTTCTCTATCAGGAGCAGTGATAATAATGATGATTTTCTCTATATGAGGAGCGGGGATCAGGACATTGATGCACAGATAACAATGTAATAATTCGTAGATTGCCGGCTATTATCGGTATTGCTACTTTTAGAATAACCATCACCCTCATCATTTCTATTACTTCAGTCTCTGCTTCCTCCTGGGATTGTAGAGAGGAAGAGGAGTCTTTGGGGACGATGTTTGTGTGACTCGGGCCCTTTGACACCTCACCCTCCGTAGGGCCCGGGGCCTCAGACACAATGTGCGCCCTCAGGAGCGGTAATTGCCCAATGTCTCCACACTAACTGCTGCCATGTCCCATGTGTGGAGAGTAACAGATCCCCTCCACCACCACTTATCCCCCCCCCCCCTCTATCCTCTGCTTGCACCATGGCCCTTGCTCTCCTCCCTTGCCCATGGCATGCACCAACTGGTCGCTTACCTTGCAGGTCTGAGGCTGTGTTGTGGCTGTTCTGGTGCAGATATGGCTGCTCCATGGAGTGTGAGGACAGGGGGTTGTTGCCAGAGTTGCAGGGGGACAGGGGCTGCTGCTTTATATAGGGGGCACCTCCAGAGAGGGCAGTAGAGGTTGGTGCCCAGGCTGAGGCAGGACTGGTGTAGACAGAATGAGGCTCCATTACTGCCCCCCCTCCCAGGAGAGGAGAGCCAGAGTCATGGTGGGGGTAGTCCCCCCCAGAGGAGCCTGTGCAGCTGCCCATGTAGGAATGGCCCCCATTGGCAGCCAGGTGCGGGTGCCCACTCAGCCCCATCCCATCCACGTTACTGGGCAGATGGCCATTCATCATCCCTAGGCCAGTGTCCAGGGCCAGGCTGTTGGGGGGGCAGGAGATGGTCCCTGCAGATCCCTGGAAGCTGTAGGTGTCTGGAATGTGGTTGAAGCCCAGGCCGTTCATCATGCTGTACATGGGCTTCAGAGCCTGGCACTTTCTTCTGAAGCCCCTGGGCCTCCTTCTGAAGGACCCCTCCTCAAACATGAACTCACTGGCGGGGTCGATGGTCCAGTAGTGGCCCTTGCCGGGTCTGCCCAGGCCCTTGGGCAGCTTGATGAAGCATTCGTTGAGGGACAGGTTGTGCCGGACAGAGTTTTTCCAGCCCTGGTAGGAGCCCCTGAAGAAGGGGAAGCGGCTCTGCAGGAACTGGTAGATCTCACTCAGGGTCAGCCGCTTGGTGGGCGAGCTCTGGATGGCCATGACGATCAGCGCGATGTAGGAGTAGGGGGGCTTCTCCGGCCGCCGGATGCCCGCGTTCGTCTTCTTGGTCTTGGTGGCGCAGGAGGCCGATTCCAGGACGGAGGTCTGGCCGGGGGGCTTCTCCGGAGCCGCGGACATGGGGCTGCTCTGCGCGGGGGTCTGGGCTGGGGGCTGCTGGATCTCTGCCGTCATTGCTGAGGCTCTGGGGTCTCCTGCCAGTCAGCAGAGGGAAGACGGGGGGCTCAGGACCAGAGGCTGGGACTGCACGATGCTCTGCTAAATACAGAGATGTTCTGCAGGATGCTCTGCTGTCAGATGATGCTCTGCTCTCGGATGAGGCTCTGCACGATGCTCTGCTCTGCTGTCAGATGAGGCTCTGCTGTCAAATGAGGCTCTGCTCTCGGATGAGGCTCTGCTGTCAGATGAGGCTTTGCTCTCGGATGAGGCTCTGCGCGATGCTCTGCACTTGTTTGGGTCTCTGCTCTGCAGGGTGCTCGGCTGCTCACAGATGCGGTGCTGCTCCTCTGTATTTGGGAGTGAATCCGGAGCAGGAAGCAGAACCCTCAGAGTGCCTGTCCCGATGGTGGTCGGGGGTCTCCTATCGCCCCTCGGCTCTGCCCCTCCTGCTGTGCGGCTGCAGTGACTCCCCGCTCCTCATGACTCTGCCTCCGCACTGATCGCCTTTACTTATCTCTTGTCATCGGAGTCTGTCGGCTCCTCACAGAGAGACGTAAGAAGAGGGGTCTCCCCGCCCCCAGCGACCCCTCCCCCGGCGACCGGGGGTCACTTAAAGGAGCAGCAGCCCCAGTCTATGGAAAACTCGATTTCACTTATAACATCGTCAGGGTGGGCATGGGCCCCTATCAGGACCCCTACTCTCGAGATACAAGGGGGGGGGGGGGGTTAGAGGACCCCTACTCTATAGATACAAGGAGGAGGGGGGATTAGAGGACCCCTACTCTATAGATACAAGGGGAGGGGGGATTAGAGGACCCCTACTCTATATATACAAGGGGGGGGGGGCATTACAGGACCCCTATTCTATAGATTCAAGGGGAGGGAATTACAGGACCCTACTCTATAGACACAAGGGGGGCATTAGAAGACCCCTACTCTATAGATACAAGGGGGGGGGGGACATTAGAGGACCCCTACTCTATAGATACAAGGTGAAGGGGATATTAGAGGATCCCTACTCTATAGATACAAGGAGGGGGGGGGGGGGGACATGAGAGGACCCCTACTCTACAGATACAAGGTGGAGGAACATTAGAGGACCCCTACTCTATAGATACAAGGGGGACGGACGGACATTAGAGGACCCCTACTCTATAGATACAAGGAGGGGGTGGACATTACAGGACCCCTACTCTATAGATACAAGGTGAAGGGGATATTAGAGGACCTCTACTCCATAGATATAAGGAGGGGGGGGGGGGGAATTAGGGGAGTCCTGGCTGAGCTGACTATTTCCAGTGCATATGTGATGCTTGTGCAACTACGACCCCCATGCTGTCAATGCTTGCAGATTGGTGGTGCTTGGCCCCCTGTTGCATATTCCTGGCTGCTGACGGTCTCCCGGATATTAGAACATACTTGTGGCTCCCAGGACTTGGCAGAAAAGGGCTGAAAATGCAGCAAATCTATAGAAGTAATGAGAGGAGATGAGGGGCTCGGAGGAAAGGTGGACGCGGCTTGTGCGGAGAGAACATGGCAGGAAGTTTATACAACTCAATGTAAACAGGTTCTGAGAATAAAAAAAAAACCGCAGCCGCAGCCGCGTCCTCAGAAGCTTCTCGGCTGCTGCAAATCATCTCTGTCCGCGGCTCCTGCAGAAAAAGGGGAAAGTCGCCGAAGCGCCGGCCTGCGGTAAGTCCATGGTGCAAGTGGCACCTACTTACTGACCCTCTCCCCTGGGCCCAGCAATTTGTTAAGAACTCAAGTGGGTGTGAAATAGGGACATCAGGTCGCCTGTCCCCTGTGAAGTCCACTCCTGGGGGCCACCTGCTGTCTAGGAGGGCGAGGGGCCCATCCATGCCCGGCGCCTGCCTGATAGCAACACGAGGAGTGGGCAGGAGGTCCACCAGTACAGCCCTCACTGGTGGAGGTGACAGCTACTACAACCCCCAACATAGCCAGGATGAGGGTAGTTATTTACTGCACTGCGGGAGGAGGTAACAGCTACTACAACCACCAACATAGCCAGGATGAGGGTAGTTATTAACTGCGGGGGGAGGTGACAGCTACTACAACCCCCAACATAGCCAGGGTGAGGGTAGTTATTAACTGCACTGCGGGAGGAGGTGACAGCTACTACAACCCCCAACATAACAAGGATGACAACAGTTATTACTGCTCTGCGGGAGGAGGTGACAGCTACTACAACCACCAACATAGCTAGGATGAGGGTAGTTATTTACTAAACTGCGGGGGGAGGTGACAGCTACTACAACCACCAACATAACAAGGATGAGGGTAGTTATTTACTGCACTGCGAGAGGAGGTGACAGCTACTACAACCACCAACATAGCCAGGATGAGAGTAGTTAT
>CM065598.1:103469726-103534726 GCA_033119425.1 Bufotes viridis
AGCATTATACTGTACACTGCCCTTATATACAGCATTATACTGTACACTGCCCCTATATAAAGGGTTATACTGTACGCTGCCGTTATATACAGCATTATACTGTACACTGCCATTATATACAGCATTATACTGTACACTGCCCTTATATACAGCATTATACTGTACACTGCCATTATATACAGCATTATACTGTACACTGCCCCTTATATAAATCATTATACTGTACACTGCCCCTTATATACAGCATTATACTGTACACTGTCCTTATATACAGCATTATACTGTACACTGCCCTTATATACAGCATTATACTGTACACTGCCCTTATATACAACATTATACTGTACACTGCCCATTATATAAAGAAATATACTGTACACTGCCCCTTATATAAAGCATTATACTGTACACTGCCCTTATATACAACATTATACTGTACACTGCCCATTATATAAAGAAATATACTGTACACTCCCCTTATATACAGCATTATACTGTACACTGCTACTATATAAAAGGTTATACAGTACGCTGCCGATATCTACAGCATTATACTGTACACTGCCATTATATACAGCATTATACTGTACACTGCCCTTATATACAGCATTATACTGAACACTGCCATTATATACAGCATTATACTGTACACTGCCCCTTATATAAAGCATTATACTGTACACTGCCCTTATATACAGCATTATACTGTACACTGCCCTTATATACAGCATTATACTGTACACTGCCCTTATATAAAGCATTATACTGTACACTGCCCCTTATATAAAGCATTATACTGTACACAGCCCCTTATATACAGCATTATACTGTACACTGCCCCTTATATACAGCATTATACAGTACACTGCCCTTATATACAGCATTATACTGTACACTGCCCTTATATAAAGCATTATACTGTACACTGTCCTTATATAAAGCATTATACTGTACACTGCCCTTATATACAGCATTATACTGTACACTGCCCTTATATACAGCATTATACTGTACACTGCCATTATATAAATCATTATACTGTACACTGCCTGTATATAAATTATTATACTGTACACTGCCCTTATATAAATCATTATACTGTACACTGCCCTTATATACAGCATTATGCTGTACACTGCCCTTATATAAAGCATTATACTGTACACTGCCCCTTATATAAAGCATTATACTGTACACTGCCCTTATATACAGCATTATACTGTACACTGCCCTTATATAGAGCATTATACTGTACACTGCCCTTATATAAAGCATTATACTGTACACTGCCCCTTATATAAAGCATTATACTGTACACTGCCCTTATATAAAGCATTATACTGTACACTGCCCTTATATACAGCATTATACTGTACGCTGCCCTTATATAAAGCATTATACTGTACGCTGCCCTTATATAAAGCATTATACTGTACACTGCCCCTTGTATAAAGCATTATACTGTACACTACCCTTATATACAGCATTATACTGTACGCTGCCCTTATATAAAGCATTATACTGTACGCTGCCCTTATATAAAGCATTATACTGTACACTGCCCTTATATACAGCATTATACTGTACGCTGCCCTTATATAAAGCATTATACTGTACACTGCCCTTATATACAGCATTATACTGTACACTGCCCCTATATAAAGCATTATACTGTACACTACCCTTATATACAGGATTATACTGTACACTGACCTAATATAAATCATTATACTGTACATTGCCCTTATATAAAGCATTATACTGTACACTCCCCTTATATAAAGCATTATACTGTACACTGCCCTTATATACAGCATTATACTGTACACTGCCCTTATATACAGCATTATACTGTACACTGCCCTTATATAAAGCATTATACTGTACACTTTCCTTATATAAAGCATTATACTGTACACTGTCCTTATGTAAAGCATTATACTGTACGCTGCCCTTATACAAATCATTATACTGTACACTGTCCTTATATAAAGCATTATACTGCACACTGCCCTTATATAAAGCATTATACTGCACACTGCCCTTATATAAAGCATTATACTGTACGCTGCCCTTATACAAATCATTATACTGTACACTGCCCTTATATACAGCATTATACTGTACACTGCCCCTTATATAAAGCATTATACTGTACACTGCCATTATATACAGCATTATACTGTACACTGCCCTTATATACAGCATTATACTGTACACTGCCCCTTATATACAGCATTATACTGTACACTGCCCCTTATATACAGCATTATACTGTACACTGCCCTTATATACAGCATTATACTGTACACTGCCCCTTATATAAATCATTATCATGTACACTGCCTTTATATACAGCATTATACTGTACACTGACCTAATATAAAGCATTATACTGTACACTGCCCTTATATACAGCATTATACTGTACACTGCCCTTATATAGAGCATTATACTGTACACTGACCTAATTTAAAGAATTATACTGTACACTGTCCTTATATAAAGCATTATACTGTACACTGCCCTTATATACAGCATTATACTGTACACTGCCCTTATATAGAGCATTATACTGTACACTGCCCCTTATATAAAGCATTATACTGTACACTGCCCTTATATACAGCATTATACTGTACACTGCCCCTTATATAAAGCATTATACTGTACACTGCCCTCATATACAGCATTATACTGTACACTGCCATCATATAAAGCATTATACTGTACACTGACCTAATTTAAAGCATTATACTGTACACTGCCCTTATATACAGAATTATACTGTACACTGCCCTTATATAGAGCATTATACTGTACACTGCCCCTTATATAATAAATTATACTGTACACTGCCCTTATATACAGCATTATACTGTACACTTCCCCTTATATATAGCATTATACTGTACACTGCCCTCATATACAGCATTATACTGTACACTGCCCCTTATATAAAGCATTATACTGTACACTGCCCTTATATACAGCATTATACTGTACACTGCCCTTATATACAGCATTATACTGTACACTGCCCTTATATACATTATACTGTACACTGCCCTTATATACAGCATTATACTGTACACTGCCCTTATATACAGCATTATACTGTACACTGTCCTTATATAAAGCATTATACTGTACACTGCCCTTATATAAAGCATTATACTGTACACTGTCCTTATATACAGCATTATACTGTACTCTGCCCTTATATAAAGCATTATACTGTACACTGCCCTTATATACAGCATTATACTGTACACTGCCCTTATATACAGCATTATACTGTACACTGCCCCTTATATAAAGCATTATACTGTACACTGCCCTTATATAAAGCATTATACTGTACACTGCCCTTATATACAGCATTATACTGTACACTGTCCTTATATAAAGCATTATACTGTACACTGCCCCTATATACAGCATTATACTGTACTCTGCCCTTATATAAAGCATTATACTGTACACTGCCCTTATATACAGCATTATACTGTACACTGTCCTTATATAAAGCATTATACTGTACACTGCCCTTATATAAAGCATGATACTGTACACTGCCCTTATATAAAGCATTATACTGTACACTGTCCTTATATACAGCATTATACTGTACACTGCCCCTTATATAAAGCATGATACTGTACACTGCCCTTATATAAAGCATTATACTGTACACTGCCCTTATATACAGCATTATACTGTACACTGCCATTATATACAGCATTATACTGTACACTGCCCTTAAATGCAGCATTATACTGTACACTGCCCTTATATAAAGCATTATACTGTACACTGCCCCTTATATAAAGCATTACACTGTACACTGCCCCTATATAAAGCATTATACTGTACACGGCCCTTCTATACAGCATTATACTGTACACTGTTCTTATATACAGCATTATACTGTACACTGCCCTTATCTACAGCATTATACTGTACACTGCCCTTATATACAGCATTATACTGTACACTGCCCCTTATATAAAGCATTATACTGTACACTGCCCTTATATAAAGCATTACACTGTACACTGCCCTTATATACAGCATTATACTGTACACTACCCTTATATAAAGCATTATACTGTACACTCTCCTTATATAAAGCATTATACTGTACACTGCCCTTATATAAAGCATTATACTGTACACTGTTCTTATATACAGCATTATACTGTACACTGCCCCTTATATAAAGCATTATACTGTACACTGTCCTTATATACAGCATTATACTGTACACTGCCCTTATATACAGCATTATACTGTACACTGCCATTATATAAAGTATTATACTGTACACTGCCCCTTATATAAAGCATTATACTGTACACGGCCCTTCTATACAGCATTATACTGTACACTGTTCTTATATACAGCATTATACTGTACACTGCCCCTATATACAGCATTATACTGTACACTGCCCTTATATACAGCATTATACTGTACACTGTTCTTATATACAGCATTACACTGTACACTGCCCCTATATAAAGCATTATACTGTACACGGCCCTTCTATACAGCATTATACTGTACTCTGTCCTTATATACAGCATTATACTGTACACTGCCCTTATATACAGCATTATACTGTACACTGTTCTTATATACAGCATTATACTGTACACTGCCCTTATCTACAGCATTATACTGTACACTGCCCTTATATACAGCATTATACTGTACACTGCCCCTTATATAAAGCATTATACTGTACACTGCCCTTATATAAAGCATTATACTGTACACTGCCCTTATATACAGCATTATACTGTACACTGCCCTTATATACAGCATTATACTGTACACTACCCTTATATAAAGCATTATACTGTACACTCTCCTTATATAAAGCATTATACTGTACACTGCCCTTATATAAAGCATTATACTGTACACTGCCCTTATATACAGCATTATACTGTACACTGTTCTTATATACAGCATTATACTGTACACTGCCCCTTATATAAAGCATTATACTGTACACTGTCCTTATATACAGCATTATACTGTACACTGCCCTTATATACAGCATTATACTGTACACTGCCCTCATATAAAGCATTATACTGTACACTGCCCTTATATACAGCATTATACTGTACACTGCCCCTTATATAAAGCATTATACTGTACACTGACCTTATATAAAGCATTATACTGTACACTGCCCTTATATACAGCATTATACTGTACACTGCCCTTATATACAGCATTATACTGTACACTGCCCCCATATAAAGCATTATACTGTACACTGCCCTTATATACAGCATTATACTGTACACTGCCCCTTATATAAAGCATTATACTGTACACTGCCCCTATATAAAGCATTATACTGTACACTGCCATCATATAAAGCATTATACTGTACACTGTCCTTATATAAAGCATTATACTGTACACTGCCCTTATATAAAGCATTATACTGTACACTGCCCTTATATAAAGCATTATACTGTACACTGCCCTTATATAAAGCATTATACTGTACACTGTCCTTATATAAAGCATTATACTGTGCACTGCCCTTATATACAGCATTATACTGTACACTGCCCTTATATAAATCATTATACTGTACACTGCCCCTTATATACAGCATTATACTGTACACTGTCCTTATATACAGCATTATACTGTACACTGCCCTTATATACAGCATTATACTGTACACTGCCCTTATATACAGCATTATACTGTACACTGCCCTTATATACAGCATTATACTGTACACTGCCCCTATATACAGCATTATACTGTACACTGCCCTTATATAAAGCATTATACTGTACACTGCCCTTATATACAGCATTATACTGTACACTGCCCTTATATACAGCATTATACTGTACACTGCCCTTATATACAGCATTATACTGTACACTGCCCCTATATACAGCATTATACTGTACACTGCCCTTATATAAAGCATTATACTGTACACTGCCCTTATATACAGCATTATACTGTACACTGCCATTATATACAGCATTATACTGTACACTGTCCTTATATACAGCATTATACTGTACACTGCCCCTTATATAAAGCATTATACTGTACACTGCCCTTATATAAAGCATTATTCTGTACACTGTCCTTATATACAGCATTATACTGTACACTGTCCTTATATACAGCATTATACTGTACACTGTCCTTATATAAAGCATTATACTGTACACTGCCCTTATATACAGCATTATACTGTACACTGCCCTTATATACAGCATTATACTGTACACTGCCCTTATATACAGCATTATACTGTACACTGCCCTTATATACAGCATTATACTGTACACTGCCCTTATATAAAGTATCTATGTATCTATCTATCTATCTATCTATCTATCTATCTATCTATCTATCTATCTATCTATCTCATATCTATCTATCTATCTATCTATCTATCTATCTATCTATCTATCTATCCCTCTCCTATCTATCTATCTATCTATCTATCTATCTATCTATCCCTCTCCTATCTATCTATCTATCTATCTATCTATCTATCTCCTATCTATCTATCTATCTATCTATCTATCTATCTATCTATCTATCTAGTGACTCTATACTAGGCCTGCAGCTGACACATATCATATACATTGTATCGCTGTGCCCGGATACATGATGTCTGATTACCTGCGATATCAGAGCGTTAATTGTTACATTCTTAGTATTGCTGTAGTATAAGATGCCGTGTGTCAGGGTCATTATAATAAATATGGGGACCAGTGTGACCAGTGTCCTTCCTGTCATCACCTCCTGCAGTGTCTGTCTGTGTCCAGGGGTCAGCAGCCCCCCCAGCAGCTCAGCGTTAATTAGAAGCAGGGGGAGCAGAGAGGGGCCTGTCTGCTGTGTCCATGGGTGGTCTGCAGTCTGATAAACACAGGCCCCTCACAGAGCTGCAGTCTGCACCTATAGACACCCACCCGGCTCAGGTTACACCTGACTCCTGCAGTCTACCACCCCACTTATACAATTAGCTGCTGCTGCACAGAAAGGGTCCTCTGTGCGCCCCCCACCCTCCAGAAAAGCGCTGAGCCCCCAACACACCCCCCAATCCAAAGCACAGATCAGTCTCCAGGAAAAAAAGTATGGAATTAGTGATAATAAAAGAAAGATAAATATCATATCTATCGACTTCATTTCTGTGTAGAGCTATAGATATGAGATAGATCGATAAATAGATAGATAGATTGATAGGAGAGGGATAGATAGGAGATAGATAGATAGATAGATAGATATGGGATAGATAGGAGAGGGATAGATAGATACATAGATACATAGATAGATAATAAATAGATAGATAGATATTAGATAGATAGATAGATAGATAGATAGTTAGGAGATAGATAGATAGATAGATAGATAGATATTAGATAGATAGATAGATAGATAGATAGATAGATAGATAGAAAGATAGTTAGGAGATAGATAGATAGATAGATAGATATTAGATAGATAGATAGATAGATAGATAGATAGTTAGGAGATAGATATATATATAGGGGATAGATAGATAGATAGATAAATGATAGATAGATAGATAGATAGATAGATAGATACATAGATAGATAGATAAGATAAGATAGATAGATAGATAGAGGATAGATAGATAGATAGATAGATAGATAGATAGATAGATAGAAAGATAGTTAGGAGATAGATAGATAGATAGATAGATAGATATTAGATAGATAGATAGATAGATAGTTAGGAGATAGATATATATATAGGGGATAGATAGATAGATAGATAGATAGATAAATGATAGATAGATAGATAGATACATAGATAGATAGATAAGATAAGATAGATAGATAGATAGATAGATAGAGGATAGATAGATAGATAGATAGATAGATAGATAGATAGGAGATAGATAGATAGATAGAGGATAGATAGATAGATAGATAGATAGGAGATAGATAGATAGATAGATAGATAATTGATAGCTAGATATGGAAATAGATAGTTAGGAAATAGATAGATAGATAGATAGGGGATAGATAGATAGATAGATAGATAGATAGATAGATAGATGCGAATTCGCCATTATTTTCTTGATTACAAAAATTGTCATCGTAATATTCACGTAATGCGCGCGCAGTACGGGCGTGGGTCACTATAGCTACATTTTACAACTGCTAGAAGTTTCCAGGACACTGCCGTCTCTCTCAGATCTGCATACAATCTCTTCTGGGGGGCTCTTATATAGTGAGGGGTCGGCATCTTTCCTATTGGTTGCTCGGGATGTTGCTAAGCTCAGACACAGACGTTGCAGCCTTCTCATTGGCCGACAAGCCAGAAGCAGGGAGGGGTCATGGGTTCAGAGGAAAAAAATGTAGAATATTCGAAAATACGAATATATAGCGCTATATTCTAAATATTCGCAAATTCTCGAAGTGAAGATATTCGCGCCCATCACTAATAATAGATGGATGGATAATAGATATTTGCTGCCTGTGACACGGACTATTGAATATTGTGTAGAAAGATAATCGATTATAATTAATGTTATTATTATCATTTCCACATTCTTTACTATATCTTCTGATTTATAGCGTTTTCTGACTTTCTCCCGTATTTCTTGTCGGGTTTGGATTCTCCACAGATCTACAGGAGAGGGTGTAACGTAATCAGACAACGCACCTGCTGCTCGCAGTGTCGGACTGAGGCACTTAGGGCCCACCAGTGTAACTGATTCTGGGGGCCCACCTTTTGGGCTCCTGCACTCCAAGGTACAGTGAGGACAGTATATAATATAAGGAGGACAGTATATATACTATAGTGAGGTCAGTATATATATTATCAGGAGGACAGTATATATACTATAGTGAGGTCAGTATATATAATATCAGGAGGACAGTATATATACTATAGTGAGGTCAGTATATATAATATAAGGAGGACAGTATATATACTATAGTGAGGTCAGTATATATAATATAAGGAGGACAGTATATATTCTATAGTGAGGTCAGTATATATAATATAAGGAGGACAGTATATATACTATAGTGAGGTCAGTATAGATAATATAAGGAGGACAGTATATATACTATAGTAATGTCAGTATATATAATATAAGGAGGACAGTATATATACAATAGTGAGGTCAGTATATATAATATCAGGAGAACAGTATATATACTATAGTGAGGTCAGTATATATAATATAAGGAGGACAGTATATATACTATAGTGAGGTCAGTATTGATAATATCAGGAGAACAGTATATATACTATAGTGAGGTCAGTATATATAATATAAGGAGGACAGTATATATACTATAGTGAGGTCAGTATATATATTATCAGGAGGACAGTATATATACTATAGTGAGGTCAGTATATATAATATCAGTAGGACAGTATATATACTATAGTAAGGTCAGTATATATAATATAAGGAGGACAGTATATATACTATAATGAGGTCAGTATATATAATATAAGGAGGACAGTATATATACTATAGTGAGGTCAGTATATATAATATAAGGAGGACAGTATATATTCTATAGTGAGGTCAGTATATATAATATCAGGAGGACAGTATATATACTATAGTGAGGTCAGTATATATAATATCAGGTGGACAGTATATATACTATAGTGAGGTCAGTATATATATTATCAGGAGGACAGTATATATACTATAGTGAGGTCAGTATATATAATATCAGTAGGACAGTATATATACTATAGTAAGGTCAGTATATATAATATAAGGAGGACAGTATATATACTATAGTGAGGTCAGTATAGATAATATAAGGAGGACAGTATATATACTATAGTGACGTCAGTATATATAATATAAGGAGGACAGTATATATACTATAGTGAGGTCAGTATATATAATATCAAGGAGGACAGTATATATACTATAGTGAGGTCAGTATATATAATATCAGGAGGACAGTATATATACTATAGTGAGGTCAGTATATATAATATCAGGAGGACAGTATATATACTATAGTGAGGTCAGTATATATAATATAAGGAGGACAGTATATATACTATAGTAATGTCAGTATATATAATATCAGGAGGACAGTATATATACAATAGTGAGGTCAGTATATATAATATCAGGAGGACAGTATATATACTATAGTGAGGTCAGTATAGATAATATAAGGAGGTCAGTATATATACTATAGTGAGGTCAGTATATATAATATAAGGAGGACAGTATATATACTATAGTGAGGTCAGTATAGATAATATAAGGAGGACAGTATATATACTATAGTGAGGTCAGTATATATAATATAAGGAGGACAGTATATATACTATAGTGAGGTCAGTATATATATCAGGAGGACAGTATATATACACTATAGTGAGATCAGTATATATAATATCAGGAGGACAGTATATATACTATAGTGAGGTCAGTATATATAATATCTGGAGGACAGTATATATACTTTAGTGAGGTCAGTATATATAATATAAGGAGGACAGTATATATACTATAGTGAGGTCAGTATAGATAATATAAGGAGGACAGTATATATACTATAGTGAGGTCAGTATTGATAATATCAGGAGAACAGTATATATACTATAGTGAGGTCAGTATATATAATATAAGGAGGACAGTATATATACTATAGTGAGGTCAGTATATATAATATCAGGAGTACAGTATATATACTATAGTGAGGTTAGTATATATAATATAAGGAGGTCAGTATATATACTATAGTGAGGTCAGTATATATAATATCAGGAGTACAGTATATATACTATAGTGAGGTTAGTATATATAATGTAAGGAGGTCAGTATATATACTATAGTGAGGTCAGTATATATAATATCAGGAGGACAGTATATATACTATAGTGAGGTCAGTATATATAATGTCTGGAGGACAGTATATATACTATAGTGAGGTCAGTATATATAATATCAGGAGGACAGTATATATACTATAGTGAGGTCAGTATATATAATATCAGGAGGACAGTATATATACTATAGTGAGGTCAGTATATATAATATCAGGAGGACAGTATATATACTATAGTGAGGCCCAGTATATATATATATACAGGAGGACAGTATATATACTATATTGAGGTCAGTATATATAATATCAAGAGGACAGTATATATACTATAGTGAGGTCAGTATAGATAATATAAGGAGGACAGTATATATACTATAGTGAGGTCAGTATATAAAATATCAGGAGGACAGTATATATACTATAGTGAGGTCAGTATATATAATATCAGGAGGACAGTATATATACTATAGTGAGGTCAGTATAGATAATATAAGGAGGACAGTATATATACATGATAGTGACGTCAGTATATATAATATTAAGGAGGACAGTATATATACTATAGTGAGGTCAGTATATATAATATAAGGAGGACAGTATATATACTATAGTGAGGTCAGTATATATAATATAAGGAGGACAGTATATATACTATAGTGAGGTCAGTATATATAATATCAGTAGGACAGTATATATACTATAGTAAGGTCAGTATATATAATATCAGTAGGACAGTATATATACTATAGTGAGGTCAGTATATATAATATCAGTAGGACAGTATATATACTATAGTAAGGTCAGTATATATAATATAAGGAGGACAGTATATATACTATAGTGAGGTCAGTATATATAATATAAGGAGGACAGTATATATACTATAGTGAGGTCAGTATAGATAATATAAGGAGGACAGTATATATACTATAGTGAGGTCAGTATTGATAATATCAGGAGAACAGTATATATACTATAGTGAGGTCAGTATATATAATATAAGGAGGACAGTATATATACTATAGTGAGGTCAGTATATATAATATCAGGAGGACAGTATATATACTATAGTGAGGTCAGTATAGATAATATAAGGAGGACAGTATATATACTATAGTGAGGTCAGTATATGATAATATCAGGAGGACAGTATATATACTATAGTGAGGTCAGTATATATAATATAAGGAGGACAGTATATATACTATAGTGAGGTCAGTATATATAATATCAGGAGGACAGTATATATACTATAGTGAGGTCAGTAGTGATAATATCAGGAGAACAGTATATATACTATAGTGAGGTCAGTATATATAATATAAGGAGGAAAGTATATATACTATAGTGAGGTCAGTATATATATTATCAGGAGGACAGTATATATACTATAGTGAGGTCAGTATATATAATATCAGTAGGACAGTATATATACTATAGTAAGGTCAGTATATATAATATAAGGAGGACAGTATATATACTATAATGAGGTCAGTATATATAATATGAGGAGGACAGTATATATACTATAGTGAGGTCAGTATATATAATATAAGGAGGACAGTATATATTCTATAGTGAGGTCAGTATATATAATATCAGGAGGACAGTATATATACTATAGTGAGGTCAGTATATATAATATCAGGTGGACAGTATATATACTATAGTGAGGTCAGTATATATATTATCAGGAGGACAGTATATATACTATATTGAGGTCAGTATATATAATATCAAGAGGACAGTATATATACTATAGTGAGGTCAGTATAGATAATATAAGGAGGACAGTATATATACTATAGTGAGGTCAGTATATAAAATATCAGGAGGACAGTATATATACTATAGTGAGGTCAGTATATATAATATCAGGAGGACAGTATATATACTATAGTGAGGTCAGTATATATAATATCAGGAGGACAGTATATATACTATAGTGAGGTCAGTATATATAATATCAGGAGGACAGTATATATACTATAGTGAGGTCAGTATAGATAATATAAGGAGGACAGTATATATACTATAGTGAGGTCAGTATATATAATATAAGGAGGACAGTATATATACTATAGTGAGGTCAGTATATATAATATCAGGAGGACAGTATATATACTATAGTGAGGTCAGTATATATAATATCAGGAGGACAGTATATATACTATAGTGAGGTCAGTATATATAATATCAGTAGGACAGTATATATACTATAGTGAGGTCAGTATATATAATATAAGGAGGACAGTATATATACTATAGTGAGGTCAGTATATATAATATAAGGAGGACAGTATATATACTATAGTGAGGTCAGTATAGATAATATAAGGAGGACAGTATATATACTATAGTGAGGTCAGTATATATAATATCAGGAGGACAGTATATATACTATAGTGAGGTCAGTATATATAATATCAGGAGGACAGTATATATACTATAGTGAGGTCAGTATATATAATATCAGGAGGACAGTATATATACTATAGTGAGGTCAGTATATATAATATAAGGAGGACAGTATATATACTATAGTGAGGTCAGTATATATAATATCAGGAGGACAGTATATATACTATAGTGAGGTCAGTATATATAATATAAGGAGGACAGTATATATACTATAGTGAGGTCAGTATATATAATATCAGGAGGACAGTATATATACTATAGTGAGGTCAGTATATATAATATCAGGAGGACAGTATATATACTATAGTGAGGTCAGTATATATAATATAAGGAGGACAGTATATATACTATAGTGAGGTCAGTATATATAATATAAGGAGGACAGTATATATACTATAGTGAGGTCAGTATTGATAATATCAGGAGAACAGTATATATACTATAGTGAGGTCAGTATATATAATATAAGGAGGACAGTATATATACTATAGTGAGGTCAGTATATATAATATCAGGAGGACAGTATATATACTATAGTGAGGTCAGTATATATAATATCAGGAGGACAGTATATATACTATAGTGAGGTCAGTATATATAATATCAGGAGGACAGTATATATACTATAGTGAGGTCAGTCTATATAATATCAGGAGGACAGTATATATACTATAGTGAGGTCAGTATATATAATATCAGGAGGACAGTATATATACTATAGTGAGGTCAGTCTATATAATATCAGGAGGACAGTATATATACTATAGTGAGGTCAGTCTATATAATATCAGGAGGACAGTATATATACTATAGTGAGGTCAGTATATATAATATCAGGAGGACAGTATATATACTATAGTGAGGTCAGTATATATAATATCAGGAGGACAGTATATATACTATAGTGAGCTCAGTATATATAATATAAAGAGGACAGTATATATACTATATTGAGGTCAGTATATATAATATCAAGAGGACAGTATATATACTATAGTGAGGTCAGTATAGATAATATAAGGAGGACAGTATATATACTATAGTGAGGTCAGTATATAAAATATCAGGAGGACAGTATATATACTATAGTGAGGTCAGTATATATAATATCAGGAGGACAGTATATATACTATAGTGAGGTCAGTATAGATAATATAAGGAGGACAGTATATATACTGATAGTGACGTCAGTATATATAATTTAAGGAGGACAGTATATATACTATAGTAAGGTCAGTATATATAATATAAGGAGGACAGTATATATACTATAGTGAGGTCAGTATATATAATATAAGGAGGACAGTATATATACTATAGTGAGGTCAGTATATATAATATCAGGAGGACAGTATATATACTATAGTGAGGTCAGTATATATAATATCAGTAGGACAGTATATATACTATAGTGAGGTCAGTATATATAATATCAGGAGGACAGTATATATACTATAGTAAGGTCAGTATATATAATATAAGGAGGACAGTATATATACTATAGTGAGGTCAGTATATATAATATAAGGAGGACAGTATATATACTATAGTGAGGTCAGTATATATAATATAAGGAGGACAGTATATATACTATAGTGAGGTCAGTATATATAATATAAGGAGGACAGTATATATACTATAGTGAGGTCAGTATATATAATATAAGGAGGACAGTATATATACTATAGTGAGGTCAGTATATATAATATAAGGAGGACAGTATATATACTATAGTGAGGTCAGTATATATAATATCAGGAGGACAGTATATATACTATAGTGAGGTCAGTATATATAATATCAGGAGGACAGTATATATACTATAGTGAGGTCAGTATATATAATATCAGGAGGACAGTATATATACTATAGTGAGGTCAGTATATATAATATCAGGAGGACAGTATATATACTATAGTGAGGTCAGTATATATAATATCAGGAGGACAGTATATATACTATAGTGAGGTCAGTATAGATAATATAGTGAGGTCAGTATATATAATATCAGGAGGACAGTATATATTCTATAGTGAGGTCAGTATATATAATATCAGGAGGACAGTATATATACTATAGTGAGGTCAGTATATATAATATCAGGAGGACAGTATATATACTATAGTGAGGTCAGTATATATATAATATCAGGAGGACAGTATATATACTATAGTGAGGTCAGTATATATAATATCAGGAGGACAGTATATATACTATAGTGAGGTCAGTCTATATAATATCAGGAGGACAGTATATATACTATAGTGAGGTCAGTCTATATAATATCAGGAGGACAGTATATATACTATAGTGAGGTCAGTATATATAATATCAGGAGGACAGTATATATACTATAGTGAGGTCAGTATATATAATATCAGGAGGACAGTATATATACTATAGTGAGCCCAGTATATATAATATAAAGAGGACAGTATATATACTATATTGAGGTCAGTATATATAATATCAAGAGGACAGTATATATACTATAGTGAGGTCAGTATAGATAATATAAGGAGGACAGTATATATACTATAGTGAGGTCAGTATATATAATATCAGGAGGACAGTATATATACTATAGTGAGGTCAGTATATATAATATCAGGAGGACAGTATATATACTATAGTGAGGTCAGTATAGATAATATAAGGAGGACAGTATATATACGATAGTGACGTCAGTATATATAATTTAAGGAGGACAGTATATATACTATAGTAAGGTCAGTATATATAATATAAGGAGGACAGTATATATACTATAGTGAGGTCAGTATATATAATATAAGGAGGACAGTATATATACTATAGTGAGGTCAGTATATATAATATCAGTAGGACAGTATATATACTATAGTGAGGTCAGTATATATAATATCAGTAGGACAGTATATATACTATAGTGAGGTCAGTATATATAATATCAGTAGGACAGTATATATACTATAGTAAGGTCAGTATATATAATATAAGGAGGACAGTATATATACTATAGTGAGGTCAGTATATATAATATAAGGAGGACAGTATATATACTATAGTGAGGTCAGTATATATAATATAAGGAGGACAGTATATATTCTATAGTGAGGTCAGTATATATAATATAAGGAGGACAGTATATATACTATAGTGAGGTCAGTATATATAATATAAGGAGGACAGTATACATACTATAGTGAGGTCAGTATATATAATATAAGGAGGACAGTATATATACTATAGTGAGGTCAGTATATATAATATCAGGAGGACAGTATATATACTATAGTGAGGTTAGTATATATAATATTAGGAGGTCAGTATATATACTATAGTGAGGTCAGTATATATAATATCAGGAGGACAGTATATATACTATAGTGAGGTCAGTATATATAATATCAGGAGGACAGTATATATACTATAGTAAGGTCAGTATATATAATATCAGGAGGACAGTATATATACACTATAGTGAGGTCAGTATAGATAATATAGTGAGGTCAGTATATATAATATCAGGAGGACAGTATATATTCTATAGTGAGGTCAGTATATATAATATCAGGAGGACAGTATATATACTATAGTGAGGTCAGTATATATAATATCAGGAGGACAGTATATATACTATAGTAGAGGTCAGTATATATAATATCAGGAGGACAGTATATATACTATAGTGAGGTCAGTATATATAATATCAGGAGGACAGTATATATACTATAGTGAGGTCAGTATATATAATATCAGGAGGACAGTATATATACTATAGTGAGGTCAGTATATATAATATCAGGAGGACAGTATATATACTATAGTGAGGTCAGTATATATAATATCAGGAGGACAGTATATATACTATAGTGAGGTCAGTATATATAATATCAGGAGGACAGTATATATACTATAGTGAGGTCAGTATATATAATATCAGGAGGACAGTATATATACTATAGTGAGGTCAGTATAGATAATATAGTGAGGTCAGTATATATAATATCAGGAGGACAGTATATATACTATAGTGAGGTCAGTATATATAATATCAGGAGGACAGTATATATACTATAGTGAGGTCAGTATAGATAATATAGTGAGGTCAGTATATATAATATCATGAGGACAGTATATATACTATAGTGAGGTCAGTATATATAATATCAGGAGGACAGTATATATACTATAGTGAGGTCAGTATAGATAATATAGTGAGGTCAGTATATATAATATCAGGAGGACAGTATATATACTATAGTGAGGTCAGTATATATAATATCAGGAGGACAGTATATATACTATAGTGAGGTCAGTATAGATAATATAGTGAGGTCAGTATATATAATATCAGGAGGACAGTATATATACTATAGTGAGGTCAGTATATATAATATCAGGAGGACAGTATATACTATAGTGAGGTCAGTATATATGTTATTGCCACCTCTCTGCCCCAGCCCCCCTCAGTCCCTGGATGTGTGGGGGCTTCATGTGCTTAATGCTGGGATTCACATCTCTGAGCCTCTGGAGTAACGTTTAACTTTTTATTTTTCAGGAAAAAAGAAGTAAAAACCTGAGACAAGATAACAGAGCCCTGAAAGTGGCCACAACGTGTGACATCAATGAGATATATGTGTACAGTATATGTATTCCAATATATGTGATAAATGTGTATATGTAGTACAATGTGTCTGATATACGTCTGTTGTACACAGTGCGTACCATGTGATAATTCTGTAAGAACGGACGGTGGATGTAGTGTGCGTTTGCCAAGCCCTTTACCATAGTGAGCGATACTGCGGATCCGACTTGTGGGACAGAGCTGCCGGCCCATAGGGAAAGCTGCTAGATGGCGCATCGCACCACAAATGACATTGGTATAAGGACTGTCCTGGCACCATCTTCCTCTGCATGGCAGGAGCCATGTTTAGTGCTCTCACCCCACTGCAGGGGGTGAGCACTGAATGAAAGCCTGCTGCAGCAGGTGGGGGTAGACCCCTAATATATGCATGCTGTGTGGTGGTACAAGCAGAGACACAGCCAGGAGTGCACTGAAGACAGGCCCAAGGAGCCTTAGCTCTGAGTGTGAGGGACGTAGAGCGTCAGTCCCTGTAGCTGTGGTCACCCGGGGACATCCATAGTGACAGCTGATATAAAGTGACCCTGCAGAGCAGACAGCTGCAGATGACAGTACCCAAAGTGCCAGGTGAAGAGGCGATAAGGTTGTATGCCCACCGGAAGCCAATGCAGCTGGGATCATTGGAGCAGTGATATAACGATATTACTTACTTATATATAGCGCCAACATATTTCACTGCGCGTTGTCACCGTAACGCGCTGTCCGAGGGGAGCTCGCACTCTAAGTTCCCTTTCAGTATTTCTTCAGGTGGGGAAGGAAACCGACAGAAACACGAGGGGAACATACAAACCTTCTGCAGACATTGTCCTTGCTCAGATTCATCCTAGGACCCCAGCGCTGACCACTGAGCCCCCAGTAACCACCGAGCCCCTGTGCTGCCCAGAATAATCCCTAATAAAACGTAATAACCTGTAATAACCCGAACAAGTGTCGCAGACGAAGTGGAGACCCCAAAGTGGGACACCTGGATTCAAGTGACCTAACATGACCCTCGCTCGAGAGGCTGAGAAGATGTGCGATGCGGTGTGGACGGACTACATGTGAATATCTGCGCAGGAAAAGTGCTGCAGCCGATTGCCAGTGACTGCTGCCCTATTTCCAGCACCGTGGAACGTGACCCCTGTGGCCCCGTACATCGCAGGGGGCCGAATCTCCTCAAACAGACCAGTCCTGAGACTTGATAGGAAACAAATATGCAAAGAGGTAATTCCCAAGAAAGATCCGACTTTCCAACAAGCCTTGGGGTGTGACAATGGAATGAAGCCAGGCCAGATATCCATCTGCAGACCGCTGTTTCGGGGTGCTTGCCCCTCGTCAGTGTAGGATTCTGGCAGGCTCAGTGCGACTGGTCCGGCACCCTGCCTAAGCCCCTTCCAAAGCATCCCACTGAGTCAGCCGGAATCCTGCTCCCTACTGACGAGGGGCAAGCACCCCGAAACAACTGCCTGCAGAAGGATATCTGGCCTAGCTTTATTTCCTCGTCACCACAAGCCTTGCTGGGAAGTCAGATCTTCACTCACAGGAGCCACTTCCAATAGGTGGCGCTGGCGAGATGGTTCTATTCCTTGGGACACTCCGTTTTATATATCACAACTTATATTATACAATGGGAACAATTATATAACCAACAAAAGTTATAACTGTGATCACATCAAAATCTCATACATGCACTGCACCTGAGGAGCCTCATACATACACTGCACCTGAGGATTCTCATATATGCACTGCACCCGAGGAGACTTATACATGCACTGCACCTGAGGAGCCTCATACATACACTGGACCTGATGAGCCTTATATATACCGTGTATACCTGAGGAACCTCATACATACACCGCACCTGAGGAGCCTCATACATACACTGCACCTGAGGAGCCTCATACATACACTGCACCTGAGGAACCTCATACATACACCGCACCTGAGGAGCCTCATACATACACTGCACCTGAAGATTCTCATACATGCACTGCACCTAAGGATTCTCATACATACACCGCACCTGAGGAGCCTCATACATACACCGCACCTGAGGAGCCTCATACATACACCGCACCTGAGGAGCCTCATACATACACCGCACCTGAGGAGCCTCATACATACACCGCACCTGAGGAGCCTCATACATACACCGCACCTGAGGAGCCTCATGCATACACTGCACCTGAAGATTCTCATACATGCACTGCACCTGAGGAGACTCATACATACACTGCACCTGAGGAGCCTCATACATACACTGCACCTGAGGAGCCTCATACATACACCGCACCTGAGGAGCCTCATACATACACTTCACCTGAGGAGCCTCATACACACACTGCACCTGAGAACCCTCATACATACACCGCACCTGAGGAGCCTCATACATACACCGCACCTGAGGAGCCTCATACATACACTGCACCTGAGGAGCCTCATACATACACCGCACCTGAGGAGCCTCATACATACACCGCACCTGAGGAGCCTCATACATACACCGCACCTGAGGAGCCTCATGCATACACCGCACCTGAGGAGCCTCATACATACACTGCACCTGAGGAGCCTCATGCATACACTGCACCTGAAGATTCTCATACATGCACTGCACCTGAGGAACCTCATACATACACTGCACCTGAGGAGACTCATACATACACCGCACCTGAGGAGCCTCATACATACACTGCACCTGAGGAGCCTTATACATACACCTCACCTGAGGAGCCTCATACATACACCGCACCTGAGGACCCTCATACATACACCGCACCTGAGGAGCCTCATACATGCACTGCACCTGAGGAGCCTCATACATACACCGCACCTGACGGGACTTATACATACACTGCACCTGAGAGGACTTATACATACACTGCACCTAAGGATTCTCATACATACACCGCACCTGAGGAGCCTCATACATACACCGCACCTGAGGAGCCTCATACATACACTGCACCTGAGGAGCCTCATACATGCATTGCACCTGAGGAGCCTCATACATACAATGCACCTGAGGAGCCTCATACATGCACTGCACCTGAGGAGCCTCATACATACACCGCACCTGAGGAGCCTCATACATACACTGCACCTGAGGAGCCTCATACATGCACTGCACCTGAGGAGACTCATACATACACTGCACCTGAGGAGCCTCATACATACACCGCACCCGAGGAGACTCATACATACACTGCACCTGAGGAGCCTCATACATACACCGCACCTGAGGAGCCTCATACATACACCGCACCTGAGGAGCCTCATACATACACCGCACCTGAGGAGCCTCATACATACACTGCAACTGAGGAGCCTCATACATACACCGCACCTGAGGAGCCTCATACATACACCGCACCTGAGGAGCCTCATACATACACTGCACCTGAGGAGCCTCATACATACACCGCACCTGAGGAGCCTCATACATACACTGCACCTGAGGAGCCTCATACATTCACTGCACCTGAGGAGCCTCATACTTACACGTAAGAATAATACAGAACATGGAATAAAAGGCCATAACTGACACCAATGATGAGCAGAATATTGATCACCCTAAGGCGTCGTTGCCAGGCCCTGACTGGAGGATGGGGGTTGTTCTGCAGCACTTTGTGTCACATCTTCTAGAGGTATCATCACAGATGACGGAGATGAAAGTGCTATCGCTTGTACATGATGCAGCAGTCGTGGCCCCCACATCCCGAGTGCTGGCATCAATCTGGTCAATTTGTCTGTCAACACCAGGAAAATTGCACAAGCAGGTGCTTAATGCCTGTGCCGTCTGCAGCTCCTCATCAGCGCTGCGTCCTGGTGACAGTCACTCTCTCTCTAGTGCTGAGCTGATTGTAGTGTTTAGTCTGACACATGGCTCATGTCAGGGGTCCCCAGACACAGTGCTGCTGTATAATGAGCCCCTGCTCGCCAGAGCCCCACAGTCTCCTATGGGCCAGTGAAAGCAACAAGGTCCTGACTTGGAAAGTCCTGGGCAATGATGAACTGCTGTGGATGTCACTTCATTTGGAGGCCACACAGGCTGATGTAAGAGATGGAGAAAAATCACCCCAAATCAGCTCCAGAGCTGTCGCCTTCTCTTATTACAAATTCTACTTAGCCATTTCTTAGTCACATTGATCTCGGGGGTCCAGCCTTATACATGCATTTGATATATGGGCCCCTTGGAATCCTATGGCTCCTCAAGAATCTGCCTGGGTATCTCTGCACCAGAAACTGTGAGCCATGAAATTCAGCTGACTAGTCACACATAATCTAAGAGGTTCAGGGGCACAATGATGTCCCCCCCCCTCTAACCACACAAGCCTGAAGGCATATGCCCCCCCCCCCCCCAAATGTATTGGAAGCTGTCTAACCACATCCGCACATTGCAGTCTTAGACCACGGTCCCTTGGTGTCACTGCGGAGGGGTCGTGCACATGACTGTGTATTTCAGTCCATAATAAAGAGATTTATGAACAGCTTCTGTGTGCATTCACTTTATTCTCACTCCCATCAATACAAAGGACGATCATTCTCCGCATGGTCCATAGGCGCGTTAAAACACCCAAAAGAAGCTCATGCTGAAGCGACAGCGTTTGGCGTTTTTCAGCGCGATCAAACGCGCTGTAAAACGCCCAAATGTGAACCATGCCCATAGGGAAGCATGGCTTTCCACATGTTATGCGTTTTACAGAGCGTTTGAACGCGCTGAAAAACGCTTAGATGTGTACCTAGGGTCAATGTAACTTCCACATTTTCATGCCATGACCTTCCCACCACAACTTCTACACCAGGACCCACACATCGTGTCCTCCACAGCATGACATCCACACCATGATCTCCCAACGAGGACCTGAAGGACATAAGCTCAAACCACTGATGATGTCCCTGACATGACAGCCACGCCATGACCTACATACCAAGATCCACAAACTGTGGTCTCAATGGCCTGACCTTTAAACCATGACTTTCAACTCATGATTAGTGTTGAGCGAACTTGTTTTTTAAATTCTGCGTCCAAAGTTCGGGTTCGGGTTATCGAAGGATCCCGTTATGGATTCCAAATTCCGTTATTGTCCGTGGTAGCGGAATCCATAACGGGATTCTTCGATAATCCGAACCCGAACTTTGGACGCAGAACTTAAAAAACAAGTTCGCTCAACACTAATAATGATCTCCATGCCATGACCCACGCTATGACACCTATGCCATGACCTCCCAAACCACGACTATGATAAAGGACCCTATTATCACCATATTGGGACCAAAATGATTCCATAGAGGGACTGAAATGCTGCTTCTTCACTGGGGATATTATGATCAAACAATTGTTCTACCCAGAATACCTTGATGACTCGTCTCTGCCGCCTCTTTTCCACCACATCTTTGACATCTACACAAATTTTGCATGCTGTCACCCCTTTAAGACTGCTCTCCTGCTGCAAGAATAGTGCTACAGAGTTAAGCCCCCCCAAAATAATAGTGGCAAACATATATTACCCCAGATAGCTCCTCACTCAGTTCTAACCTAAGTGCCTCACAAAATAATACACAACAAAAGTGTCTTCTACGTGGCCTCACACTGATGCTATCCCGTGATCCCTGGTGCTAGCAATGCCCCTGGTAGGAAGCTGATTTTTGGGTGGCAGTGGCCCAGTGATCTGCTCGGCCGCTGTGCAGGTTGTACATATGGTACGTCCACTCCTGTTTGGGGGCAATAAACATGGCCACAGTCGCAGCGTGATTGGGTTCGGTCACCCAGCTTTACCAGACCCCTGCATGGCCCTGTCATGTAGGGATATCTTCTCTGCCTCCAGATACAAATTACAAGTTCATGTCCCAATGATGGGATTATAAGATACAAGGGGTGAGACGTGCCTGGTGCTCATGTTGGGGATCCAGTCAGAAGGAGATTTGTATCAGCTCATTTCATGTCCTTACTTTGTCTCAATGATTACATCTCCTTTCTTACACAATGTTACAATGTATCACTCTTAGAAGGAGGATACATTGTAACAGATCTGAGCACCAGACTGAGGCTTTTCAGGGGGCCCCTGCTGTCCAATGGAAGATTTACATCCTGATAACTTTTAGGGCTCAATGCGAAAGGAGAAATAAGAAGGGAGTTGGGCTCCAGACCTGTACCACAGCACCGGCTGGAATTATAGAGAACTGCTGTAATACGGAAAATGGGGCTCTTCTGTAAAGAGGGGCCCCTCATTGATGAGCTGGTCTCCAGGAACCTACGAAGCGACAGGAGATTCTATAATCCAGACAGACCTTTAACTGAGAAAACACAAAGCAGGATCAGCATAAAGAAAAACTGTACAAATATGTCGTCATCATTTTTTAGATCTCAGCTTGCTGTCAGTGAACGTTATTGTTTACATGAAGAAACTGATAAGGGTACTGTCACACTGGCGTTAGGTGCGGATCCGTCTGTTTATTTGCACAGACGGATCCGCACCTATAATGCAAACGTTTGTATCTGTTCAGAACGGATCCGTTTGAATTAGTTTTAAAGAAAAATGACAAAGTCCAAAACGGATCAGTTTTGAATTACATTGAAAGTCAATGGGGAACGGATCCGTTTTCAAATGCACCATATTGTGTCATTGAAAACGGATCCGTCCCCATTGACTTACATTGTAATTCAAAATGGATCCGTTAGGCTCCGCCTCTTCAGACGGACACCAAAATGCTGCATGCTGCGCTTTGGTGTCCACCTCCAAAACGGAATAGAAGTGGAACGGAGCCGAACTGACGCATTCTGAACGGATCCTTATCCATTCAGAATGCATTGGGGCTGAACGGATCCGTTTTGGACCATTTGTGAGATCCCTGAAACGGATCCCACAAACGGAATCCAAAACGCCAGTGTGAAAGTAGCCTAAGGGACACAGACCTAACACATCTCACAGCTGAGGCGTTGTTGTTAGAATTGTATCCAATGTAGATAAACAGTTTGGAACA
The DNA here is from genome assembly GCA_033119425.1 of Bufotes viridis. Taxonomy (NCBI): domain Eukaryota; kingdom Metazoa; phylum Chordata; class Amphibia; order Anura; family Bufonidae; genus Bufotes; species Bufotes viridis. The sequence continues at coordinate 103,494,594 of CM065598.1, forward strand.
AGCCGATACATTTTACCTGGCACTGCTACAATGTAACAAAACATCAGGGCAAGAAGGATTATCAATATCGGTATAAGTTACAGTGATAAAGCTTCCAAATCCTGAAAATCACCCACTGGTCTTCAGCCAGAAATAACGCTAGAGCGGCCCATATCTCTGCCGCATTTATGTGAATGGAGCTAAGCTGCAATACCAGACACAACCTGTGGACACAACCTCCTCCGCTATTCCTCCCCTGAGCTCAGCTACATAGAAAGGTTATGGCTGATCCTTAGGACGTGCGTGCTATCGGTGGTTTCCTGATCTGTCCCACCAGTGACATTACGTGTTTATGTGATGGAAAGGTCACTGGATCGCGGTGTCTGCTGCAGATGTTCTCACTTACATGGAAGTCATTAAACCAAACGCACGTAAACATGGCGAGAGGACGCGTCCACCTACACATCCATAATAAGAGCCCCGGAACATGTATAATGATAGAAGAGCTGGGGCAGCTGTGGAAAATATACTGCAGATAGAAAGATAGATAGATAGATAGATAGATAGATAGATAGATAGATAGATAGGAGATAGATAGATAGATAGATAGATAGATAGATAGATATGAGATAGATAGATAGATAGATAGATGATAGATAGATAGATAGATAGATAGATAGATAGATAGATAGATAGGAGATAGATAGATAGATAGATAGGAGATAGATAGATAGATAGATAGATAGGAGATAGATAGATAGATAGATAGATAGATAATAGATAGATAGATAGATAGATAGATATGAGATAGATAGATAGATAGATAGATAGATAAATAGATAGATAGGAGATAGATAGATAGATAGATAGATAGATAATAGATAGATAGATAGATAGATAGATAGATAAATAGATAGATAGATTGATATGAGATAGATAGATAGATAGATAGATAGATAGATATGAGAGATAGATAGATAGATAGATAAATAGATAGATAGGAGATAGATAGATAGATAGATATGAGATAGATAGATAGATAGATAGAAGATAGATAGATAGATAGATAGATAGATAGATAGATAGATAGATAGATAGATAGATAGATAGATAGTTAAATAGATATGAGGATCGCAGGGAACATATTAAAATGAAGCAGACGAGGCAAATGTGCAATTGACTATTTCATTCAATAGTTTTTGTACTGAATATTTCTTAGGGCGTTATATATATGAATCTCTACCACAATCATGAAAGTGTTCATTTTAAAATCATTTTTAATAAAAGATATTTGTAATTTTAAAAGGACCATAGATAGTCTTATAGCTTATTTTGAGTGTTCCTGGTGGGGTGCGGTTACTGCATTGGAGATAATATATTGGGGTCTGTACAGGGGAAACCAGACGTTTCCATCCACTATATAAAGACACATCTGCAGGTTCTTCTCAATATCTGACATGAAATCAGAATAAACCTTTCCTGTTTTCGGTCAATTAGGATTAATATAATTATTATTAAATGCCAGAATAATGAGAGAGAATGTTTGTTTTAAGGCATTTTTATTACTTTCTGCAAAGTCAAAAGTTTCCATACATTTCATTAATATTTGGGACCATTGCCCTAAACTGTATGACTTGGGTCAAACGTTTTGGATATCCTTCCAGAAGCTTCTCACAATAGTTGGTCGGAATTTGGGCCCACTCCTCCTGACAGAACCGGTAACGGAGCCGTGTCTGTCGGTCGCCTCGCTCGCACCGGCCTTTTCAGCTTTGCCCATAAATTTCCAATAGGATTGAGCTCAGGGCTTTGCGATGGCCGCTCCAACACATTGACCTTGTTATCCTTAAGTCACATTGTAACCAGTTTGGCGGTATTAGGCTTCGGGTCATTTGGAAGACCCATTTCCGTTCAAGCTTTAACTTCCGGGCTGACGTCTTGAGATGTTGCTTCAGTATTTCCACATCATCTTCTTTCCTCTGATGCCATCTGTTATGTGAAGTGCACCAGTCCCTCCGGCAGCGAAACAGCCCCACAACATGATGCTGCCGCCCCGTGCCACAGTCGGGATGGCGTTCTTAGGCTTACAAACTTCTCCCTTTTTCCTCCAAACGTAACTATGGTCATTATTGCCAAAAAGTTCAATTTTAGTTTCATCAGACCACAGGACGTGTCTCCAAAAATGTAGGTATTTGCTCATTTGCAGACATTAATTTGGCGTTTTCTGTTTCTTTTGGAGTAATGGCTCCTTCCGGGCAGAGCGGCCGTTCAGCCCATGTTGATACAGTCCTCGTCTCACTGTGGACAGTGACACAATCTTACCAGCTTCCGCCATCATCTTCACAAGGTCTTTAGCTTTTGTTTTTGGGTTGATATTCACACGTCGGACCAAAGCACGTTCATCTCTGGGACACAGAACCGTCTCCTTCCTGAGCGGTGTGACGGCCGGACAGTCCCATCTGGTTTGTACCGATGAACGAGGCGACTTCAGATATCTTGAAATTGCTATACAGACCATTAGAAAACGTGGTGTTAAACAGGCAGGATATGCTCAAACCCACATGCGGTTGTGCATATATATAGGGGAGCATATCCTGCACTTGTAGTCCGTTGCTGATGGCGATCAACAGCAAAAAAATGTATACAATGGAAGATGCCAGCAACCGACTACAAGTACCACAATAACCATCCTACATAAGGTAACAATTTTGTGGATGTGAAGAACAATCAAAGACTAAACAAAAGCAAAGGCAGGTGCGCTCTGCGGCCATACTAAACCCTCACACTGACGTAAAATTGAGAGGTTAGGAGGACTAGGAGGACATGTCTTAAGCTTGGGCACCGCGCCAAGGTCTCTTAAGTATTATGCTCCCGTAATCCGCCCACTGGTCCCTGGTATTGCCCAAACGGCACAGGTAGGTGAGTAATAGGGCCTTGGGCTACTTGAGAGACCTTGGCGCGGTGCCCAAGCTTAAGACATGTCCTCCTAGTAGGATGTGTCGAACTAACCTCTCAATTTTACATCAGTGTGAGGGTTTAGTATTATCACAGAGTGCACCGGCCTTTGCTTTTGTTTAGTCTTTGATTGTTCTTCACATCCACATAATTGTTACCTTATGAAGGATTGTTATTGTGGTACTTGTAGTCCGTTGATGGCATCTTCCATTGTATAGATTTTTTTGCTGTCGATTGCCATAAGCAACAGACTACAAGTGCAGGATATGCTCCGCTATATATATGCACAACCGCATGTGGGTTTGAGCATGTCCTGCCTGTTTAACACCACGTTTTCTATTGGTTTGTATAGTCTTATCTATGGAGGTGTATAAACTCCTATTTTAATGTGCCTGTTTTTCATCTGCAGGCTACATTCAGGTGCACCTGGGAGGCCCTGGGCCATATCAGCCAGTCACGGGTAGGGCTCACAGGCACTTACCACCTCCCATTGCAGGCATGGCTACATGCTGGAGGTCACTGGTGAGCTGTCTGTGAGTCAGGCCTCATGCTCCTGTAATCCGCCCACTGGCCCCTGGTATTGCCCAAACGGCACAGGTAGGTGAGTGATAGGGCCTCGGGCTACTTGAGAGACCTTGGCGCGGTGCCCGGGCTTAAGACATGTCCTCCTAGTAGGATATGTCAAACTAACCTCTCAATTTTACGTCAGTGTGAGGGTTTAGTATTGCCGCAGAGCGCGCCTGTCTTTGCTTTTGTTTTATCTTGAAATTGCACCCAAGGCTGAGCCAGACTTGTGCAAGTCCACAATTCTCCTCCTGATATCTTGGCTGATTTCTTTAGACTTTCCCATGATACTATGGGAGCGATGGTTCGGCTCACAACTAGAGCCTTTCTCAAGCCTGAGAAAGGCTCTGGTTGTAGGCCGAAACGTTGCGTTGCCCACGTGGGTGAATAAAAGGTGAATTTGGTTTTACATTTTGGAGTGCTGCCCGTTTTTTCTTTTTGTATTATGAGGACTTGCTTATCCTTCAGGGCTGTGCATCCGTATTTATTTTTCGGACAGTGCTGCCACATCTTTCTCTTGTTTATATATAGATGAGGCTATTCATTGGCTGACGATAGATAGATAGATAGATAGATAGATAGATAGATAGATAAAATAGATATGAGATAGATAGATAGATAGATAGATAATAGATAGATAGATAGATAGATAGATAGATAGATAGGAGATAGATAGATAATAGATAGATAGATAATAGATAGATAGATAGATAGATAGATAGATAGATAGATAGATAATAGATAGATTAAATAGATATGAGATAGATAGATAGATAGATAGATAGGAGATAGATAGATAATAGATAGATAGATAATAGATAGATAGATAGATAGATAGATAGATAGATAGATAGATAGGGGATAAACAGACATTTTCTCTTGGCAGATGTATGATGTTGGGGGTTTCAGTCCCCCTCTGGACCCGCACAGACCCCGGAGGCAGTTACTCCTGGTTTTCGTGGGATATTCCAGGCCTCCTGCAGACAATCAGTGTCCCCCCGGCATAAACAGCGCAGGTTATCTGTTGCCCGCCTCTGCTTGACTGTTTAATGTGAGGGGCTGCGAGTGCCCATCCGGCTTCTTCTCACCGCCGCCTGTCTCCTCCTAACTTATAGCTCTTATATGGTGCCGCCATTATTTACTCTACAGATCCCCACCATAATCCATTCTGCCTGGGTCCTGTTAGGAGCAGACATCCCTGGGTATAACAAGTGTCACAAGGCACCGCTGATCTGCGAAGCATCAATGCCAACCTCGACGCCAAGGATTCCTCTGTGGCATGATATAAATCAGGGGCTGGATTCCTGCCAGACCTATGGAACAAGTGACATGGACTGTATATAGTCAATGCAAGGAGCATCGTCCAGCTGGTTGGTGTCAGGCAGGTGCTGGTAAAGCCACAGGAAGCACAGGGGCCTCAGTGCTGCACTGACATTGCAATATTCTTCTCCAAACCTTAAAAACTTAAAGGAATGCAAAGAAGGATAACTTGTAAGAGGAATTTTTATACCTCCATCCATTTCGACAGAGGTTACAGGGTGGATGGTGGAGAAGGAGCTGACGGCAGAGGTTACAGGGTGGATGGTGGAGAAGGAGCTGACGGCAGAGGTTACAGGGTGGATGGTGGAGAAGGAGCTGACGGCAGAGGTTACAGGGTGGATGGTGGAGAAGGAGCTGACGGCAGAGGTTACAGGGTGGATGGTGGAGCAGGGGCTGACGGCAGAGGTTACAGGGTGGATGGTGGAGCAGGGGCTGACGGCAGAGGTTACAGGGTGGATGGTGGAGTAGGGGCTGACGGCAGAGGTTACAGGGTGGATGGTGGAGCAGGAGCTGACGGCAGAGGTTACAGGGTGGATGGTGGAGCAGGGGCTGACGGCACAGGTTACAGGGTGGATGGTGGAGCAGGGGCTGACGGCAGAGGTTACAGGGTGGATGGTGGAGCAGGGGCTGACGGCAGAGGTCACAGGGTGGATGGTGGAGCAGGAGCTGACGGCAGAGGTTACAGGGTGGATGGTGGAGCAGGAGCTGACGGCAGAGGTTACAGGGTGGATGGTGGAGAAGGAGCTGACGGCAGAGGTTACAGGGTGGATGGTGGAGAAGGAGCTGACGGCAGAGGTTACAGGGTGGATGGTGGAGAAGGAGCTGACGGCAGAGGTCACAGGGTGGATGGTGGAGCAGGGGCTGACGGCAGAGGTTACAGGGTGGATGGTGGAGCAGGGGCTGACGGCAGAGGTTACAGGGTGGATGGTGGAGCAGGGGCTGACGGCAGAGGTTACAGGGTGGATGGTGGAGAAGGAGCTGACGGCAGAGGTTACAGGGTGGATGGTGGAGCAGGGGCTGACGGCAGAGGTTACAGGGTGGATGGTGGAGTAGGGGCTGACGGCAGAGGTTACAGGGTGGATGGTGGAGCAGGAGCTGACGGCAGAGGTTACAGGGTGGATGGTGGAGCAGGGGCTGACGGCAGAGGTTACAGGGTGGATGGTGGAGCAGGGGCTGACGGCAGAGGTTACAGGGTGGATGGTGGAGCAGGGGCTGACGGCAGAGGTCACAGGGTGGATGGTGGAGCAGGAGCTGACGGCAGAGGTTACAGGGTGGATGGTGGAGCAGGAGCTGACGGCAGAGGTTACAGGGTGGATGGTGGAGAAGGAGCTGACGGCAGAGGTTACAGGGTGGATGGTGGAGCAGGAGCTGACGGCAGAGGTTACAGGGTGGATGGTGGAGCAGGGGCTGACGGCAGAGGTTACAGGGTGGATGGTGGAGCAGGGCCTGATTTCAATTATCTGCGCTGCAGAACCAGTCCAGATGCTCGTACAGATGAGCTGCCCAATGTGAAGTTCTGGGGCCCCATCCTGATTGTCAGCTCCTAAGTCAACTACCCAGAAGTCCCAGCTGTGGTGCAGACTGCAGGTCTTGGTCCTGCAGGAAACGTTCTCACAGTTCTGGGCCCAGTTGCCGGCCCGGGAGAGGAAATGATGGCTGTCGGCTGCGTTTGATGGGCGTCTTATCTTGCGGCAGGGCACATTTCTCGCCGTCTCCTCCGTGGGTTCTCAGGGTCCCTATCTCCCCCTCAGCGTCTCATCTCCCCACAGTCTTTTAAGTTGAGCTTTTATCTTGGACAGTTCAGGATTTTGACTCTTTGCTGTTAGATTCCTCCCAGTGCGGGGGCCACAGCGCAGCCTCAAGTATGTGCTCCAGTCTCCTGACACCTCATTTCTGCGCCCTAATGAGGCTCAGCGACCAGAATCGCCCCCCGGTGCTGCCCCGCTACCTCTTATATAAAACATATGGAGGCACAGTGTGAGAAACCTCAGGAGCCACTGCCGGGGCCACAGACTTCATCAGCATCCACATACAGATACATAGTAATATATCCTGCAGAGTATTACACCACCGACCTCTGCAGAACATCGCTCTGTCCTCTCTACCTCCTGACAGATACATAGTGATATACCCTGCAGATTATTACACCTCTGACCTCTCTAGAGATCTGCAGAACATCGCTCTCTCCTCTCTACCTCCTGACAGATACATAGTGATATATCCTGCAGATTATTACACCACTGACCTCTCTAGAGATCTGCAGAACATCGCTCTGTCCTCTCTACCTCCTGACAGATACCAGAGATATATCTGCAGTGAGCCGGAGAGGAGGTAGTGGTTATGATGGTGGTAGTAGTACTCACAGTTCACGGTGGCAATTTCCCCCTGGAGCTCCAGAGTCACAATGAATGGAGGGTGCACTCTTTTTTCCCTTGGGGCGCTCCCTAACTTTCTGGGCTTCTGTCTGGGGGTAGTTGGGGTGCCCTTGATGGTGGGTAGTTGGCAGGGGGCAAGAGGGCAGATGTAGCAGCCGACAGATGGTGGAGCCAATAATCAGGCCCATTGGTTACAATAAATTAAATCTATCTTTGCTCAATTGATGATGGGTGCAGTAGTACATATAGCAGCAAAAGCACAGTTTCAAGGTATATTACACTGTAGTTCTTTTCCCAATAGCTGTGTATGGGCAGTGACAATGATGATGGTAGTAGTCCCTGAAAGACTTTTTAAACACGTTTCAATCTTAGGCCTCATGCACACGACCGTTGATTGTTTCCGTGTCCGTTGCTCCGTTTTTCGTGATTTTCTGCGGACCCATTGGTTTTCAATGGGTCCGTGGAAACCTCGGCAAATGCACCATTTGTCCTCCGCGTCCGTGGTCCGTGATTCCAGTCCGTCAAAATAATATAACCTGTCCTATTCTTGTCCGTGAAAAACGGTTCACGGACCCATTCAAGTCAATGGGTCCGTGAAAAATGCGGATGGCCATCTGTGTGTCATCCGTGTTCCGTGTCCGTTTTTTTTGCGGATCCCTTGGCAGGCACTTGGGAAACATTGTCAGCCTGTCTTCTGGTAAAATCTTTTGGGTCATGTCCGCTAAAAAAACGGAAGACACACGGAAGCACAACGGAAGGCAAAAACGGACACGGATCACTGAACAACGGAACCCCTTTTTGCGGACAGCATAAAAAAACGGTCGTGTGCATGAGGCCTTAATCACAGGCGTGCAGATCCGAATGGCCAGTCCATCTTAGGCCCCTTTCACACGAGCGTGTCCGGATTAGGTCCGGATGCGTTGCGGATGCGTTCAGTGAAAACTGTGCGATTTCACAGGCAAAGCCATTCAGTTGTTCAGTTTTTTCCGCGCGGGTGCGATGCGTTTTGATGCGTTTTTCACGCGCGTGATAAAAAACTGAAGGTTTACAAACAACATCTCCTAGCAACTATCAGTGAAAAACGCAACGCACTCGCACTTGCTTGCGGATGCAATGCGTTTTTCACGCAGCCCCATTCACTTCTATGGGGCTAGGGCTGCGTGAAAAACGCAGAGTATAGAACATGCTGCGATTTTCACGCAACGCACAAGTGATGCGTGAAAAAAAACGCTCATGTACACAGCCCCATTGAAATGAATGGGTCAGGATTCAGTGCGGATGCTATGCGTTCACGTCACGCACTGCACCCGCGCGGAAAACTCGCTCGTGTGAAAGGGGCCTTAAAGTGTGGCAGGGCGGAGGCAATTAACCCTTTCCACAGCAGTACAATCTTTATTGCCATAAACGAGCAGTACCTTACTGTCTAAATCCAGTGCCTGGCCTCGGTGCTTCTAGACCTCCTATGGCTGTCTTCTTTCGTTCCCTTAGGCCCCTTTCACACGGGCGTGACGGATTTGGTCTGGATGCGTTCAGTTAAAAACGCACGATTTTTCTCACAAAATAAGTCCGTTTTGTCTGCGATTGCGTTCAGTTGTTCAGTTTTTTCCGTTCAGGTCCAATGCACTTCGATGCGTTTTTCACGCGTGTGATAAAAAACCTAAAGTTTACAAACAACATCTCTTAGCAACCATCAGTGAAAAACGCAACGCATCCGCACTTGCTTCTGGATGTGATCCGTTTTTCACGCATCCTTACCAGGACTGCGTGTAAATTGCAGAATATAGAACATGCTGCGTTTTTCACGTAACGCAGTAGTGATGCCTGAAAAACAACGCTCGTGCACAGACCCATTGAAATGAATGGGTCCGGATTCAGTGCGGGTGCTATGTGTTAACGTCACGCATTGCACCCGCACGGAAAACTGGCTCGTGTGAAAGGGGCCTAACCCTCAGTTCACACTTGCGTGTTGTACAGCGTGTTCGAACGCGCTGTAAATTGCATAACAAACGTAAAAACAAAGGTGCAATGGCACACTGCAGCTAGAGCTCCGTCCTGCCAGTATGCTGGATGTTAGATGAGGCATTAGTTTATATTTTGGCCAAATTATGTAAGCCACCCACCACGTCACGGTTGCCTCTCGAGTGGTCCCTAACATTAATTCTTACCTTTTATGGGCCATATCAGCCACACAAAACCCAGGGAGTGCAGGTGCAGCATGCATGCCAGATACACTCTGCTTGTAACCCCGTCTGGTGCCATACAGCGTTCATCAGATCAAGGGATGCAAATACCAACATGCATGCTGAGCCCACTGGTACTTCTCCTGGAACCAAATGGCTTCTGGTAAGTTCAATAAAGCAGACTCAGTTTTATACTGACTTTAAAACCAGCCTACAGGGCGGATTCACTAGTCAGGTGTGCATGACTGCATGGAGGTCACCACGCCTCCCATATATGCTACCACGGGGTTACAAGCAGAGTGTATCTGGCATGCATGCTGCACCTGCACTCCCTGGGTTTTGTGTGGCTGATATGGCCCATAAAAGGTAAGAATTAATGTTAGGGACCACTCGAGAGGCAACCGTGACGTGGTGGGTGGCTTACATAATTTGGCCAAAATATAAACTAATGCCTCATCTAACATCCAGCATAGTGGCAGGACGGAGCTCTAGCTGCAGTGTGCCATTGCACCTTTGTTTTTACGTTTGTATGTGTATTTCACCATAGCAACGTGCACCTGCGTATTGGGTTGTGCTGACTGCAATCCCCATTTTATTCCTTTGTAGCATATATGGGAGGCGTGGTGACCTCCATGCAGTCATGCACACCTGACTAGTGAATCCGCCCTGTAGGCTGGTTTTAAAGTCAGTATAAAACTGAGTCTGCTTTATTGAACTTACCAGAAGCCATTTGGTTCCAGGAGAAGTACTAGTGGGCTCAGCATGCATGTTGGTATTTGCATCCCTTGATCTGATGAACGCTGTATGGCACCAGACGGGGTTACAAGCAGAGTGTATCTGGCATGCATGCTGCACCTGCACTCCCTGGGTTTTGTGTGGCTGATATGGCCCATAAAAGGTAAGAATTAATGTTAGGGACCACTCGAGAGGCAACCGTGACGTGGTGGGTGGCTTACATAATTTGGCCAAAATATAAACTAATGCCTCTTCTAACATCCAGCATAGTGGCAGGACGGAGCTCTAGCTGCAGTGTGCCATTGCACCTTTGTTTTTACGTTTGTATGTGTATTTCACCATAGCAACGTGCACCTGCGTATTGGGTTGTGCTGACTGCAATCCCCATTTTAATTGCATAACAGATGCAAACCAATGCTTCCCTATGGGACTGGTTCACATTTTCGCGTTTTACAGCGCGTTCGAACGCGCTGAAAAACGCCCGACGCATAAACAAGTACTTGAGCTTTTTTTGGGGCGTTTGTTGCGCGTTTTGGCCCATAGACTTCAATGGGAACGTGCAACGCTTGTATTTTGGGCGTTTTTGACACTGAAAACGCGTGTTCGAACGCGCGTTTATGAATTTGCAACATGCTGGAAAGGCCAAACTTCATATAGACAGGGATATTTGGTCATTGGACAACACTGCAGTCAATCACAGAACCGCGCGTAAAACGGGCGTTTACTATTGCCAAAAACGCGCAAAAAAACGCGCGGAAAACGCGCGTCTCAGAAACGCTCAGGTCTGAACCCAGCGTTAGGGGCAGTCTCTCAGTTAATTAGCTGTCTAGCAGCTGTTCAGTCTCTGCAGCGGTATCTCCTGGATGAGACTTCTCGCTAGGCCTCCAATGAAGGACTTCACACATACATCTTTCATGTAGCTTCTCTCAGCTAGCATTTGCTATACATGGGGCAGGCTAGGTCAATCACCCTGGTAACCTAGCCAACTCTGCCAGTGTTAACTATGTATCACCCATAAATTGCTACTAGGCATACACAGTGCACAAAAAATAAGGGCTTCAACAACAAATCTCAACATTTACCTCAGTAACATTAACTCTTTGCAGTTTTCCTCTGGGGCACTGCATATCTAGCAGATTATTACACCAGTGACCTCTATAGAGATCTGTAGAACATTTTCCCTTTAAATTGTCGGTAATTAAGGCGCGCTCTGGACTGTAGTTCACCGTCCCTTGAATGAGCGTTGTGCGGTGTAAATCGGTGGAGCAGGTGGAGTGGAATTTGCATTGTTGCTCAGTTAGCAGATGCAGCATTCCCATGTGAGCACAGCCTGCGCGTTGGCCTTGGAATGGCTGCCGATGATTCAGGCTGTTAGTGACTCAAAGCTGAGGTCAGGCAGCGGCCCATAAAGCCATGAACGCTTTCTGTTTTTTTTTTTTTTGTAGAATTTAAATCTTAATTATTATCCATTTTTTTTACTTATTTATCTTGGAGCAATTTATTAAGGAGAGCGCCGCCTATCACATGATGCATGATGTCTGTGTAATAGGGGGCACTGGGAGCAGTCTGTGTAACACAGGGGGCAGTGGGAGGAGTCTGTGTAACACAGGGGGCACTGGGAGGAGTCTGTGTAACACAGTGGGCAGTGGGAGCAGTCTGTGTACCAGAGGGGGCAGTGGGAGCAGTCTGTGTAACACAGGGGGCAGTGGGAGCAGTCTGTGTAACACAGGGGGCACTGGGAGGAGTCTGTGTAACACAGGGGGCACTGGGAGGAGTCTGTGTAACACAGGGGGCAGTGGGAGGAGTCTGTGTAACACAGGGGGCAGTGGGAGGAGTCTGTGTAACACAGGGGGCACTGGGAGGAGTCTGTGTAACACAGGGGGCAGTGGGAGGAGTCTGTGTAACAGGGGGCACTGGGAGGAGTCTGTGTAACACAGGGGGCACTGGGAGGAGTCTGTGTAACACAGGGGGCAGTGGGAGGAGTCTGTGTAACACAGGGGGCAGTGGGAGGAGTCTGTGTAACACAGGGGGCACTGGGAGGAGTCTGTGTAACACAGTGGGCAGTGGGAGCAGTCTGTGTACCAGAGGGGGCAGTGGGAGCAGTCTGTGTAACACAGGGGGCAGTGGGAGCAGTCTGTGTAACACAGGGGGCACTGGGAGGAGTCTGTGTAACACAGGGGGCACTGGGAGGAGTCTGTGTAACACAGGGGGCAGTGGGAGGAGTCTGTGTAACACAGGGGGCAGTGGGAGGAGTCTGTGTAACACAGGGGGCACTGGGAGGAGTCTGTGTAACACGGGGCAGTGGGAGCAGTCTGTGTAACACGGGGCAGTGGGAGCAGTCTGTGTAACAGGGGGCAGTGGGAGGAGTCTGTGTAACACAGGGGGCACTGGGAGGAGTCTGTGTAACACGGGGCAGTGGGAGCAGTCTGTGTAACACGGGGCAGTGGGAGCAGTCTGTGTAACAGGGGGCAGTGGGAGCAGTCTGTGTAACACAGGGGGCAGTGGGAGGAGTCTGTGTAACACAGGGGGCACTGGGAGGAGTCTGTGTAACACGGGGCAGTGGGAGCAGTCTGTGTAACACGGGGCAGTGGGAGGAGTCTGTGTAACACAGGGGGCACTGGGAGGAGTCTTAAGGCCGAGTTCATACTTGAGTTATTTGGTCGTTTTGGCCCCTGTGACTGCCCAAATAAGTGAAGTGTGCAGCGATCCTAAGAGTGACGCCTGTCATCTGCATGTCATACGGTACAGTTTATTTCTCTACCACAGCAGACTCCCTATGTGTGTTATTGCAGGGCACAGTGCTCTACACCCCTATAAAGGCTCTCTGCTGCCCGGAAATAGTCGTTTGTTAACGAAATTCGCTGCAAATAAATTCGGATCAAACCAAATTTTTTGAAATTCACTCATCTCTTTTATTTCACAGTGACTGTGTGCGGCACCGTTCTCGGGGGATATCTGTAGTTTTGATCCAACTATATCTGGGGTACCGTATTTGGGAGCAATGTGCCAGAAGGTAAATACAGTTATAGGGTAAATGTGTCAGCAACAGCCCAGAAATGGGATGAGTAGTAGGATGGGGAGTCAGTGCAGATAGGCAGGTAGCAGGGAGGATGGTGTGAAACAAGGAGCCAAAGACATCTCGGCAGGAAACACTGCAGACACAAGTTGTGGCTGGAAGAAGTCGTCATGGTGGTCCGAGCCTGATGGAAAAGATGAGAAATGTGAATGACTCCAGTCAGAGAAGACATCTTGTGTCTATTGCTACAACTGGTATCTATAAGATCACTGTATAACAGTAATATTGGTCTACGTGCAGCGGTTGTTACTCACAGTACAGTGGTATTATTTTCACACTGTGGCAGAAATTGTAGTGGCCTTGGTGTGGCGGTATTATCTGGGCCTTATATAGTGATATAATTGGTAATGCTGGTCCTTGTATAGTAACGTTGTTCAGTAACAGTATGGTGGTATTACTCAATCACTATGTAGTGGTAATATGTGTTGCAGTATTATTTTAGATGCGTTTGATTGGTAATGCTGGTATTTGTGTATTGGTTGTTATTCACTAACAGCACGGGGGTATTATTGAGTTACAATATGGTGGTAATATGGGGTCATGGTGTGGCGGCATTATTTTTGGATGTGTATATTGGTATTATTGGTGCAGTGGTTGGTATTCACTAACTGTATGGCGGTATTATTTAGTCACTTCATAGTGGTCATGGTGTGGCGGTATTATCTGGGCCTTTTATACTGGTACCATTGGTCTTTGTACAGTGAAATCTGCTTAGTATGGAGGTCGTACCTAATCACTGGGGTAATTCTGGTCCTGGTATAGCGGTATTATACGTATACAGATGTTACACTGAGGCCCTAAAGCTTCTTATGCAATGCACTAAATGGATGTGGCTGTGCACACACACAGACGAGGTGCGAGGTTTGAGGTTGGTGGGCGCCCTTCTCTCTGGATTCCCTCGTCTTCTATATTGGAGAGGACCATGCTCTGCAGCTTGCTCCCTGTTATTTCTGCGGAGTCCTGTGGTTGCCCTCTGTTCTTGATGACGGAGGTGTCTAGACCTGTTTGTACCGCCACCACTGCGTCCCCTGCGCTGTGATCTAACGCCATCTCTTCAGATGTTCCATCCGTAGCTGATTGCATGGCACGCCCCGCAGCAGGGCCCCACAGGGGTTTTTCCATGCAGCCCAATCAGCATGTGACAAGACGTATTATAGGTGAATGTGTGTAGACAGCGGCCTCGTAGAGCGCCCGACTTAAAGGGCGGATCCGAGATTTACTCCAGTGGAATGTTACATACCGCACATTCACCGGCCGGATATATAACGTATCTGCCAGCAACACCAACTGGGGGGCATTTAGCCAAAGGAAAAGAAAGCGCGGAAAACCGAACTGCTCAGGGCAACGCTGGGTGCAGCTGCGACCGAAGCTCTTAGTCTGATGGGGTCACCTTAAGCATGAAGAGATTTACCCCTCCCCCCCAACCATATCAGACCCCCTACACCGATAGCTGAATCAGCAATAAAAGTCTGACAAATGGCACGGCGGCGTGACAGGGGTCATGTGATAAGAGCCGGTGATTAATGCACGCAGATAATCCGCCACCGGAGAAAAATGATCTGGAAAGCCTGTTTATTGGTATTTCATCCCTGATAAAGGTGCAGCCAGATGGCTCCTGTCACCCCCGGCCCGGCTCCCCTTCCCCGGACTGAATTCAGGACCCTGCTAAGACTGGGGATATCAGGGTGACAACCAACATGGCCTCCAATGGGGGCGTCACCCTGCTCTCTTGTGGTTCGGAATGACTTCTTAGTTATGCAGCAATGCATACACTGTATCAGTGCATAACCGGTAGACTTGGTAGGCGGCCATATTGGTGGTCATCCAGCTTTCCTAGGAGCAGATAAAAAACAATAAAAGGCTAGAATACAGGAATCACACCTGCAGGTTTTGGTGCAGTTTTTAAGCCAAAGTGAATTCACAAGGATCCATTGGTGTATTTTTTTTTAATTTTTTGCTGCTATAAAAAAAAAACACATGGCAATGTTTCCTGTGTTTTTACGGTGCTTTTAGTTTTTTTTAAAACAATGGCTTTTGTTCATAGAGATTTATAGAGAAGATGACATCAGAGGGGAATTTATAGCTTGTTTACTGTTTTAAAACACACTGCAAAAAAGCCACAAAAACATATTTATTTAAATGCAGTATTTGAAAAAAAAAAAAGCTAGAAAAATGCAACAAAAACCTCTGAAAAAGTAGCATAAAAAATGCATGAAACATTAAAAGAAAACGCTGGCATGTTTTTTGGGAATAAAAAAAGCCACAACAATTATTTGTGAGGAGGCTAAAGATGCTTATTTTAACGCCAACACTTTTTTCTATGTACATTGCTTTGTTTTATAGCGTTTTTATTTATTCTCATTTGGTGCCTTTGTTTTCAAGTCCTATAGGGAAGCCTCGGAGAAAAATGCTATACTCGGAGCATGCTAGAAAAATACTACCAAAACGCTCTGTCAGCAGTGCTTTTTATATTTGACTATAGACATTACAGAAATATCTGGATGCAGTATTTCTGAGGAAGAAAAAACCCTACAGAAGCACCAAGTATGTCCTGGGCATAGTGAGCGTGCGGGAGGCGAAGCTTGGAGATTCATCGGTTATAAATAACTTCTGTTTTGTTGCATTTCATTATTTCTTACTTATTATGGTGCCTATCATATTGCTCTGCTGCATTGTGCTATCTTACATGGAGCTGTATTGCATTGTTATCTTACATTGTGGTGTGCTACACTGTGATAGTTTACATTGTGATGTGTTACATTGTGATAGTTTACATTGTGATGTGTTACATTGTGTTATTTCACATTGCGGTGTATTGCATTGTGATAGTTTACATTGTGGTGTATTGCATTGTGATAGTTTACATTGTGATATTTTTCATTGTGGTGTGTTACAACGTGATAGTTTACATTGTGATGTGTTACATTGTGTTATTTCACATTGCGGTGTATTGCATTGTGATAGTTTACATTGTGATGTGTTACATTGTGATAGTTTACATTGTGATGTGTTACATTGGGGGGGGGAGGGCTACATTGTGATATTTTTCCTTGTGTTGTGTTACAACGTGATAGTTTACATTGTGATGTGTTACATTGAAGGGTTTATCCTGGACTTAAATGCCCGGGTTGAGCGCTGCAGCCTCTTCCTTGGCCTCTGATGTCCTGTCCATCTGTCCCATGGCCCAGTCCCATTCAAATGAGCTGCAGTACCAAGCAAAGCCATTACACAATGTGCAGCGCTGTGCTTGGTATACAATGAAGATACCACAGCAATCATCGGAGCACTGTGGCCCCTAAAAACAGCTGATCAGTGGGAGTGCCAGGAGTCGAACCCCCGCCATCAGATATGGATCAGACATTGGTCATCAGTATTTATCTCCTGGAAAATCCCTTTGTGTTTTGTTACATTGTGTTGAATTGTGATAGGTTGTTATATGGAATTGCCACATTGTGATTCCTTGAGCAGCGTTACCTTGTGTAGTAATGGGTTCTGTTGCGTCACATTGTACTCTGCTGTGTTACATCGTCCATGAATTGGATCTCGTGTCATGACTGGATGCTGCCGTCTGTGGGTTTCCGTAACTCATTTTAGTCATCGTGGCACATTTGAAAGTGCTGTAGAACTTTTTCGAAATTTTTGCACATCTTTTCTGGTGCGTGCGCTCGTGTGGGGTTGATGCATAAACAATTACAGCACAAACAAACATTAGTTACAAAATAAACCTGTGCAAGGACCACCATGAAACAGGATATTTTGGGGATATGAGCACATAATATTCAGGGTAAGGCGCCCGTCCATCGCTCTATGGGGAGACCAGGTCCAGTAGATTATTCTATGACATCATCTGTATCTGGCCGCCCATAAAGGGGCTCATCCCAATTTCACACTGCAGGACCCCCTCTGATAAGCAATGTGTGTTAGCTTCCTAGGATCCCCCAGTGACAATAGTCATTCTGGCCAGAGTTTATCATCAGCTCAATATGCCCTGAAATAGTTTTTGAAAAAGTGTCTGTCAAAAATGTAGAAGACCCCTTTAAAGTCAATGCAAAACCCCCAAAGCAGCAGCAGAGAAAGGTGCATGGCCGCCATGACTGCAATGCGAAAAAGATGCAGAGAATATTCGACCAATACTTTGTGCCTTCTCGATATGATCATTTTCAGCAAATGTAAATCGGGTGAATTTGCTGGCGAGCCAGCCGGGAATTATTTGAACCATTGCAAAAAAAAAAAAACTTTTATTTTTTATTTTTTATAAGACACAGCCCAATAATTTGGAGTGTAGATTGGAATGGGTAACGGGGTAAATGTTATCACCATTGACATCCCTGCCACAGAGGACGCCGAACCCGGGATCAGCGCCCAAGAAATACCAGGGCTCAGCACAAAGCAGTTTCGAGGCTGATATTTTGGAAGGTGGATTTTCCCATATCAGCAGATTGAGGTGGCCCTTTAGGAGCCTGGCGGGGGCCCCTCCTCAGTGCCCGCCCCTGGCTGGCATTAGATACAATGTATACACAGTGCAGTGACTGTAATAACTTTGATCATACGTTATTATGCTTGAATGTGCCCTTTTCATTTCTTCTCCCCGGGTCTCCCTTAATGAACACACAAACACAGCCGCCCACACTCAAAACCCCATTTATGTTACAGAAATCTTCCAAAAAAAGGCTAAAAAGTCCGATTTCCTCCCTGCGTTCATTTTCTCCGCTCCAGATCAAGAGCTGATGACTTCGGCTGTTACAAATAAACCAACACTTGCCCCGACATCTGCTCTGGATTTGGCTTTTCAGAAATGAGATATTCGTTAAGCAGAATTTCGTAGCCGCTGCGTGTGGGGAGAGGCCTGATTGGTTACTCGACCTTCTTAAGACAAATTTTAAGATCCTTGTAGGAAATTGAGTGGAACAGCAAACTGACATTCACCATTAAAGCGCGGGCCGGGAGAGAAGCGCCGTCTATTTTCCTTGGTAATAGGAACACATGTGAGCGAATTCTTCATATCTAAGAACCGTAAAGGCAATTTCTTTCTCCTTTCTTTTGTCAAATTTTAGAAATCAAACACAGCCATTGTATTTTCCATCTTCTTTATTGAATAAAAGTAAAGTTGGAGCCACTATTTTGGAGTTGGAAATGCTACAATCCATTACGGCGAGGGTGATGCAACCGAGCTATTCCTAATGTGACTGCCCTGCAGCTATGGCAGCCGCCTCTTCCTGGGTAGCCGTCCCGGATTTCTGCAATCACTGCCCATTTGCTCAAATCCGTTTAACTTAAAGGGTTTGTTCAGTTTATATTATCAGCTGCACATGTGCTAGCTTCCCTGCCTGTCCCCGGGATAAGAGAATGGGGGCCTCCCTCCATCAGCGGCCATGTTCCTTGTGCGGGTCCGGGGACCTCCATGTAAACATTAGGGCCAATAGTTTAATAATGGTTATTACTAGATGTATGTATGTGCGACCCTGATTTCATCATTAACAATGGAGCCCACAGTGTACAGCGCTGTGTATATCAGTGTACAGTGCTGTGTATATTAGTGTACAGTGCTGTGTATATCAGTGTACAGTGCTGTGTATATCAGTGTACAGTGCTGAGTATATGTGTACAGTGCTGTGTATATCAGTGTACAGTGCTGAGTATATGTGTGTACAGTGCTGAGTATATGTGTGTACAGTGCTGAGTATATGTGTGTACAATGCTGAGTATATGTGTACAGTGCTGAGTATATCAGTGTACAGTGCTGAGTATATGTGTGTACAGTGCTGAGTATATGTGTGTACAGTGCTGAGTATATGTGTACAGCGCTGTGTATATCAGTGTACAGTGCTGTGTATATTAGTGTACAGTGCTGAGTATATGTGTGTACAGTGCTGAGTATATGTGTACAGTGCTGTGTATATCAGTGTACAGTCCTATGTATATATCAGTGTACAGTGCTGTGTATATCAGTGTACAGTGCTGTGTATATTAGTGTACAGTGCTGTATATATCAGTGTACAGTGCTGTATATATCAGTGTACAGTGCTGTATATATCAGTGTACAGTCCTATGTATATCAGTGTACAGTGCTGTATATATCAGTGTACAGTGCTGTGTATATCAGTGTACAGTGCTGTGTATATCAGTGTACAGTGCTGTATATATCAGTGTACAGTGCTGTGTATATCAGTGTACAGTGCTGTGTATATCAGTGTACAGTGCTGTGTATATCAGTGTACAGTGCTGTGTATATTAGTGTACAGTGCTGAGTATATGTGTACAGTGCTGAGTATATGTGTGTACAGTGCTGTATATATCAGTGTACAGTGCTGTATATATCAGTGTACAGTGCTGTATATATCAGTGTACAGTGCTGTATATATCAGTGTACAGTGCTGTATATATCAGTGTACAGTCCTATGTATATCAGTGTACAGTGCTGTGTATATCAGTGTACAATGCTGAGT
Source organism: Bufotes viridis (assembly GCA_033119425.1). NCBI lineage: Eukaryota > Metazoa > Chordata > Amphibia > Anura > Bufonidae > Bufotes > Bufotes viridis. The sequence continues at coordinate 103,514,221 of CM065598.1, forward strand.
ATATCAGTGTACAGTCCTATGTATATCAGTGTACAGTGCTGTATATATCAGTGTACAGTGCTGTGTATATCAGTGTACAGTGCTGTGTATATGTGTACAGTGCTGTATATATCAGTGTACAGTGCTGTGTATATCAGTGTACAGTGCTGTATATATCAGTGTACAGTGCTGTGTATATCAGTGTACAGTGCTGTATATATCAGTGTACAGTCCTATGTATATCAGTGTACAGTGCTGTGTATATCAGTGTACAGTGCTGAGTATATCAGTGTACAGTCCTATGTATATCAGTGTACAGTGCTGTATATATCAGTGTACAGTGTTGTATATATCAGTGTACAGTGCTGTATATATCAGTGTACAGTGCTGTGTATATCAGTGTACAGTGCTGTGTATATCAGTGTACAGTGCTGTGTATATCAGTGTACAGTGCTGTGTATATTAGTGTACAGTGCTGTGTATATCAGTGTACAGTGCTGTGTATATCAGTGTACAGTGCTGAGTATATGTGTACAGTGCTGTGTATATCAGTGTACAGTGCTGAGTATATGTGTGTACAGTGCTGAGTATATGTGTGTACAGTGCTGAGTATATGTGTGTACAATGCTGAGTATATGTGTACAGTGCTGAGTATATCAGTGTACAGTGCTGAGTATATGTGTGTACAGTGCTGAGTATATGTGTGTACAGTGCTGAGTATATGTGTACAGCGCTGTGTATATCAGTGTACAGTGCTGTGTATATTAGTGTACAGTGCTGAGTATATGTGTGTACAGTGCTGAGTATATGTGTACAGTGCTGTGTATATCAGTGTACAGTCCTATGTATATATCAGTGTACAGTGCTGTGTATATCAGTGTACAGTGCTGTGTATATTAGTGTACAGTGCTGTATATATCAGTGTACAGTGCTGTATATATCAGTGTACAGTGCTATGTATATCAGTGTACAGTGCTATGTATATCAGTGTACAGTGCTGTATATATCAGTGTACAGTGCTGTGTATATCAGTGTACAGTGCTGTGTATATCAGTGTACAGTGCTGTATATATCAGTGTACAGTGCTGTGTATATCAGTGTACAGTGCTGTGTATATCAGTGTACAGTGCTGTGTATATCAGTGTACAGTGCTGTGTATATTAGTGTACAGTGCTGAGTATATGTGTACAGTGCTGAGTATATGTGTGTACAGTGCTGTATATATCAGTGTACAGTGCTGTATATATCAGTGTACAGTGCTGTATATATCAGTGTACAGTGCTGTGTATATCAGTGTACAGTGCTGTATATATCAGTGTACAGTCCTATGTATATCAGTGTACAGTGCTGTGTATATCAGTGTACAGTGCTGAGTATATCAGTGTACAGTCCTATGTATATCAGTGTACAGTGCTGTATATATCAGTGTACAGTGTTGTATATATCAGTGTACAGTGCTGTATATATCAGTGTACAGTGCTGTGTATATCAGTGTACAGTGCTGTATATATCAGTGTACAGTGCTGTGTATATCAGTGTACAGTGCTGTATATATCAGTGTACAGTGCTGTGTATATCAGTGTACAGTGCTGTATATATCAGTGTACAGTGCTGTATATATCAGTGTACAGTGCTGTATATATCAGTGTACAGTGCTGAGTATATCAGTGTACAGTGCTGTATATATCAGTGTACAGTCCTATGTATATCAGTGTACAGTGCTGTATATATCAGTGTACAGTGCTGAGTATATCAGTGTACAGTGCTGTATATATCAGTGTACAGTGCTGTATATATCAGTGTACAGTGCTGTATATATCAGTGTACAGTGCTGAGTATATCAGTGTACAGTGCTGTATATATCAGTGTACAGTGTGTATATATCAGTGTACAGTGCTGTATATATCAGTGTACAGTGCTGTATATATCAGTGTACAGTGCTGTGTATATCAGTGTACAGTGCTGTATATATCAGTGTACAGTGCTGTGTATATCAGTGTACAGTGCTGTATATATCAGTGTATAGTGCTGTATATATCAGTGTACAGTGCTGTGTAAATCAGTCTACTGTGCCGAGTACACTTAGCCTCATTCACACGTCAGTGTTCGGTCAGTGATTGTGAGCCTAAACCAGGACTGGAGCCTCCGCAGACATGAGGTATAGGGGAAGGATCTGCGCCTGCTCTGTGCTTAGAGCCGCTCCTGGTTTTGGATCACAATCACTGATGGAAATCACTGACCGAACACTGACGTGTGAATGAGGCATAAGGATATGAGTACATAGGTGTACAGCACTAAGTATATAGTATACAGCGCTGCGCACACCTGTCTGTCCTCAGCCTCCGATTCGCTGCTGTTAGCGCCCGTCCCCTCCATGTCCTGTACCTCCCTGACCGCTCACCGCTCCCACTGACCCCATGTAATACAAAGACGATATAAAAGCCTCACAAACCAGTCCTGGAAATGAAGACTTTAAAAATAATAATAATCTGAGGATGAAATTCTTAGAAGTATTTTTTTTCTTTCCCGACTACAAATCCTGCAGAGAGCTCAGGTCTGACATAATCCCGGATACTATATTTCCAGGGGCTTTCAGTGCGGGGCCGAGCTCTCTGTATTCCTCCATATATCTCCCGGCTCCCTGGGGCCCGGACTCGGTGGGTGGTCAAATACGTCTCCTGTGAGGACCGGGCAACACAAGTCGCATAGTAATTGTAATAGGAATATCTAATTAGATCTCGGGGAGATGGATTGATCTCATCAGGTTGAGCGCGGTGGTGTTAATTATAGTAAACACTTTACGATGGCTGAGCAACAGTCAAATTAGTCCATCAGTGGGAACATACGCCGCTCCATACCGCGCCCTTATGTCTTTAATTAGCCGCTGCCGTATTTAGAAAACTCACAACGAAGCGTCCTCGGAGCCCTGGTGGATTTCGCTGATGTGGGGGCCAAATTACTCATTGCTCCTGCATGTGAGAACGCGATTTTTCACTTAAAACTAACTTTAGGCATTAGGGAAAAAAGTGCTCTTTGATCAATCATTGAAGTGAAAGAACGTTTTGTTGTTTTTCTTTTTCAAAAATATTCCTGCTGTGAAAAAAGCCAGAATATTGCAGAAGGCGGCCTCACAGATCAACAAGAAGGGCTCACTAAAACAATTAGTGGGACTTTCCATCTCCACGTGACAATGAAATCTCTGGACGAAGGGCTCATGACTAGGAGGCAATGGCCAGGAAAAATAATGCCCAACAATTCCCCAGATTTTCTCCAAAATACAGAACATTTGGCATCATTTTTTGCTTTTTGTGTCCATTTATTACTCAATTTTTTTGCGTCAAGAAATGTAAGTGTTGACTAGTCGTAAACGTTTCTAATAAATGTATCAGAGATGAACTTAAAACCCAAGTGATGTATAAATGTAACAATAAAACCCGACTCATGGAGTCCAATGTGATACTTTCATATTCTCTCATCATTTGGATAAATAATTGCTGAATTTTTTGGTTCATCTCAACCTTCAACATCAGTGACCACTTTACGAACCACTGTGACCCCTGACAATCCTGTAGGCCCCCTGATGAACCCGACGTCAAAAGTTTCTTGGAGAACCACATGGAATGGTGGGAGTATAAATACCTAGCGATAACAGAAATCATCACCGATGCAAAAATCAGCAAATTTATTTTTCTCACCTTTTTATGTTCTTTACTTATTGACAAAGGTCAACTTGCCTGAGAATTTTTGGGTTGAAATTCACAGATCCCGATGCATTTTTTGCAATAATTCATCTTCCACAATGCACTGCACGTCATTTCATATGAGCCTATCAGTGAATATATACAGTTTCATTAGAATTCCTGGCCGTCAAGCAGTAGGGGTTAATTTAAATTCAAGCCACCTGCTCCAGCGACCTTCACAGGGTCTTAAAATGTGGTGATCCCCTTACACGCAGCAAAAGAAAGAACTTTGTTTTTTTTCTTTCTTAATTTATTCTCTAGTTTCAACGTTAAGCTCAAAAATTTCGCCATCGTCATATTCTAAGCTTTATGACACAGAATTAGTTACCTTTTTTGATGCCCTGGAATATCCATAAACCGTAATGAAAACAAACACATCTCCGCTGATATGTTTAACTTGGCGCATTGGAAAGTTCACATCTTGGGCTAATAGCTCTTTTCGATGAATCACTGACCACATGTTAATTTATCTAAAAACTTCATAAGAAACACCAGGCTGAGGAATGCGTGCAGCCAAAAAAATCCCACATTTTATTTTTTTATTTTACTTTTTTTCCTGCTGATTTCCATATTGACCACGCGAAGTCACCGACTGTAGAGGAAGAAATCAGGTGATTAAGTGAAATAGACACAAATATTTCTGTCATAAAAATCATCCAAATTATTATGTTTTTCTACATTGTAAAATAAGAAAATATTTTTGGGACATTCTAAACATTTTTCCATATAAAACTGTTGAATTTTAGTTTGTACAGTTATATATATACATCCAGACACACATTTTTTGAGTTGATAACTTTCCTTTAATTACTGAAATGTGTTTCTTTTATTTCATTAGATGAAAATAATTTTTATCTAACTTTTTGTTGCTTGCTAAAAAAAATTATCAACATTTTATAGAATTAACTATAAAAATATGTATTTAAATTTTGATTTCATATTAAAATTCCTATTTATTAAGGTTAGGGCAGATTTGGGCAGAAAAGTTATGACTTTAGAGTCTGGATTTATTCCAAGCGTTGATCTTTCTAAATGTTAAAGAAAATTCTAATACATTTTAGGGATCAAATCATTCGTTTTGCTTTTTGTCTTTTCTTGACGTGTAAAATGGGGTGTCCTCTATAAAGCACAATTCCAGTTGATAATGATGACAAATCAGATTTCTTATTGGAGAAATGTATTCACTACTTTTATGTCGTTCTGTTTTATGTAGCACTGTGCAATGTATTTTAAAATATTCATTTTTAATTATTTTACTACTTTTTATGTTTTTTACTTTTAATGCTATTTATTTTAACTTTAAAATTGTTATTAAAATAAAAACAATAGAAGAATATTTGATAAAGGTAACACATAATTAATGTATTTTATGTAATGATATTTAAATAAATTACATATTAATGTGTATTTTATTGTAAATGTGGCGGCGCAAAACCACTAAAGCCACAAGGTGTAAGAATCCGACTTGATGATGAACAGGATGAAGTATGATTGGCAACTTAGCAACTTTTATTATCTGCAACGAAATCACATTCTATATAGTTTGTGAAAAAATATCAAGACATAATCTTAAAAATAATGAAAAAAACATCTAAAAAATAACTTGTCTGGTGCCCCAGGAGCTGCACAGCCGTCCATACAGCCGCAGCTCTAATTGTCATCCTCTGACTTGTAATTTGACTGAAGCCGTTCCCTCTCCTTTGCTATGTAGGCCACACTGAATTCTTTATCTACTTTTAAACTTTCCTCCTGCAACATTTGGCTCTCATATGAGTTTCTCGACGTCTCTCTGTCATTGTAAAGGATAGTCTTTCCGTAGCCAGCCTTTCACTCGTGGCTCGTTACTCAGGAAAAAATTAAAATGGACATTTTTGGCAATACACATTACATTAAGTCTGGACATTATTGCAAGCTCGTATTTGAAAACTGATATCCAGCGTTTGTGTTGCATGCAAGACCCCACACGCTGCTGCCAGTAATGTAATGTAAAAGAGGCCGTGCTCCCTCCCAGCTCACTTAAAGGAGAAGTGCAGAATCTGGAGGAGACCCAGCTGAAAATGTTTGCATCATCTGTCAGTGTTTGTATTTATGTGTTTAGGAAACATGGGCTTTTCTGCTCTTAGAGGCAGGAACTCCCCTCTTAGTGTTTATCGCCCACGTACCATGCAATCACACGCCTCATGTACACGTGTTTATTTGGGCTGCGAAAAGTTCCAAGGCATCATAGAGAGCGACAGGCTCGGAAATCATAGTAACAGGTCTAATTGATGGGCTTGTGCGTAAAAATTTCTTACAATAGTTATTTAGAAATAATTTTAAAAAATAAATTAAATACGATGTAACAAATTTAGAAGATTCACATCATGTTACTTCTATATATTAAAGCTCGTTCATGTGATCGGGTCTTTTTGCCCATATTTTAGTTTTCCAAACTTTTCTTCTTGATAGAACTCTCAAAAGCTCTGCCGACGATGCTTGACTTCTCTCACTTTCCAGGAAATATCACCCAAAAGGTAAAGCTTTATTCCAGGTTATCCTATAGTAAAGGTCCCTGCTCATGTTGGCTCTTGGGATCTGATAATTGCTTTGGGTGGCTTGATCTCTGACTCTTCACATAGTGGCTTGTTGATAGTTGACACTTGGGAGATTAGATTGTTGGTTGATTGTTGACTCTTTCAGTGATGGCTTGATGGTTTCTTGAGGTTATTGATTGGTGGCTTGAGGTTTCCCCTAGGGTTGATACCTATTGATTGGACGGCTTAGTGGTGGAATCTTTCCATGTTGAACCTTTGCTTGACTCTGGCTAGTCATCCATTGAGGCATTGTATCGATGGTCAACTCTTGGGAGAATGAAATCGACTAATGATGTCTTGAAGCATTTATCTTCATAAGAAGTTACTTGCACCTGCCTGGATTCTGTCTCTTTTTATCTTCCTGTCTGGGGAGGGATTTATGGACTGTTTTGGCATTGCATCCAACTGGACTAACAGAGGAATAGTGCCAACACTTTTTCATCTTCATCTTCAAATGACTGATTCTTAGAGTTGTGGCTAGGTGGTTGACCATTGGGGTGACTAACATTAGGAGTGCTGGATTGATAGTTGGCTCCAGATACGGTTGAATCCTGGTTTATATGTCTGTATGCCAAGGACAACTTCCTTCCTAGTATGGCACATGACTATTGTTGTCTTATAATGACTTATTAGGAGTATTGAAGGGATTCTATTGTTCTTTAGGATGTTGTAAAAATTTAAATGAATGACATCTTCCTTCTTTCTGCTAAAATACTACAAAAAGCCATGACCAAATGTTTACGTTAGGGATGAGAAGAAAGCCACCCATGCAGCAGAGTGGTCAGACTCATCCCGATAGGTTTCATTAAAAGCGTTGAACTGATGTCATACAGAAAATATGACAGTAATCTCCATCTCCCTTCCCTCCACACCGCGGGCATGCAGCCATATTTAGCATTTAATTTTTTTTACGGCACCAAAATGAAACCTAACTTCCAAAAATGACATCAGTGGAAGCAGAGATGTCCAGGGACGCGGGGCTGAAAAGAATTAATTGCACAAGCAATCTGGTGACCTCGCTCTGCAAAGTTTAATGAAGGCAAAGTTTGTTTATAATAAAGGAGAAGGGAGATTTTTCACTCTTCCAAATGGAAATTTGGTCGTGCAAAGAAGCGTTCACGTGGGGAACACCGGTCACATAACACAATCTAGGTATCACCCAAGATAAACACATGAGAAGAGAGCCAGGCCGGAGATGATGACCCTGCTTGACTTTTACACTTTTTTTCTCTTTACACTTGAGGCTTTTAGGGGTTCACTGAGCTGAGATCTTGGGGATCATCTTTGCATTTTCTATACCTAACCTTCCATAATGCCAGCCTATGGGCACAATATACGCATAGGTGTATGGACCCCTATATACCTGCATACATGCATGGTCAGTATATAGCGCAGATTGTAGATTATAACTTGCTGAGCTCAGTTATGTCAGCAGAGTTGTGGCTTGTTGGTTTTCCTTCACCCAGGGCCAAAGGTTCAGCCTCCTGATCTTGTATAAGATATTGTCTTCTGCCTCCACTTTGCAATTTTGAGACTTGAATTTCTATTTCTGATTCAAGATATCTAAAGCTCCACAGGGGCTGCACCAGATCTGTGTACAGCCCCAGCAGAGCAAGGAGAGGAAGGATTGGTTCAGACAATAAAGGGGCGTGAACAAGGTGGGAGGTCCCATGATGACTTTGTGATGCACGCCCCTGCTGAGCAGAAATGCACAAAAATCTGTATGTGTGCTGCACCTTTAAGTGTTTGGCATGTGACTCATATAACATCTCAGCCAGTTATATCTCAGTTATTAACAGAACGCAGGCAATGTGTACAGGGAATAATCATTTCTATCAGACGGAGCTAATGGCCTGCATGACCTGCCTGCCCCCTAAGGATCTCTGCTAATTACACGCATAAAAAAAGAATAAGAGGAAATTCTGATGTTTTGGGCCCTGGGCCCACACATCTGTTGAAGGGGCACATTGCCCAAAATCTCATGTTTTCTGCCTCTTTTGAACCTCATCTCAGGACTTAACTCTTTTGAGTTTTTCCTTTGCAAGTCGTTTAGACCCTGCGACTGCATTAACACATGGGTAATAAGATACAGTAACTGGAATATCTGCATCTCGGGGTTTCAGGAAAAGTCATTAGGAAATCTACTCATCTCCAGATACTGAAATCAACAGCTGCGAATGACAACACCCAGCACAGCGCAGGCCTCAGCCAGGACCAGCCCAGGCCAATGTTCTGGTTCACTCACTTCCATGATTTTTTGAGCAACCTTTGAATTGATCCAATTGTCAAGTTTATCCATAAAGTACAAGGATCAAAGTGAGAGCAACTTTCACATTGGCAGCTATAGTCCAGCATAAGGGCGCTACTGGCCCTTTAAATAAGGACTTCTACACTGGAAGAATAATGCATTGCACATGCAGATCAGTTTAGTATATATTAGGCAGCCTGTAGACACAAGCCTAGTCTGCCTACTATAGAACCAAGAGCATATTTCATCAAGGCTGCCTCTCATCCCTGTCTCCTCATAATACTGGCCTGGCCATCTTTATAAAGCCCCTGTGGTCATGTCAAGACCAAACCATCAGTAGTTGAATTGGGCTCTTCCCACAATAGTATCAAGAATTCTTCAGATTTGCAGATCTACAGCCCATTACGTGGATAGTCTTCATTCCCAGGTTGCCTTGTCTTGAGATATTCTTCTCCTGGAAAACATCAGATAATCAGGCAATGTATCATACTGGTACCTGCAAAACACGGAGCCAGTTTATGGGTCTATATAGCGCTGGAGAGTACTGCAAATTTAGATTTGTGTAGAGAGATCCATCGTAGGATCACTGTATGAAGAGTGGGAACAACAATGTGGACTTGACTTGCACCTACTGAAGACCTTCAGCCATGTATTTGGTAAGAATGCCCTGCCCTAGAGTCTCGCTTCTTTCCACTGGAACCTATAGATCTAACTTTAAAAAAATTTAAATAAAAAAAGGAACGGAAATGCCATAGATTTATACTGAAAATTCCATTGGTTAAATTTGAATTAGATTAAAAATTCTTAAAATGTTTTTGTGACTCATGGCCAACAATCATTTCATCAGAAGTAACAGGTTTGGCAAAGTCTTTAATGTAACCTTATTTTTCTTGGAATTTTAGATAGATTTTTTCTAAATAAACAGAATCTGAGCAGAGTTACGAAGAAAATTAAAAAAGGGGGAAATTGAAGGCTTGTGCGATATGACATGTTCTCCAGTGGAAAAAAAAAAACAATTTAATAAATTTGTAGACTTTTTGGCAAATTCCATGTTCCCCGTTAATGATCAGACACTGATGATACTGACACAGAATTTAGCCAGTGCTGGAAAAGGTGTCTTGCCGACGTTAATTATAGTCTAAAGTGATAAAAATATATCGTTCTCGATTCTCTTTGATCCTGAAATAGTTAATTCACAGTTTGGCCTCAGAATTAATTTTGGCAGAAGAAGATTAGAGGATTTTCCATGTGGACGGAGGGAGGGGAGACTTCCGATGAGAGCTTCAAAATATGATTTGTTTTTCCTAGTAAAACTTTGTCTTTTTTTAATGTTTGCATCAATTTTTAGATTTCTGAAATCACTCAAAACGTTTATCACAGGAAACCTTTGAAGAAAAGCTGAAAAAATCTGACAAAGAAGCCAAAATGAAGATCGCTGAACCTCGAGTCCAAGAAAAAATGTCACAAAAAAGTGTCTTCAGGGACTTAGATGGTGAAAATAAACCCAGGGCATCCTGGTAAAAAAGTCCACAGAATTCGTCACAGATCACAGCCGTGTTTTTCTGAAATTTGCAGACTGTCTTTATAATGAGTGGATGGAGCCTCTGAAGGTCAGGAAGGGCCATTACCCGATGCCTCAATAGCGGATCCAGAAGTGATTAAGGGTTGTTCGCACCCGTTCCCCCAAAGTAGCCATCCTAAACATCTCATTATTCAGGGGACTCTTACGCAATGTGGACCAAGCATTAGATGAGGCTTTGAAAATGTGCACCCCAAAGAGGGTGTTTCTTGGAGTTTTTCTGTGTGTTTAACATGCCTCGTGAATATTTTGTGAGGTATGTCCTTAAAGGGATATTCCAGTGTTAGGCACATCTGGGATCCTCAATTATAGGGGGGTCCACTGACCCCTATTCGCCAATTCTTGGCCATCACCCTCTGCCGGGTGGGGCTGATCATGATGATTAAAATTATACCTTTCTTTTGTCGGTATGCAAAACAGCTGCAGAGAAATCTGTGTGTTTATTTATATGCAAATGAGCTGAACCCTAAAATTATTGGTTAAATAAAAGAGAAAAAAAATAAACTGAAAAAAAGTTTATATATATCTCTCCTGGGACTTGAACTGAGGATCTCTACCTGAAGGCAGACCACTTACCACCAAGCTATAGCATTATCACATAGAGATGTATGTTTTTCCCATACTTATAATGTATCACACATTACTGGTGTCTGTATGATCATATATTCTGCTTGTGAATAAAGCAGTGATATGTAGATTAGCTTTCTGAGCAGATCTCAGTGTAGTGAAGCTATAGTACATAGAGTATATGATATGTAGAGGAGCTTTCTGAGCAGATCTCAGTGTGGTGAAGCTATAGTACATAGAGGATATGATATGTAGAGGAGCTTTCTGAGCAGATCTCAGTGTGGTGAAGCTATAGTACATAGTGTATATGATATGTAGATGAGCTTTCTGAGCAGATCTTAGTGTGGTGAAGCTATAGTACATAGAGTATATGATATGTAGATGAGCTTTCTGAGCAGATCTCAGTGTGGTGAAGCTATAGTACATAGAGTATATGATATGTAGATGAGCTTTCTGAGGAGATCTCAGTGTGGTGAAGCTATAGTACATAGAGTATATGATATGTAGAGGAGCTTTCTGAGCAGATCTCAGTGTGGTGAAGCTATAGTACATAGAGGATATGATATGTAGATGAGCTTTCTGAGCAGATCTCAGTGTGGTGAAGCTATAGTACATAGAGGATATGATATGGAGATGAGCTTTCTGAGCAGATCTCAGTGTGGTGAAGCTATAGTACATAGAGTATATGAAATGTAGATGAGCTTTCTGAGCAGATCTCAGTATGGTGAAGCTATAGTACATAGAGGATATGATATGTAGAGGAGCTTTCTGAGCAGATCTCAGTGTGGTGAAGCTATAGTACATAGAGTATATGATATGTAGATGAGCTTTCTGAGCTGATGTCAGTGTGGTGAAGCTATAGTACATAGTGTATATGATATGTAGATGAGTTGTCTGAGCAGATCTCAGTGTGGTGAAGCTATAGTACATAGTGTATATGATATGTAGATGAGCTTTCTGAGCAGATCTCAGTGTGGTGAAGCTATAGTACATAGTGTATATGATATGTAGAGGAGCTTTCTGAGCAGATCTCAGTGTGGTGAAGCTATAGTACATTGTGTATATGATATGTAGATGAGCTCTCTGAGCAGATCTCAGTGTGATAAAGCTATAGTACATAGTGTATATGATATGTAGATGAGCTTTCTGAGCAGATCTCAGTGTGGTGAAGCTATAGTACATAGTGTATATGATATGGAGATGAGCTTTCTGAGCAGATCTCAGTGTGGTAAAGCTATAGTACATAGAGGATATGATATGGAGATGAGCTCTCTGAGCAGATCTCAGTGTGATAAAGCTATAGTACATAGTGTATATGATATGTAGATGAGGTTTCTGAGCAGATCTCAGTGTGGTGAAGCTATAGTACATAGAGGATATGTTATGTAGATTAGCTTTCTGAGCAGATCTCAGTGTGGTAAAGCTATAGTACATAGAGTATATGATATGTAGATGAGCTTTCTGAGCAGATCTCAGTGTGGTGAAGCTATAGTACATAGAGTATATGATATGTAGATGATCTTTCTGAGCAGATCTCAGTGTAGTGAAGCTATAGTACATAGTGTATATGATTTGTAGATGAGCTTTCTGAGCAGATCTCAGTGTGGTGAAGCTATAGTACATAGTGTATATGATATGTAGATTAGCTTTCTGAGCAGATCTTAGTGTGGTGAAGCTATAGTACATAGTGTATATGATATGTAGATGAGCTTTCTGAGCAGATCTCAGTGTGGTGAAGCTATAGTACATAGTGTATATGATATGTGGATGAGCTTTCTGAGCAGATCTCAGTGTGGTGAAGCTGTAGTACATAGAGTATATGATATGTAGATGAGCTTTCTGAGCAGATCTCAGTGTGGTGAGGCTATAGTACATAGTGTATATGATATGCAGATGAGCTTTTTGAGCAGATCTCAGTGTGGTGAAGCTATAGTACATAGTGTATATGATATGTAGATGAGCTTTCTGAGCAGATCTCAGTGTGGTGAAGCTATAGTACATAGAGTATATGATATGTAGATGAGCTTTTTGAGCAGATCTCAGTGTGGTGAAGCTATAGTACATAGTGTATATGATCTGTAGAGGAGCTTTCTGAGCAGATCTCAGTGTGGTGAAGCTATAGTACATAGAGTATATGATATGTAGAGGAGCTTTCTGAGCAGATCTCAGTGTGGTGAAGCTATAGTACATAGAGTATATGATATGTAGAGGAGCTTTCTGGGCAGATCTCACTGTGGTGAAGCTATAGTGCATAGTGTATATGATATGTAGATGAGCTTTCTGAGCAGATCTCCGTGTGGTGAAGCTATAGTACATAGTGTATATGATATGGAGATGAGCTTTCTGAGCAGATCTCAGTGTGGTGAAGCTACAGTACATAGAGTATATGATATGTAGATGCTAGGACACAGCTCTAGGACACTGCTCTGCCCTCAGTATGCTGATGTCTAGTCCTGTCAATAAAGGGAAGGAGGGAGTGTGCCGAGCACAGGGAGTGTTACAAAGTAGTGCTCAAAGGATTCAGCCCTGCCTCCTGGAACTCCTACTACTCATTTGCATAAAAATAAAACACATATATATTTGCAGCTGTTTAGCATACAGACAAAAGAAAGGTATAGTTTTAATAAGTATGATGAGCCCTACCAGCCAGTATGTCAGCCTCCTTAAACTTCAAATGCCCATTCACTTAAATGAATCCACACTTCTGGGGACCAGGGCACGGCGGTGCAGGGAAAGTCTGTCAAGGGGATGCAGCACTACACCGGTCTCTTCATTCTCAGCATGATGGTAATACCCCTTTAAATAAATGGTAGATTCTATCATTATCACATATGATTTATAATCATCATACATGCAGTTCCAGGGATCTTACAGGACTGATTCAAGTTTGCAAGTTGTTCTGGAAAAAGAGTCCTCAGATGTGTCCTTCCTGTGACCCCCTGGACTGGCAGCGATGCCCTGGTGCCAGCGGGGCACTCGGAAACCCTGCAATGTGAAAACAGGATGCTTCCTTTGATTCTAGAAGTCATTTCATTCCTTGGGGTCCATATGAAGTAGATGAAGCTGTGCAGGTATCCGAAGGTCAAGTCAGGTATTGTTTTCACTCCTGACCACAGTGGCCGCTCAACTTCTAACCTGTTTCTGCCATCCAGGCAAAAGTCTGCACAGTTATTCTTTATGTAAATTTAGTAAATCTCAGATTATCTATTTTAGGGTCATAACAGTTTGAAGTGACATCAGATGATATTAATCTCTATAAACACATCTATTACTGATCCAGAGTTAATTCTGATGCTTAAAGTAGCAGTGGGCAGAATTATGAGTTCAGCTCTGTAGTGTAATACTGGCTGCATGACAATGCATTTTTTAAATGCCGCACTGATATTCAAATTCTTGAACAGGAGAATCATCCGACCTTTCCAGATATAATGAAGAGACATGCGAAATCTGAACCAGATAACTACTTGACAGAAGACGATGAGTTGGGACTTTTGATGCTCGGTGCCCTCACATAACAGTATGGGCCCTTTAACCTGGATTGCTCCTGATCACTGGCATGGACCTTGGCTTTTCTTGCAGCTCTTGGAGATCTCCAGGTAAACACGAACCTTCCATTAGACTTGCACAATCTTCACTCTGTGTTCTGCTCGAGCTTCCAAAACACCAGAGACCTGGCAGAGACGGAGAAAAAGGCTTCTGAGAAGGATTTCACTTCCTGAAGGACTCAACTCCCAGAAAAACAGGAAGGTTTAATATGAGGCTTTCTGATGTTAAAACATGATTGTGGAACGCTGAGCTTACAAGAACGCTAAAAACGGCGCTGGACATGAGCGGCCACAGATACTCAACCATTTACCTCTATAATGCTTAAGTCGTGCCAGTCACTTCTGATAAGGGAGTCATTAAGACCTGCAGCTTTATAATTAGCTTTATTTCAATTCCTCAATATTTTTAAGACCTCTGCTTGCTGTCAGAGAATGGTAACTTGTTACAATTGTATCCAGTCTAGACAATTCAGTGAGAGCTTCACATGGACTCCACACTGGTACCTGCATTGAGACATTGTAGAAAACTACCAGGACATGGTAGGATTTGTGCTGCAGGTGTACGTACCTCCCACAGTCATCTAGACTGAACAAACCCCAAAATAGACCCATGCTGAGAAGAAAAGGTGAAGGCTCCAGAGGGACATCTTGTCACTGAAACCTCAATGGTAAACTATGGTAACAATGTGTCAATTAACATTGTAACTGTTGCAAAAATATGACACAACTTAAGACAGTTGTAAAGTTCCGTGCAACCTTTGGTGCATTCCTGCCACATGAGGACCACGACTCGCTGAATCGGTGTGTAGACCAAGAACTCCTTTAAAGGGGTTTTCTGGAATTTTAATATGTATGACCTATCCTCAGAATAGGTCAATAATATCAGATCAGCGGGGTCCGACACATGGCACCCGCTGATCACCTCCTTGAACAGAAGGCCGCGCTCCTTCCAGGGCAGCCATCCATTCATTGTTTACCTCCTCACCGTCAACATTGCAGCAGTGTAATTACACTTGATTAGGAAGGCGCCGTCCCATAGTAAAGAATGGAATGGCTTCTAGTTACACCTGCTCACCGATGCGCTTTTGATTGCAAGTAGGTAAACAATTAAGGGCTGGCTGCACTGGCACGGAGCGTGGGCCTCTCTTCAACCGGCTGATCAGCGGGGTTTGGGTGTCGGACCCCGCCGAACTGATATTAATGACCTATCCTCTGTCCTTTTCCAGACTTCCCTACCTTTCCCTACCTTTCCAGTGTCGTTTGTCCACCTCCAGGGCCCTCTGTCCTCCTCCAGACTCCGCTGTCCACCTCCAGACTCCGCTGTCCACTCTCCAGTCCACCTCCAGGCCCCTGTCCTCACCTCCAGAGCTCCGCTGTCCACCTCCAGGCTCCGCTGTCCTCCTCCAGGCTCCGCTGTCCTCCTCCAGGCTCCGCTGTCCTCCTTCAGGCTCCACTGTACACCTCCGGGCTCCGCTGTACACCTCCAGGCTCCGCTGTCCTCCTCCAGGCTCTGCTGTCCACCTCCAGACTCCGCTGTTTCTCCAGTTTCGTCTGTCCACCTCTAGGACCCTCTGTTCTCCTCCAGACTCTGCTGTCCTCCTCCAGACTCCTCTGTCATCCTCCAGACTCCTCTGTCATCCTCCAGACTCCTCTGTCATCCTCCAGGCTCCTATGTCCACCTCCAGGCTCCTATGTCCACCTCCAGACTCCTCTGTCATCCTCCAGACTCCTCTGTCCACATCCAGACTCATCTGCCTCTTCAGACTCCTCTGTTTCCTTCAGTCCTTTGTCCACCTTCAAACTCCTCTGTCCACCTCCAGACTCCTCTGTCCCCTTCAGAGTCCTGTGTCCACCTCCAGACTCCTCTGTCCCCTTCAGAGTCCTGTGTCCCCCTTCAGGCTTCTCTGTCCATCTCCAGACTCCTCATGGATCATGACAGGAGCACACAGCCCTTAATAAAATAGTTGAAGGTCATACTGGGTTTTATCGGAGCCCTAGGGTGTAAGCATGTAAGAGATAAGAACAAATGCAAAAGTGTAATAATGAAGTAATAATAATAATCACCATTATAAAAAAAAAAAATAACATAATAATACAATAATGATAATAATAATAATAGTCAATAAATATTAGCTTCCCAATAATAATATGAGGTCCCGTCAGGTTCGATATCTTTAAACCTCCTATCAAATCTATTTTCAAAACAAGAGTTTTAGTAAAAAAATAACTGTGGGCAGTGGGTAGATGGACAAATGGCCCAGTGAAGATCAAACATGCAGGCGGCACATACTCTACTAGGCAGTTATTGTAACCTCCAGGCCTAAGGCTATAATCCCACAGGCCGTGTCAGGGCAGTAGCTTATTGCCAGATTCCTGTCTTCAGGCCGAGCTAATAACACAATTGTAGGATTTGTTCCTGGACCTGCGGTGGAGTCCTCCTGCCGGGTAAACACAAAAGACAAAACATGAAACCCAACCCTCTCCACCAACCTCCAGACCGAGGAGTCCATTAAACCTCCCACCTCACAATGACACCCCGTCCCTGGCCTGCTAATTACCCTCCTCCACCTCACAAAGTGTCCACTCATTACCCTGACAAGTCAAACATTGTAACAACACAAAAACAAATAAAGAGACTTAATCACCCAAATGACACCCTGATGGGAACTGGCAGCACAAGCAGCAGCACTCTCAATGGACTCATCAGCCCTAATACAGCACCAGGAGCTTGATCCTACGAATGATCCCATCGGAGGCCAATGCCAGAAAGATTCCGAGTGATCTCAGAGCACAACAAAAGAAAAGGGAACAGGATAGAAAATACCAATATCTAATCACCACGACTAGGAACCACTGGAGGACAAAGATGTAACACGGGAGGGGGCAAAACAAGCAAAGAGCAGTATTATAGTAGTTATATTCTTGTACATAGGAGCAGTATTATAGTAGTTATATTCTTGTACATAGGAGCAGTATTATAGTAGTTATATTCTTGTACATAGGAGCAGTATTATAGTAGTTATATTCTTGTACATAGGAGCAGTATTATAGTAGTTATATTCTTGTACATAGGAGCAGTATTATAGTAGTTATATTCTTGTACATAGGAGCAGTATTATAGTAGTTATATTCTTGTACATAGGAGCAGTATTATAGTAGTTATATTCTTGTACATAGGAGCAGTATTATAGTAGTTATATTCTTGTACATAGGAGCAGTATTATAGAAGTTATATTCTTGTACATAGGAGGCAGTATTATAGTAGTTATATCCTTGTACATAGGAGCAGTATTATAGTAGTTATATTCCTGTACATAGGAGCAGTATTATAGTAGTTATATTCTTGTACATAGAGCAGTATTATAGTAGTTATATTCTTGTACATAGGAGCAGTATTATAGTAGTTATATTCTTGTACATAGGAGCAGTATTATAGTAGTTATATTCTTGTACATAGGAGCAGTATTATAGTAGTTATATTCTTGTACATAGGAGCAGTATTATAGTAGATATATTCTTGTACATAGGGACAGTATTATAGTAGTTATATTCCTGTACATAGGAGCAGTATTATAGTAGTTATTTTCTTGTACATAGGAGGCAGTATTATAAAAGTTATATTCTTGTACATAGGAGGCAGTATTATAGTAGTTATATTCTTGCACATATGAGCAGTATCATAGTAGTTATATTCTTGTACATAGGAGCAGTATTATAGTAGTTATATTCTTGTACATAGGAGCAGTATTATAGCAGTTATATTCTTGTACATAGGAGGCAGTATTATAGTAGTTATATTCTTGTACATAGGAGCAGTATTATATAAGTTATATTCTTGTACATAGGAGCAGTATTATAGTAGTTATAGTCTTGTACATAGGAGCAGTATTATAGTAGTTATATTCCTGTACATAGGAGGCAGTATTATAGTAGTTATATTCTTGTATATAGGAGCAGTATTATAGCAGTTATAGTGTTGTACGTAGGAGGCAGTATTATAGTAGTTATATTCTTGTACATAGGAGCAGTATTATAGTAGTTATATTCTTGTACATAGGAGCAGTATTATAGTAGTTATATTCTTGTACATAGGAGGCAGTATTATAGTAGTTATATCCTTGTACATAGGAGGCAGTATTATAGTAGTTATATTCTTGTACATAGGAGCAGTATTATAGAAGTTATATTCTTGTACATAGGAGCAGTATTATAGTAGTTATATTCTTGTACATAGGAGCAGTATTATAGTAGTTATATTCCTGTACATAGGAGCAGTATTATAGTAGTTATAGTGTTGTACGTAGGAGGCAGTATTATAGTAGTTATATTCCTGTACATAGGAGGCAGTATTATAGTAGTTATATTGTTGTACATTCTTGCAAACTCTTTAATGAGCACAAAAGTCCCTTAAAAAAAAATAAAAATTTGTCAGTCTTTGCTTCCATGGGAGGTAGCAGACTTGTGTAGACTTCTAGTAGTGATTGCTGTTACATTTTGAGGCTTTTTTGTTTTATTACATTTGCTGCTTCCAGTCCACAGCTAAAATAACATTAGTGACTTGTCTGAGGTTGAGGCCACTCAATTCCTACCCAGGAAATCAATACCAAAACAGCGGCTTCATGCACACTGCTCCGGCGTTCTGCTGCTCCTCCGGAGGTTTTAAATGGCACAAGTTAAGAAAAGCCAATGGGCCAAACCTATTAAGTAATGGATTTAGGCATCTAAAGGTTAATTGATTGTAGACAGGAAAATGTTTGGGGTGAGAGGAGGCTCTGTGTCCATCTTACTCTAGACAATCAGGTTTTTGTGGTGGAGCAGAGATCCTAGAGGAATCCATACCACAAATAGAACCTGAATATAGTAGTAACTTATATCATACAGCAGTATGAGGTGTGTGGATGTCATTATATCAGTGATGTCATCAGCAGGGCGGGGCTGTGACTACCTCTCAGACATGATATACAGGCAGGTTGTCAGCAGTAATAGATGTTCCTGTAGCATAAGGGGTGGATCTCATGTCTGATCACATGTCATTATATCAGTGATGTCATCAGCAGGGGCGGGGCTGTGACTACCTCTCAGACATGATATACAGGTAGGTTGTCAGCAGTAATAGATGTTCCTGTAGTATAAGGGGTGGATCTCATGTCTGATCACATGTCATTATACCAGTGATGTCATCAGCAGGGGCGGGGCTGTGACTACCACTCAGACAGGATTTACAGGCAGGTTGTCAGCAGTAATAGATTAATATTATGTCACTGTAGTATAAGGTGTGTGGATCTCATTATATCAGTGATGTCATCAGCAGGGGGCAGGGCTGTGACTACCTCTCAGACATGATATACAGGCAGGTTGTCAGCAGTAATGGATGAATATTATGTCACTGTAGTATAAGGTGTGTGGATGTCATTATATCCGTGATGTCATCAGCAGGGGCGGGGCTGTGACATCTATATATTACTGATATTACTGCTTAGTTATTTAGTCTTCCTGCACTCGGCTGGCTCTTTATCCTTGGACATTACTTTGTCTTCTCTCGTGTTCGTCACTTTCATCATCTGATACTTTTATTAACAATGTACAGATTCGCTTTCATCATTTAGTTATTATATGACGTGCTTTGATCATGTGACTTCCTAGCTTCATTATACGGGCCGTGCTGAAGGTGGGCTTTGTCTCCTATTCCATGAACACAAGCAGGGCAATCAGAAGGGCCCACGGCCGCTCTGGGAGCCACCACTTTCCTCAATGCACATAAAAGCAGCAGCTGCATCCAGGATCGTCTTGACAGGGGCCCTCTGCACCTCTTCTTCTCTTCCTAGGATTTCTTAGTTTTAAGTCATTTGTAATCTGGGCTGAGCTGCTGCCAAGTGTGCGGTAACGCCGCGCTGGGAAGTCTTCAGACGCCTAATTAAAAGCAGGAGCCGAATCGTTTCATTTAGGTGAATTGATTGTGATCAAAAGACTCCTTGGAAACACACGTCGCGGAGATTGCCCCAAATTGTTCTTGGATGTACATTAAAACTAACAGTGCAGCAGCGCGTTTCCGAGGAATGTCACACAGCGCAGCCGATTTATTGTTACAGGAAAGGACCCCACATCTGTCCTCAAGGTCTCCACCTCCTGAGGTGCTGCGGAGTGCTGCCTTATTAATGAGACTGCAGGTTCCTAGAATGTATCATATATTTATGCTATTCTCGTAATGTCCTCTCATTAATCTGGAGCCCACCTTGACCCCTTCCTCCTAGAGCACATACCCCCTTTCCCTCCCC
>CM065598.1:103539726-103547226 GCA_033119425.1 Bufotes viridis
TAAGGGAGTCATTAAGACCTGCAGCTTTATAATTAGCTTTATTTCAATTCCTCAATATTTTTAAGACCTCTGCTTGCTGTCAGAGAATGGTAACTTGTTACAATTGTATCCAGTCTAGACAATTCAGTGAGAGCTTCACATGGACTCCACACTGGTACCTGCATTGAGACATTGTAGAAAACTACCAGGACATGGTAGGATTTGTGCTGCAGGTGTACGTACCTCCCACAGTCATCTAGACTGAACAAACCCCAAAATAGACCCATGCTGAGAAGAAAAGGTGAAGGCTCCAGAGGGACATCTTGTCACTGAAACCTCAATGGTAAACTATGGTAACAATGTGTCAATTAACATTGTAACTGTTGCAAAAATATGACACAACTTAAGACAGTTGTAAAGTTCCGTGCAACCTTTGGTGCATTCCTGCCACATGAGGACCACGACTCGCTGAATCGGTGTGTAGACCAAGAACTCCTTTAAAGGGGTTTTCTGGAATTTTAATATGTATGACCTATCCTCAGAATAGGTCAATAATATCAGATCAGCGGGGGTCCGACACATGGCACCCCGCTGATCACCTCCTTGAACAGAAGGCCGCGCTCCCTTCCAGGGCAGCCATCCATTCATTGTTTACCTCCTCACCGTCAACATTGCAGCAGTGTAATTACACTTGATTAGGAAGGCGCCGTCCCATAGTAAAGAATGGAATGGCTTCTAGTTACACCTGCTCACCGATGCGCTTTTGATTGCAAGTAGGTAAACAATTAAGGGCTGGCTGCACTGGCACGGAGCGTGGGCCTCTCTTCAACCGGCTGATCAGCGGGGGTTTGGGTGTCGGACCCCGCCGAACTGATATTAATGACCTATCCTCTGTCCTTTTCCAGACTTCCCTACCTTTCCCTACCTTTCCAGTGTCGTTTGTCCACCTCCAGGGCCCTCTGTCCTCCTCCAGACTCCGCTGTCCACCTCCAGACTCCGCTGTCCACCTCCAGACTCCGCTGTCCACCTCCAGGCTCCGCTGTCCACCTCCAGGCTCCGCTGTCCTCCACCAGGCTCCGCTGTCCACCTCCAGGCTCTGCTGTCCTCCTCCAGGCTCCGCTGTCCTCCTCCAGGCTCCGCTGTCCTCCTCCAGGCTCCGCTGTCCTCCTCCAGGCTCCGCTGTCCACCTCCAGACTCCGCTGTCCACCTCCAGACTCCGCTGTCCACCTCCAGACTCCGCTGTCCACCTCCAGACTCCGCTGTTTCTCCAGTTTCGTCTGTCCACCTCCAGGGCCCTCTGTCCTCCTCCAGACTCCGCTGTCCACCTCCAGACTCCGCTGTCCTCCTCCAGGCTCCGCTGTCCTCCTCCAGGCTCCGCTGTCCTCCTCCAGGCTCCGCTGTCCTCCTCCAGGCTCCGCTGTCCTCCTTCAGGCTCCACTGTACACCTCCGGGCTCCGCTGTACACCTCCAGGCTCCGCTGTCCTCCTCCAGGCTCTGCTGTCCACCTCCAGACTCCGCTGTTTCTCCAGTTTCGTCTGTCCACCTCTAGGACCCTCTGTTCTCCTCCAGACTCTGCTGTCCTCCTCCAGACTCCTCTGTCATCCTCCAGACTCCTCTGTCATCCTCCAGACTCCTCTGTCATCCTCCAGGCTCCTATGTCCACCTCCAGGCTCCTATGTCCACCTCCAGACTCCTCTGTCATCCTCCAGACTCCTCTGTCCACATCCAGACTCATCTGCCTCTTCAGACTCCTCTGTTTCCTTCTAGTCCTTTGTCCACCTTTCAAACTCCTCTGTCCACCTCCAGACTCCTCTGTCCCCTTCAGAGTCCTGTGTCCACCTCCAGACTCCTCTGTCCCCTTCAGAGTCCTGTGTCCCCCTTCAGGCTTCTCTGTCCATCTCCAGACTCCTCATGGATCATGACAGGAGCACACAGCCCTTAATAAAATAGTTGAAGGTCATACTGGGTTTTATCGGAGCCCTAGGGTGTAAGCATGTAAGAGATAAGAACAAATGCAAAAGTGTAATAATGAAGTAATAATAATAATCACCATTATAAAAAAAAAAATAACATAATAATACAATAATGATAATAATAATAATAGTCAATAAATATTAGCTTCCCAATAATAATATGAGGTCCCGTCAGGTTCGATATCTTTAAACCTCCTATCAAATCTATTTTCAAAACAAGAGTTTTAGTAAAAAATAACTGTGGGCAGTGGGTAGATGGACAAATGGCCCAGTGAAGATCAAACATGCAGGCGGCACATACTCTACTAGGCAGTTATTGTAACCTCCAGGCCTAAGGCTATAATCCCACAGGCCGTGTCAGGGCAGTAGCTTATTGCCAGATTCCTGTCTTCAGGCCGAGCTAATAACACAATTGTAGGATTTGTTCCTGGACCTGCGGTGGAGTCCTCCTGCCGGGTAAACACAAAAGACAAAACATGAAACCCAACCCTCTCCACCAACCTCCAGACCGAGGAGTCCATTAAACCTCCCACCTCACAATGACACCCCGTCCCTGGCCTGCTAATTACCCTCCTCCACCTCACAAAGTGTCCACTCATTACCCTGACAAGTCAAACATTGTAACAACACAAAAACAAATAAAGAGACTTAATCACCCAAATGACACCCTGATGGGAACTGGCAGCACAAGCAGCAGCACTCTCAATGGACTCATCAGCCCTAATACAGCACCAGGAGCTTGATCCTACGAATGATCCCATCGGAGGCCAATGCCAGAAAGATTCCGAGTGATCTCAGAGCACAACAAAAGAAAAGGGAACAGGATAGAAAATACCAATATCTAATCACCACGACTAGGAACCACTGGAGGACAAAGATGTAACACGGGAGGGGGCAAAACAAGCAAAGAGCAGTATTATAGTAGTTATATTCTTGTACATAGGAGCAGTATTATAGTAGTTATATTCTTGTACATAGGAGCAGTATTATAGTAGTTATATTCTTGTACATAGGAGCAGTATTATAGTAGTTATATTCTTGTACATAGGAGCAGTATTATAGTAGTTATATTCTTGTACATAGGAGCAGTATTATAGTAGTTATATTCTTGTACATAGGAGCAGTATTATAGTAGTTATATTCTTGTACATAGGAGCAGTATTATAGTAGTTATATTCTTGTACATAGGAGCAGTATTATAGTAGTTATATTCTTGTACATAGGAGCAGTATTATAGAAGTTATATTCTTGTACATAGGAGGCAGTATTATAGTAGTTATATCCTTGTACATAGGAGCAGTATTATAGTAGTTATATTCCTGTACATAGGAGCAGTATTATAGTAGTTATATTCTTGTACATAGAGCAGTATTATAGTAGTTATATTCTTGTACATAGGAGCAGTATTATAGTAGTTATATTCTTGTACATAGGAGCAGTATTATAGTAGTTATATTCTTGTACATAGGAGCAGTATTATAGTAGTTATATTCTTGTACATAGGAGCAGTATTATAGTAGATATATTCTTGTACATAGGGACAGTATTATAGTAGTTATATTCCTGTACATAGGAGCAGTATTATAGTAGTTATTTTCTTGTACATAGGAGGCAGTATTATAAAAGTTATATTCTTGTACATAGGAGGCAGTATTATAGTAGTTATATTCTTGCACATATGAGCAGTATCATAGTAGTTATATTCTTGTACATAGGAGCAGTATTATAGTAGTTATATTCTTGTACATAGGAGCAGTATTATAGCAGTTATATTCTTGTACATAGGAGGCAGTATTATAGTAGTTATATTCTTGTACATAGGAGCAGTATTATATAAGTTATATTCTTGTACATAGGAGCAGTATTATAGTAGTTATAGTCTTGTACATAGGAGCAGTATTATAGTAGTTATATTCCTGTACATAGGAGGCAGTATTATAGTAGTTATATTCTTGTATATAGGAGCAGTATTATAGCAGTTATAGTGTTGTACGTAGGAGGCAGTATTATAGTAGTTATATTCTTGTACATAGGAGCAGTATTATAGTAGTTATATTCTTGTACATAGGAGCAGTATTATAGTAGTTATATTCTTGTACATAGGAGGCAGTATTATAGTAGTTATATCCTTGTACATAGGAGGCAGTATTATAGTAGTTATATTCTTGTACATAGGAGCAGTATTATAGAAGTTATATTCTTGTACATAGGAGCAGTATTATAGTAGTTATATTCTTGTACATAGGAGCAGTATTATAGTAGTTATATTCCTGTACATAGGAGCAGTATTATAGTAGTTATAGTGTTGTACGTAGGAGGCAGTATTATAGTAGTTATATTCCTGTACATAGGAGGCAGTATTATAGTAGTTATATTGTTGTACATTCTTGCAAACTCTTTAATGAGCACAAAAGTCCCTTAAAAAAAAATAAAAATTTGTCAGTCTTTGCTTCCATGGGAGGTAGCAGACTTGTGTAGACTTCTAGTAGTGATTGCTGTTACATTTTGAGGCTTTTTTGTTTTATTACATTTGCTGCTTCCAGTCCACAGCTAAAATAACATTAGTGACTTGTCTGAGGTTGAGGCCACTCAATTCCTACCCAGGAAATCAATACCAAAACAGCGGCTTCATGCACACTGCTCCGGCGTTCTGCTGCTCCTCCGGAGGTTTTAAATGGCACAAGTTAAGAAAAGCCAATGGGCCAAACCTATTAAGTAATGGATTTAGGCATCTAAAGGTTAATTGATTGTAGACAGGAAAATGTTTGGGGTGAGAGGAGGCTCTGTGTCCATCTTACTCTAGACAATCAGGTTTTTGTGGTGGAGCAGAGATCCTAGAGGAATCCATACCACAAATAGAACCTGAATATAGTAGTAACTTATATCATACAGCAGTATGAGGTGTGTGGATGTCATTATATCAGTGATGTCATCAGCAGGGCGGGGCTGTGACTACCTCTCAGACATGATATACAGGCAGGTTGTCAGCAGTAATAGATGTTCCTGTAGCATAAGGGGTGGATCTCATGTCTGATCACATGTCATTATATCAGTGATGTCATCAGCAGGGCGGGGCTGTGACTACCTCTCAGACATGATATACAGGTAGGTTGTCAGCAGTAATAGATGTTCCTGTAGTATAAGGGGTGGATCTCATGTCTGATCACATGTCATTATACCAGTGATGTCATCAGCAGGGGCGGGGCTGTGACTACCACTCAGACAGGATTTACAGGCAGGTTGTCAGCAGTAATAGATTAATATTATGTCACTGTAGTATAAGGTGTGTGGATCTCATTATATCAGTGATGTCATCAGCAGGGGGCAGGGCTGTGACTACCTCTCAGACATGATATACAGGCAGGTTGTCAGCAGTAATGGATGAATATTATGTCACTGTAGTATAAGGTGTGTGGATGTCATTATATCCGTGATGTCATCAGCAGGGGGCGGGGCTGTGACATCTATATATTACTGATATTACTGCTTAGTTATTTAGTCTTCCTGCACTCGGCTGGCTCTTTATCCTTGGACATTACTTTGTCTTCTCTCGTGTTCGTCACTTTCATCATCTGATACTTTTATTAACAATGTACAGATTCGCTTTCATCATTTAGTTATTATATGACGTGCTTTGATCATGTGACTTCCTAGCTTCATTATACGGGCCGTGCTGAAGGTGGGCTTTGTCTCCTATTCCATGAACACAAGCAGGGCAATCAGAAGGGCCCACGGCCGCTCTGGGGGCCACCACTTTCCTCAATGCACATAAAAGCAGCAGCTGCATCCAGGATCGTCTTGACAGGGGCCCCTCTGCACCTCTTCTTCTCTTCCTAGGATTTCTTAGTTTTAAGTCATTTGTAATCTGGGCTGAGCTGCTGCCAAGTGTGCGGTAACGCCGCGCTGGGAAGTCTTCAGACGCCTAATTAAAAGCAGGAGCCGAATCGTTTCATTTAGGTGAATTGATTGTGATCAAAAGACTCCTTGGAAACACACGTCGCGGAGATTGCCCCAAATTGTTCTTGGATGTACATTAAAACTAACAGTGCAGCAGCGCGCGTTTCCGAGGAATGTCACACAGCGCAGCCGATTTATTGTTACAGGGAAAGGACCCCACATCTGTCCTCAAGGTCTCCACCTCCTGAGGTGCTGCGGAGTGCTGCCTTATTAATGAGACTGCAGGTTCCTAGAATGTATCATATATTTATGCTATTCTCGTAATGTCCTCTCATTAATCTGGAGCCCACCTTGACCCCTTCCTCCTAGAGCACATACCCCCTTTCCCTCCCCTAAGCCACACGCCTTTCTTAAAGGGGCTCTCCGCGGTTTTAATATTGATGGCCTGGCAAACAGCAGATCGGCAGGGTTGATGGCAGTCGGATTCCTGCCAATCTCACGCTGATGACTTATCCTGAGGATAGGCCAGGAATATGACCATTCCAGAGAAATATGAAGGGTTATAATAGGGGGCCTCATTCAGGAGGCCGCAGACCCTGCTTTATCTACAGTCTTCTAAAGTTTGAATCAGCACGTGGAAACTTTTGCAACTTTCTAATGAAGGATGATTTATTAATCTGAATGCATTGGAAATCGGAATTAACTTGGGGCAAAAAAAACAACTGGCGAACATGCCTCAAGGCACAGTTATTACGGGGCTCATTTACTAAGCTGAAAATAGGCCTATTTCAGGAGCAGATGGCGGCACAACAGTTAGGGCTCATTCACACGGACGTTTTTGCTTTTCGTATACGGGCCGTTTATGCGTTCCGTATACAGAATCATTCTTTTCAATGGGTCCTCAAAAAAAAAACGGAATGTACTCCGTTATGCATTCCGCTTCCGTATTTCCAATTTTCCGTTCCGCAGTATTTTATCACAGCCAGTAGCTCCATTCAAGTCAATGGGTCCGTATAAAAACGGAATGCGTACGGAACACATGTCCGTATGTCATCCGTTTTTTGCGGATCCATGCTGTAGAAATGCTATGCCCAGCCCATTTTGCAAATGTGTTTCCAATAATTGCAAAGTTCCTGTTTTTAAGGAAAAACCGAACGGAAACGGAAACACAACAGATTCAATAAACGGAACAACGGATGAGTAAAAAATGGACCACAAACCATACGGTCGTGTGAACGAGCCCTTGGTTGCACCATTATCTTGTGGGCGTGGAGTTGGCGGGGAAAGGGAGGAGCCAGCAGGTGGCGAAGGGGAGGGGCCCCTGATTTAGGCGTAGAAAAAGATCTAAATGTAAGACAGCTGGGAAGCTTGGAAGGCCGAAGCTGGATGCACGGAAGTTATGTAGAGGCCGGCACCTTATGCAGATCCTCCGTCAGCTTAGGGCTTTATTAAGACCGGCGTCTAAAAATAAATGTGCCCCTATATGTTTGGACATGTCACACCTCATTTCCGAATGGGACATGGCTTAAGATGCATAAACATGTGCCAAAATTTAAGCACACAAGCTGCTGCTTGTGACCTTCTCCTCCAAACTTTACAACTTTTTGCACTTTTTTGCCGCTCATCCAGGCAGGTCACCGACAGTGCGAAA